>JANTQD010000110.1:0-58234 GCA_032988205.1 Onygenales sp. PD_40 | reverse complement strand
ACCTCACTACCTCCTCTTAAAAAAAACAAGAACAAAAAAAAAAAAACAAAGCGCTTGATTTAAAGGGTGTGGGGGGGGGGGGGGGGGGGGGGGGGGGGGAGCTGGATGTTATATATTATACTACTCACCATGTACCCTATCATAACAGGATGAATGCGTGGGGTTTGTATAGACAATCCCTGAGTGTGGGTTCTTCCCCTGGAAAATGGAAATAAACATGAAGAGGTAACAGTAACGGGATTGCAAAATATATATACACCACTTAGATCAATTAATAAACAATGGGAATAAAAGGAGCAAGGGGTAGATGGCAGATGGTAAATGACAGTATTCATCCATTGAACAAGGTCCATTGAAGAAAGGAAATAAAAAATGATTGATTTTACAAGTTTTCAGACAAAGGATCTAGGTACTAGTAGTAGCGTATAAAAAAATCTACATAATATGGCTTTTTTGCAGTGCCTCCAATCCAATGCTCGTTTCGCCCTGGTGTGAATTGCTTTACATATCCTCGGAGGCGGTGGCACCGGTGATAATCTCGACCAGTTCACCGGTAATGGCGGCTTGACGCTGTCTGTTGTAAAGAATCTGGAATCTGTAGGGAATATTGTCAGTAACTATTGGCGTACATGGGCTATATTCCGTAGTTGACATACCGTTGAATCATGTCACCGGCGTTCTTGGATGCGTTCTGGAATAATCGGGTTAGTAGATACTTCATTAAAGGTGGGATGGTTTAATTGTGAGCCAACACATACGTCCATAGCATTACGACGGGCCTAATAATTGGAGCGGAATTAGCAATGGCATTTTATATATCTCACAGTGTCAAAATCTTACAGAGATTTCGCAAGCGTGTCCTTCAGCGAGAGCCCAGTACAAGCTGTTGGCAAGAGCGTACTGGCGGAGGTTCTCAAGAGCCTCATCATCGATTTCGAAAGCAGAGATGTTGGCTACACGCGGTCAGCAACGCTGTTTGACGTTCAATGGCAAGCAGTCCACTTACGAGACTGGGTGATGGCCTCCTCGGAGTAAGCCTCGACGATGACGGGCTCGTAGCTTTGAGCGTTGAGGAACTTGTTGTAGACGATCTTGACGCTGGCATAGTCGGTTGGGAGGAGGGCAATCTGGTCGGCAATGGCCTGGGCATCGGCGAAAGATGGGATATCCTTTCCGACGTTGGAGAAGCTGAGGACCATCTTCTCGCCGGAGGATCTGCTGATCTGGCCCTTGGCCTTCTCGCCGAGAACGACGACATCGGCATCGGGCTGGGCTTCGAGCAATCTTCTGGTGGCCTTGCTGAGACCGGAGTGGATGCCACCGCAGAGGCCCTTGTCGGAGCTGGCAACGACGAACAGGGTCTTCTTATCCTCGAGGGGCTTGGTCTCGGCGTTCTCGAAGACGGCATTGGAGGTCTGACCGTAGGCGCGCGAGTCGGACATGGCCTTCTGGGCCTTGGTGAGACGGGTGGAGGCAACGATCTTCATGGTTTTTGTGATTTTCTCGATGTTCTTGATGGACTTCAGGCGACCCTCGATTTCACGAAGGGTCGCGAAACCGGCGGCATTGGCGGGAGCAGTGCTGGCAGGGGGGCCGGTGTCAGTCAATTGAGGACGAGGGGCATGCTGGGAGACAGATATCGGCGCAGAAGAGGGCGCGGTGGAGGGCCAATGGAGGGATATCGGGATGGGCTGGGGGGCTTGTGCGAGGCCAGGGCAAAAAGACTTACCGTGCGAGAAGGGCACTGCCGGCCTGGAGGGCGGGACGGGCGGAGCGCGAGAGCATGGCGGCGGCGGCGGCGGGAGCAGAGGCAGAGAGGATGTCGCCAGGCGGAGAGAGAGCAGAGACTGAGATATCAGCGTGTTGTCGTCCACGCCGAACTTGAGGACGAGAAGGGACGTCGGAATGGGCGTGGCCGCGCTAGGCCCAGGGCAGACTAGTGCCGCCACGCCGAGGCGAGCCGGCAGCCAATCAGCGGCCACCGCCCTCAGCCTCTTCAAACCTCCCGCCGGCTGCTCGCTTCCAAGTCTGCTGGGCTGGCCTGGTCTGGTCTCTCTCTGGCTTCTTGTCTTCTCGTCTTCCTCGTCCTCATCCATCTGCTGCCACCGCTCTCTGCGCTGCCATCCCCTCTACCCCCTCTCTGTGCTGGTGACTGTGTCTGCGTGTCCCGCCGCCCTCGTCCACCATTGCTCGCCCCCTTCTCTCGCTGCTGCTGAGCCTGCCCCTACCTCGCCCGTCCAGGCTGATACGTGTCTCCCGCTCCCCCCCGTCCTGCCCTCGAATTCTGCGCTGCTGGGCCCGCCCGCAGTCTTCCGTCGCTGCTCACCTGCGAGCCATGAGTTCTTCCGAGGACGACGCGCCCCTTTTTGGGAAGCGCAGGTCCAACGGCCACGCCACCGGTCAGTTTGTCTCTCTCCCCAGCTCACCCTGCACTCACTTTGGCGGCCGCCAAATTGTCTCATTCTGTCCTCCCCCCAACCGATCCCTTTCTGGAAACTGGCCTGCTACTCTCCAGCTCACGCTTTGGGGGCCTCTTTACTAACTATGCGTTGCGTAGCTGCCAAACATGCGCTCTCAGACGAGCTCGTCTCCAGGTCTGCTGATCCGTCTGCCAGCGCCACTCCAAGGATCAACGGATATGCAAAGCCTGGAGTGTCTGTCCACGGCCCGTCTGACTCAGCAGACGTGGAAATGCAGGATGTCGACGCAATTGGAGCCGGCCCTGCCAAACGAAAGTCAAGGGGGAGTGATGCCCTCCGCAAATCCTATGCTGAACCTGAGAGCAGCGAAGAGGAAGAGAAACCATTGGTACGCCATATTTCTATCTCCACCACCGTCCCCTCCCGCCGCAAGCTGTTGTCCTTCTGCAACCCAGCGACTGACTCTCCGTTAGAGCAAGCGCCGCCGTACTTCGGGCCAGCGCAGGATTGAAGACTCTGAATCCGACGAAGCCCCCCTGATCTCGAGAACGGCCAAGCCCGCCGCCAAGCTCGCCGAAGAATCCGATTCCGACGTTCCTATCGGAAAGAAATTGCAGGCTGAAAAGACAAGGATCGAAGAGAAAGCAGGCAAGGAGGCCAAGGCAATTCGCAAGCAGGAAACCACTGCTGCTGCGAAGAAAAAGCCACAGGCCAAAGCTGCCAGTACAGCCAAAGGCAAAAAACCACTGGCAAACGGCATCAAGAAGTCAGAATCAAGCGACGACGAAATTCCATTGTCTCGAAAAGTCCCAGCCAAAAAGGCCGCCAAACCAGTCAAAACAGAATCAGCCGCTGCAAAGAAGGCCAAGACGAAAAAGGAATCCACTGAGGAGCTAGAGGCAGAGGAAGCCGAAGAGGAATACCGTTGGTGGGAGGATCCCTCGAAAGGCGATGGAACCATCAAATGGACGACCCTAGAACACAACGGCGTGGTCTTCCCTCCGCCCTACGAACCCCTACCCAAGAATGTCAAGATGAATTACGATGGCATCCCAATCACCCTCGCCCCTGAAGCTGAAGAGGTTGCCGGCTTCTTCGGGTCCATGCTTAATTCTACTCACAATGTTGAGAACCCAACTTTCCAGAAAAACTTCTTCCACGACTTCTCGGAAATCATAACGAAGACTGGCGGTGCAAAGGACTCCAAGGGAAACAAGGTGGCAATAAAATCCTTCGACAAGTGTGATTTTAAACCCATCTTCGAGTACTACGAAATGAAACGCCTGGAGAAGAAGAACCTTCCAGCCGCAGAGAAGAAAGCCCTCAAGGCGGAAAAGGATGCTCAAGAGGCCCCCTACCTGTATTGCATGTGGGATGGCAGGAAGCAGAAAGTTGGCAACTTCCGTGTTGAACCTCCTGCCTTGTTCCGTGGCCGTGGAGAGCATCCAAAGACTGGAAAGGTCAAGACCAGAGTTATGCCGGAGCAAATCACAATCAATATTGGAAAAGACGCCAAGGTCCCAACCCCTCCAGCGGGCCATAAGTGGAAAGAGGTCAAGCATGACCAAGAAGGAACCTGGCTCGCCATGTGGCAGGAAAATATCAACGGCAACTACAAATATGTCATGCTTGCTGCCAACTCGGATATCAAGGGCCAAAGTGATTACAAGAAGTTCGAAAAGGCCCGGGAGCTCAAGGTATGCCCCAACCACTTTTCTTTTTTCTTCTTCTTCGTATGCTAATAGTCACTTTTAGAAACACATTGATCGCATCCGTAAAGATTACAAGAAGGGTCTCAAACAAGAGCTTATGTCGGAACGGCAGAAGGCAACTGCCGTCTATCTCATTGATCAGTTCGCTCTTCGTGCTGGAAACGAGAAAGGTGAAGACGAGGCTGATACCGTTGGCTGCTGCTCTCTGAAATTCGAGAATGTTACGCTGAAGCCCCCGAATACCGTTATTTTTGACTTCCTCGGCAAGGACAGCATTCGATTCTACGATGAGGTGGAAGTCGATCCTCAGGTTTTCAAGAACCTCAAAATCTTCAAGAAGGCGCCAAAGAAGGAAGGTGACGAAATCTTTGACCGTCTAACCGTAAGTCTTTTCACTCCTTTGCCCAGAATTGAATTAACATGTTATAGACTTCTGCGTTGAACAAGCATCTGTCGAACTATATGCCTGGCCTTACTGCTAAAGTATTCCGAACGTACAACGCATCCTACACCATGTCTACACTCCTTAAAGACATGAAATCG
Organism: Onygenales sp. PD_40; assembly: GCA_032988205.1. Classification (NCBI taxonomy): domain Eukaryota; kingdom Fungi; phylum Ascomycota; class Eurotiomycetes; order Onygenales; species Onygenales sp. PD_40. The sequence continues at coordinate 53,559 of JANTQD010000110.1, read as the reverse complement.
ACTGGCACGGTGGCTGAAAAAATCAAAGATTACAACGACGCTAACCGAAGAGTTGCCATTCTTTGCAACCACAAGCGTACTGTTGGTGCCGGCCACGCAACCCAAATGGAAAAGTTGGCTGATAGGGTATGTGCATCTACAAGCCCATCCACACCTTGTTCTTCACTAATTCCATCCAGATCAAAGCGCTGCGGTATCAAGAATGGCGCCTCAAACAGATGATGCTAGATCTTGACCCCAAAATAAAGAAGAAGAAGGGCGCTGCCTTCTTTGAGCTCGAAGAAGGAATGGATCAAGAATGGATCAAGAATCACCAAGCTTTTCTAGTCGAAGAACAACGCCAAAAGATCATGAAGAAGTTTGAAAAAGACAACGAGAAGCGCGTTGCGGAAGGCGAGAAAGAGATGAAGGCAAAGGAACTGGAAGAACGTCTCGAAGCCGCGAAGGAATTGGAAGCCAAATTTAAGAGAGAAAATAAGACAAAAAAGGTCGAAGCCGAGGGAAAGGGTGTCACGATTGAAAAATTGGAAAACAACCTGTCGAAGCTCGAGCAACGCATCCAAAACATGGCTTTCCAGGCTGAAGACAAGGAGAACAACAAGGAAGTTGCTCTTGGTACTTCGAAGATTGTGAGTTATTATACCTTGATCATCTAAGTTATATCTTCGCTTACACATATACAGAACTACATCGACCCCAGACTCACGGTCGTGTTCTCGAAGAAATTCAATGTCCCCATTGAAAAGTTCTTTTCAAAAACACTGCGCGAAAAGTTCGACTGGGCTATTAAATCCGTCGACGAGGATTGGGAGTTCTAGATTTCCGGCTGTTTCCTCTCTTCCTTGGCAGATAGTTTTTTTTCATTTGCCATGTTAGTCTGCTGTGTTCTTTCCCTTCGTGTGTCCATGGTTTCTCTTCATCTCTGTGTTACCAATCACTCCAAACATATTTGACCCATCCACCCTATTTTCTGCCATGCCCCAAACATGGTTTGTGGTATGGCAGATAAATATTCTTTTTTCTTCGTGTTCTTTTTAGCCTTGGTTTATTACTTTGCTTTTCTTTTTTTCCGTCTTCTTGCCCTTTGTATCCAGTAGAAAACACGTTGGATCCCTCGATGCTTCTTATCGATCGTCCGGAACCCATCATCTCACATTCATCCATGCATACAAACAAACACACACAACCCCCTCTTCCCTTTATCTGGCATATACATTTTTAAAAAATACACAGCTAGAGAAGATTTCAGTTATTCCAGTTTTAGTTCAGGTTTTTTTTTTTTTTGGTCATTCTCTTGATTCTTGAACTTTTTTATTTTTGTTTACATCGAAACAAAAACAGAAGAAAACAAAATCCAAGAATTACAAAAAAATCAAAATCACAAAAAAAAAAAAAAGGAATGAATGTAAAGTAAAAGCCATTTACTTAGTTAGGTTCTTGTGAGTAGGTGAGGTGGGTGGGTGGTGAAATATTCTTCAAACCCATTTACATACACCCCCCGAAAAAGTCTCAAGTACATGAACATACAAAGAAGGGGAAGAAACTCAACTATTTTTGTATATTGGTACAGCTACAAAGGGGGGGTATAGTATATATGAACTATCAACTACATCAAACAACACCATTAAGCATCATAAAACCCCCAACATGGTTCCTTCTCACGCCCCCTCCTGCCACTCACTGGCCTCCCGCTCCCGCCTTTATTTAACTCCACTCCTCCCTCTTAGATAAACATACATCTCATAAAGACCTTCGTTGACTCCCATCCCAAACGCCCCCTCCCGTTTTGTTTTCCCCTCTAATATGTCCGACACGCCTTGATCTGTTCCAACCGAACTTAACCGAAACGGCCGTGTGTTTTCTTCGATGGATGGATGACCAGTTGACCCTGGGGCCGGAAGCCAAGGGATAGAATTTTGGTCGATCGTGTGTTTGAGAGCGGCGCCTAATAATGCTATTATTATGGTTTTTGTTTGTCGGTTTTTTTTGTTTTTGTTTTTGTTTTTCGTTTTGTTGGAATTTGGTTTCTTTTGTTTTTTAAGGATAGTAAGCTTCAGTAACACTGACAAACTGTTGTCCCTCGCATGTACCCCATATTAGCGCCAGATACGTTGGGTTCATACATTGAAAAAACTCCCGTTGTATCCGTCCGTTGGCAGATCGATAGTCCCTCTTGTTTCTTCTTCTTGTTTTTGCCCCAACCCTACGTCGAGTGATTATTCACCAGCTGCTCGGGAATGGGGAGGCCCCTGATGAGGTGAATCTGTCGGATAGCGATCCTGATGCCTTCAATAACAGCTTCGTGTTCGACTTCGTGGATTCGTTGTTCCAGGGCGCTTATATCTTCATCCACGCCCTTGATGAAGGGGATCTCCTTGACTAAGATTGGCTGTCCCAGGTCCACTTCTGCAATGACGTCGTGGATCATGACGCCGGTATGGTCGACTTTGCCCTCCAACCAAGCGGAGTGGGCGCGTTCTATGGCGTTCTATATCATTTTCCCCCCTCCAGATTAGTGACGGCTCAAATACAACAGCCACGTCTCTAGAAATGCATTCACATACCGCACCAGTAAACTCCCCCGGCAACGCCGGGTGCAGGTTAATAATCTTGACTTTTGCCAGCTTGATCGGGTCCAAGAAAGCAGGCGACAACACGTGCATAAAGCCTAGACAGACAACCATATCTGGCTTATCCTCCAGGATTAATCTCGCCAGCTCCTGGTCATATTCCTCTCGAGCCAGCTTGACTCCCTGCTCGTCTGCGGGGTGCTGTTTCTTGTACTTGACGAGATTGTGATATTGCGTGGGGATATCTGCTTTCCGGGCGCGTTCGAGGCCGTAGGCATCTTTTCGGTTGGAGATTACGCGCAGGATGGTTGCGGGCAGGCTGCCAGAGCGGATCTCGTCAATGACTGCTTGTAGGTTGGAGCCGTTGCCGGAGATGAGGACTGTGAGCTTGGTGGGGTTCATTTTCGGGAGTCTCCCGCCGTGAAGGGGAATTGACAGCAATTGGGAAAGGGAATGCTTATAGCCGTATCCTAGCGGGGTAATTGAGTCCTGGAGCAAAGCGCAGTGGGATATAGAGAGGAATTGGGGGTCTGGATGGGCTGATGTCAACCGGTTCAAGTTCAAGTTCTCTCAACATCGCGGGGCAGCCAGGAGGAACCGGTGTCGGCGCGTGATTGTTCCGTTCCGGCCAGGGGGGCGCCCATACAAAAATTCACCCCGCAAAGAGCATGAATTCGCCGAGTTTAAGACAAACATATTGCCGGGATGGTATATCTACATGATTTACATTTCTATGCCAAAGGAGTATTACCCGCTCACCAGTGGTGTTCGTCAATTACTCGAATTAGAGGTGGTCTCTCTACTGCTTGCCCCTCCGTACTCGGCGATGGCAGCACTAACTTTAAATCTGCCCAGTCATCCATGGTTGAACAGGCCACCCTCAGTATCAGAATCTGGAGTGGCTGTGGATGAACATCAAGAACATATCTCCCCTGTCCTATAATACTCCTTCGCGTTCTCCTAATCTGACACTACCGCTTTTATCTCTTCTTTCCGTTGCGCCTGTCGCACTCATAGAATTTCAATAACTATCCCTCATGTCGTCTGACTCGCTGGTCCCCGAAACCCGGGTGCTGGCTATAGCAAGCCATGTATGATATCGCCCCCTGCCTCTGATATCAATCCCGTATTTTGATGGACGTATTTAACTAACTCGAATGTTTCTAGGTGGCATATGGGTACGTTTTCTGCACATCTTTTTGGAATGCTATCCATGACCATTCTGGGAACCCGCAACACGTATCCTCGGATTGAGGATCCTGGGATCTTTTAGTTCCTTGAATATGTGACTTTTTTGTGCATCATAGCCGTAATATGCTAGTCATATTTGAAGTTCTCTTGCCCTTTGATTCAAACATCTAATGTTGCCCCGCAATGAAATAGATTCGTTGGGAACACTATGGCAACATTCGTCATGCAATCTCTAGGATGCGATGTTGCCGCTATAAATACTGTTCATTTTAGTAAGGCCCCTAGTTTGGTTCTCATTTGGTTTCCCAAAAAAGAAATAACCCTTCTATTCTATATATCTCGACCTACATACTGACTATGATGCAGGCAATCACACGGGCTATAGGCAGGTGAAGGGGACGAAAGCCACTGCAGAAGAGATCTCCGCTCTTTATGAAGGGCTAAATCAAAGCTACTTGACGGATTTCGATGTTCTTCTTTCTGGCTATGCACCCAGTGCTGCCGCGGTGGAAGCCGTTGGTGAGATTGCTCTAGATTTGCGGCGCAAATCCCGTGGAAAGCCAGGGTCTTTTTTCTGGGGTACGTCTTTGCAACATGCATTAAAGCATTAATATCCCTAGTTCTTGGAGAAGTATATTCTCGAATAGTCCGCCAAAATGCTGATTGACTATGTTAGTGCTCGACCCTGTAATGGGTGACCAGGGACGAATCTATGTCAATGAGGACGTAGTGCCAGCTTATAAGAAGATTGTACATCACGCTGATTTGATACTACCAAATCAGTTTGAAGCGGAGTAAGTAATGCTGCTTTTCCCATGGAAGATACAACCACAAGATATAATCCTCCCTCTCTAACCCAAATAAACTAACAAACCCACCAGACTCCTCTCGGGCATAAAAATAACCTCCCTCACCAACCTCGCCGACGCAATCACCGTCCTCCACCGCACCTACAACATCCCGCACATAATCGTAACCTCCGTCCACCTCCCCGCGCTCACCTCCATCTCCTCCTCGGCCTCCTCCACAATCTCCCACTCCACCACAGACAACTCCAATAGCAGTAGCAACCCAGACACCACCCGCTCAGACAACCTAACAATCATCGGCTCCAGCGCGTGCTCCGACGGCTCCCCACGCCTCTTCAAAATCGAAGTCCCCCGCATCGACTGCTTCTTCAGCGGCACAGGCGATATGTTCGCCGCGCTAACCGTCGCCCGGCTCCGCGAGGCTGTCTACGCCGCTGATCCCGACCCCACCACCACCGCCGCCGCCGCCCCAACGACCCTACTCCGCAACACCCCCTCCTGGCTCTCCCCCGACACCGTCCCCGCCACCCAACTCCCCCTAGCCCAAGCCACCGAAAAGGTCCTCGCAAGCATGCACGGCATCCTAGAAAAGACGATGCTGGAGCGGAATGCGGAGCTAGCGCGGTATCCGGCTGACGACGAAGAGAATGACGAGGAGTTTGCCGGGTTAGATGAGGCGGAGAGGAAAGCGGCGGTGGAGAAGAGGGCGTATTTGAGGGCAACCAAGGCGGCGGAGGTGAGGCTGGTGAGGAATGTGGGGCTGTTGAAAGTGCCGAATGTGGTGTTTCGGGCGGAGGAGTGGAAGGCTTCGTGAGGTTTGGAGGGGGCGGGGGGAGAAAGGGGGTAAATCGATATATAGATAGGGAGGGGATGGGTTTGTTTTCTATATAGATGTCTGACTTTTGACTTGGTGTTGGAGTGAATGATAGATTCTAGTAGAGTTTCTTTTTTCATTGCGATGCATTCAGTGGCTTTGGGAGAATAATCTATTTTCATCTGTATCATGCCGTGGGCCGATGCCAGCTCCAAGCCACATTATCAACCAATCTACTAGTTATCAGAATGACATCAAGCTTCCTAGACCGAGAGTATTTAAACCACTTGAAGAATCCCAGACAAAATAAAAACAAATCACCAACCAACAAACCCACCCATTCATAATTCAGCCATATCATTCCACACCCTGCCACCATAAAAATCTACTCCGAAACCATCAACGAGAGATAACCCATACCAACCCACCGAAAGCATCCAAATCCCCAAATTCCGAAAAGAAGAAGAAAAACCTCACATTCCTCTTCAACAAGCATGTCTATATGTATGTATGTGTGTATCATTAAAGAGAAAGAAAACAGGTCGGGATATATGGCCAATTTATTCTATCCCGTGCTACCAAAACCTCCAGCGCCACGAACACTCTCCTCCAATTCTTCAACGACGACAACATCGGGGGTATAGATCTAGTAGAGAGGAGGGGGAGTTGTTAAAAGATGGTCTAGGGCTCAAAGAGTGGTGTTGAAAGGGGGGGGGTTTAAAGTTCCTACCCGTTCAAGAACCAATTGCGCAATGCGGTCGCCTTCCTTGACTGTGGTTTTAATCAAATGTGTAAGCGATTGTGCTCCTTGACACTAAAGGGGCATTTGGGTTGTTTTGTAATGGATGATAGCAGAGGCAAAAACATACCCGCAAAATCCACCTCTGAAAAATTAAACAGCAAAACCTTCACCTCACCCCTGTAATCGGCATCAATCACGCCCGCGCCGGTGTCGATAAAGTGTTTCACCGCGAGCCCGCTGCGTGGTGCGATGCGTCCATCTTGAAAAAACACAAACAATAATTAGCCAACATATATGTTTTTCTTTCTTTCTTCCTCCCTTTTACATACAGGTCCCCTCAGGCACCGCGATTGCCAAACCAGTATCAACCAGCGCCTTCCCCTTGGCGGGGATCACGATCTCCTTTGCGCAGTACAGGTCATAGCCGGCGGCGAAGGCGGAGCCGCGGGTGGGCGCGCGCGCCGTGGGGACTAGTTTCTTTATGAGGAGCGGGGGAGGGGTTGGTTGGGAGACGGAGATGACGGCGGGGGAATCTGCTGCGGCGGCGGTGACGGATTCAGCGAGGGGCGCCATTGTGGTGGTCGTCTTGGGGCGTTTTGCGAGGGGGGAGTTGGGGAGGGAGGGGGGCTGGTGGGTGACGGTTGATGATGTGGTGGGTTCGGCGGGGGGTGGAGTGACTTCTTTGGTCATGGTATGGTGAGTGGCCTTGGGAGTGAGTTATCTGGGGGCCTTTTCTTGGGTGGTTTATAGAGCGCAATTGAGGTTGGAATGAAGGGGTTTGTTGAAGGGGTTGGTGGTTTTCTCTTCAACCACTTTATACGGTCCGCGTCTTGTCGCGATAGCGCCCGACGCGTTTGGTCACGTGCTGATAAGATTTCCGCCCGCTTCAATCCATTACAGAGAACTAGAGGCGTTGAAAGGTGTCGGCTTCTTACTTCTACAGCACCTACTATTGTGATGTGCCTTGAGGTTAAAGGCACCAATTCAAACTAATTTCAACAATGTTCACCGTTACCCCATGCTACCCCGGATTAAACAGTACTAGCTAAAGGATTGCCTTTCAGCAGCTTCGGCGGCACGAGAGCAGTTCAAAGCTAGCCCTGGCGGTCTTGAACGAAAGCACAGAATCCGCCACAAGCCAATGTTCCCCCATATTCAGATCTCGACGCCACTGTGGGACATCCAGCTTGTCAGCCACAACATTCTAAAACGAATCCCCTGGATGGTAGAACTAGGGCTTCAGATTATGGTCATAGGCATGACAAGATTCGAAGGCGGGATGAACCACAGCTTACGACGCCCGTACAATATCCTTTCTGTGCACTCTCAATCGCCATCCGGACAAGTCAAATGAATTGCGCTGAAGTTCCCGACTCGCCAACCAGTTGCCTTTATATTTCTTGAACCAGCCACGTCGGGGACTGACCATGCTACACTCAGGCAGAACCAGTTGGTGTCACTGGGAAGATCCCGCAGAGGGATTCATGGAAATCTACATATGATATATTCAGCCTCCATCAAACCTCAGCGCGGGCGAGACCGGCAGGCCAAGCGCATCACCCAAGGCATGGTCAATGACGAGAGAAAATACTATCCCGGAGCAGTAACTCGGTTAGAAATCCACGTGTTTCAGCAGGCGTCAACCCCTGTGTGCTGGTGAAACGCTGGGAATCCCCCGGCTGCTACTGATGAGTCTTCGGGTCTCCCAGAAGAATAATAAGTTAGTAACAGAAATGTTTGAAGTCGTCTCTGTGTCAACAGAAACAACCGCGGATGAGAGGTTGGCCGAGGAACACGCTAGCACTGATCCGACTAGCCTGCCAAGCCTTCGGGCGTGACTAAGCATCCCCCACAGCAGCCTCGGCTCCCGGCTGGCGATAGTCCGCGCGGGCTGGGAGTCCGCAAGTCTGCTGCCGGAGACACTATCATGGACGGGGTTTGGCGTGCAGCCTCTTCTTTATGAGAGCCATTCCCCGCAGAGCGTGTGGTCTGGACATCTAACCCAGCATTCCCCGCGTGCGTTGTCCAGAGGCAGCTATTCCAACATGGCGGGCGTTGTACGGCAACCCATCGATGTGCCGGCCCTGGAGCGGTATATCAACCAGAATGTCTCCAGCATCAAGACGCCCGTGGATGTAAAGCAGGTATGTTGCTTCTCGTGGGCCCGCATCTACTGCAATTGGATATTCGCTCATGACTTACTTACTCGTCTACAGTTTGGATTCGGTCAATCCAATCCCACCTACCAACTCACAGCAGCCGATGGGCAGAGATATGTCCTACGGAAGAAGCCTCCAGGGAAGCTCCTTTCGAAAACCGCCCACCGGGTGGAGCGGGAATACCAGATCATCCATGCCCTAGAGCCGACGGACGTGCCAGTTCCCAAGGCAATGTGTCTCTGCGAAGATGACAGCGTCCTTGGCACTGCTTTCTACATCATGGAGTTTCTCGACGGCCGGCACTTCACGGACCCCGCTCTACCAGGTGTCAGTCCAGAGGAGAGAACCGCGCTGTACGTCCCCCCCTTCCCACGCAATTGCAACACGTACTAATGCCAATGGACAAAACAGCTGGAAAGCCGCCATCACCACCCTCGCCAAGTTCCACCGGGTAGACCCAAAATCAATCGGTATGGAAAACTTCGGCCGCGCCGCCGGCTTCTACGACCGCCAAATAAATACCTTCACCACCATTTCGAAAAACCAGGCGCAAGCCGTCGATGTCGACACCAAAGAGCCAGTCGGCGACATCCCGCACTTCGCCGACATGGTCCACTTCTTCAAAAATAAATCCACCCAACCCAAAGACCGCGCCACCTTCGTCCACGGAGACTATAAAATCGACAACATGCTCTTCCACAAAACCGAGGCCCGTGTTATCGGCATCCTGGACTGGGAAATGGCTACCATCGGCCACCCGCTCTCCGACCTCTGCAATCTCACGGGCCCTTACGTGTCCGTCGGCGGCACACCAAACACGGAACCATTCAACCCCACGGCGTATCCGGGTCTGCCGGCGCGCGAGGACGTGATGGCCTGGTACCGTGAGGTTGCCGGGTGGGATCCTCTGCCAGAGTTGAAGTGGGGGGATGCGTTTGGCGGGTTCAGGGGTTCGGTGATTATGCAGGGAATCGCGGCACGGTACGCGCTGCGGCAGGCGAGTAGTGCGCGGGCTAGCGAGTATGCGAAACAGATGAGGCCATTTGCGCTGATGACGTGGGAGAGGGTGAGGAAGCTGCAGGAGGAGGCGGATCGGAAAGCGAGGATATGATTGGGAGTTTTTCTTCTGGGTTTTGCCCTCAGGCGAGAAGGTTGGTTAGGTTTACTGGATAGGCTGAGGCTGCTCGGTTAAGCGGCTTGGCTGGGCTGTTTTAAATATTCATCAGCGTCCCTATCGATGCCTCACGAAGAGATACCTGCATATTTAGATAGCTAGCAACGAGAGCATAGGGCCCGGGTGGGAGGATATGTGCCCAATAAGGTTTAGTGCAATATTGTTGGACTCATAGATCCATCCAATCAATCAGAAGTCGGAGCAATCACGTGCCCCGTCGCTGCCCACTGCACCTGGGCAACCTTAAAGAACTTCCCAAGGGGACCGGCAGCTCTGCAGAGTCAGCCCAGAACAGCAAGACTAGATAGATAGATAGATGGCTGGGGTGTTAAATATGGCGCCGTCACCCCCAAGAGAAGCATCAGGCTCCTTCGCGCCGTCGACCTCTCTACACAAAGCTCCTCGTGTTGTCAAGTTCCTACCAGAGGCCCAAGTTATTCCCATCGAGAGCTCATTGCATACAAGTGGGCTATATAAAATAAAGATGGAAAAGAAACTGTTCGAGACCTTCCCCGGCGACCGAGTTACAGATGCCATGCTTGGGGAGGCTGCAAAACTCTTTAATGAGAACTACGGTATCTGGGGAGAGCTTTCACACAGTCCAGGTAAGCATGATGCTGCGTGCTTGGTGTTCTCTCTGACGCGCTCTCAGGAAAACCCGTCCGGCTCAGCGCACGTCGTCTGCGGGAGCAATACCTGCCCGACCCCGCTGTGACAAGCTACGTGAGGGTGACTGTGGATGGGCACCTTGCTGGGAATGCTTTTGCGTGTCGTTGGAAACATGGTGGGAAAAATATTTGCTGGATCACTCAGCTGGTTGTTGACTGTGATTTTCGTGAGCGTGGGCTTGCGAGCGCCATGTTGAGGTCAATTGGTTCAGATACGGATGATATGTACGGCATCATGAGCTCTCACCCAGCTGCATGTATGGCAGCCGCATCATCTTACGGGAGTAAGCATTATCTTCTTCCTGATAGCAGGCAATACATGGTTCTAACTATAACAGTGGGTATCGAAAAAGTACCCTTGGACTTAATCAAAGGGAACGCCAGAGCGGTCATGGAAGCTTCGCCAATACCTTATATTAGAGATGCAAGGTTGTGCGGCACCCTTTTCAACCCTGAAGATTCAACAGGGCTCATTTGTGGGGTCAATACTGGATTCTTTGTCGATCACGAGGAACCGCTGGAGGTTTTAGAAATGGTCCGTCAAAATTGGCAGTGGCCACTCGGCAATTTACCAGATGGCCATGAATATCTTCTTATTCTGCCGAGAAAATACCACCGATCAAGATCATCCTCGTCATCCAAATCCAAAAGGGGCGCCGTATCGAGTCCCTAGATGGTTTGCTGGTCCTCCCAGAGTGGCCGTTAGCTGGAGCAAAATATGTGATTGGACTCAAATTGGAATAGTTTCAATTCATTCTTGAGAACAAGACACCTGTCAAGGATCGGCTTTTTCAAATGAATGTAGACCCTCGACTCACCATCGGAGACCCCAACCGCGGCAGATTGTATCTGGAAGAAGTACCGACGCCCGGAATTAGGAATTGGACCTTTTTCCTCCTGAGCACCTGCATCGCACTTTGAAAACTTCCCACGCTCTTGCTAATGTCGCCAAACTTGTACCACACAACACATAGGAAAAGGTACACTACTCCGCAGGTGGAAACTTCTTCCTCTAAAGGATTATAGGACCTATCCCACACCAAGACATCTTCCCATCGCCTCCGTGCTTCCAGACGCGCAAATGCAATGAGCACCCTAACATTCCCAAGCCGATCCACCATGTCCGGTTGCTGTAGGTTTCCATATATATCTAGCAGCTCTTGGGTCAAGATATTGGCCTGCTCACTGCAACCCTGTCTGATTTTGACTTCAACGAGAGAAAGAAGCAAGCGCTGATACCCTTTCAAGTGTTGACTGGACAATAGTTTCAGCTGTTTTAAGTCGCACTTCCACCATTTCCTCTGCTGGGTACAATGTTGGATGTTGCCAACAGCGACTTAATGAAACCGACTCGACTCGTCATGGGGACATCATGCGGTGAAAAGTAGCTTGCCATGCTCTGTAACAAAATATACGGATCATACGAGCTTCTTCTTCTTCTGATCCGTGCTGTCTGTGCGATTTTCTAAGGTTCCCAGGTATGCTGACTGGGCTGGGTATAACAGTAGTAGTAGCTATTCCTCTTTGCAGTTCGAAAACCAAGTCAAAGTTTGAAGTTTGAACCAACCAACCAACCCACTTTTATTACTATTCTTCTTGGAATTCCAAAAGTTCTGAAGAGCATAAACCTTGCAAGCCTTTTATCGCAAGATAGATCCACCTCCTCCACAGTCCAAAAAAGCCTTCCGCTGTCCAGCGGGTTGGAGGATATGTGCCCAATAAGGTTTAGTGCAATGCTGTTGGACCAATAGATCCATCCAGCCAATCAGAAGTTGGAGAAATCACGTGCCCTGTCACTGCCCAAACCCACCTGCCCAGATTCGTAGCTATTCAGTGAGATTCACATCCATGAAGTTTGAACCAACCAACCAGCCCACTTTTATTACTCTTCCTATTGGAATTCTGAAAGTTCTGAATAGCATAATAAACCTTGCAGGCCTCCTGTGACAGCTTGCAGGATGGATCCACCTCCTCCACAATCTTTACGGAAAAGGCTTAGGTCGTACCTCAGCAGAGCATCCCTACAGACCATCACCGACAAGAACACCGTCAGAAAAGATAAGGAGATCAACAAATCAAAGAGAGGTGCAGACTTTCCTGCCATGCCATCCGACGAGATTGACCATTATGACCCAGGGCACAAGTGTGATCGTCGTGGTACGCAACCTTGCTCTGTGCCTCCATGCAGCTTGTCGCTAACGTATGATATCATTGCAGGGATTCCCAAAGACTCCCCCTTCACAACGATGGGTGTATATGGAGAAACACATGGGGAAAGAGTCCGATACCTGCAGGATCTGAAAGATGCACAACTCCTCTGCCCAAAGCACTATCCGAACCTCGACGCGGCCATCGAACATCACAAGCAGTTCCCTGCAAATGAGGAATACCCAGACATGCTAGTCCATTTCCAAAATGGGAAAGTTGTGGAGAAAAAGGATCTGGATGCAAGGTGTCCGTTGTGGCTTGAAGTATGTGGTGCCTTATTATTATTACTCTCTGCATACCTCAAATAATTAAGAGGTTTCTTCTCACTGACAATAACTAATAACAATGCAGGGTCGTTTCTCCATTTGCTCCTCTCAACCTACGTCCTCTTAACCCTTAGCTCCTCCATGAGGTTTACTTGCCATAGTGGACATGCAGCAGGAGTGGCAACCTTAGAAACTCGTCAAACAATTCTGGCTCAGCCTGGCTTCTTGCTGCTATTCGCTCAGGGGATTCTAGGGTGAGGCTATAAATCGCATCAGGATGAGATATTCAAATCTAGCCGAGAGCTCTAGATTGTCCAGCTTGCTTACAGCTGCTCCCCTCACTCCTCCCAGGCATCCTGGCCACCTAGGTGAGTGGTTTCCATCTAACTATGTTGGATCTCGACGTACACCGGCTAGATCACCCGTATCTTTTGGGAGGCGAGAGCTCTAGATTGTCTGAACAAGTGCCTGCCTGCAAATTCTCCGGAGCCCGAAAAAGCTACTTCTGCCATTTACGGCTGGAACACAGTCCGCAGTATGTTCTAGGTGTTTATTTTATCTCACCCCTTATGGTTTCGCTTGTGCTAATCCTTCGACAGATCAATATAATGTTAGGAATAAGTGACCGCCACACTAAGGGGAACATTTTGTGCTCGAGCATATAGAGGTTAGAGTGTCTACCTACAGTACTGGTGCAACAGATTCAACGTCTATTACGACTCTGGATCGACCATGCTGTCGTTTAACTTCACAGACCGCGCCATACTTGGTATTTCAGAAGATGACTGTCTTCTGATTATGATGACGATCACTACTGCGACAAGAACGAAGATAGCGTCATATGTTTGGTATCAGACAATTCTAAATGAGAAACATGAGTTCCCGGTGCCTTGGTCAGACGAGTACCTGATTTCCCTGTTGAACCGTCTTCTACAAGACAACAGCTTTGTTTACTATACACCAGGCAAATTTCTGTATGCTGCAAGGTCTCGCGCTAGATTTGCTGTGATAATGATTTAATAACTGTAAAAAGGGATGTTATCTTAGTTATATATTTTAATCAAGCTAAGTTCATTCTCGCCAAATTGAATGCCATATTCAAAATGCCATACTGAAAATGTATGTCCCTATTGGGTCAGGAGCCTCCTCCTCCTCCTCCTTCTTCCTCTTCTCCTTCTTCTCTTTCTTTTCCTTTATTTTCTTCATTGAGAACCTCCCCTTCCTTCCCAGATCAGGGAAGGTATTTCCATTTCCTTTAAAAATCAATCCATTCGCTCTCCATACTCTTAAACCCCCTCCACATAATCTACTTCTTACCCCCAACCAACCAAGCACTGTGCTATTGAGAAAGAGGTATTCCCTCGATTTCATGAGGTACTAGATAATTAATTCAATAGGCAAGGAATGAGAGATTGGAGGCTTAGCTTAAATAGAGTGAAAGCCCTTGGTGCTGGCAAATAAATAAGGTCCAAGGGGGCAGGTGAGGTAGGCATGTTAATGGATAAGATTGGTTAAAGGGGGTAATAGAAGAAGATAGATCAGATAACAGGGAGAAAGGAAATGACATATATGTATAGAACCATGCAAGATGCTGGATGTGCAGATACTTAATATAGGAATAGAAAAATCATATTAAATTCTAATGTGGTCCTCTAGTTATCTCCTAGGGTTTTTTGTTCTACTCACTGGATTAGCTACTATTGAAATAGCAGGCTACTAATCAATATACTCTAATGCATAAAATTAAAACCACTAAACCCTCTATTAAGGAAGATTCCATTTCCAACTCATTGTAAGTAATTAGGTTTGCGAATAGCTTTCTATATTCAAGGTTCCTGTTGAGATAAATGGTGCCCTGGTAATAGAAAGAAAAAGGGAGAAGCGCATGGAGCGGGAATCTATTCAATATGTATATACAAGGATGAATTTTGATATTTATCAACCCCTGCCTACACCCCCCCCCCTTATTTTTTGCACTACCATGTCCTTTATGTATGAAATATAACAAAATAGCGCAGCGAAGGATATATTTCACATATCGAAACTGGCCTCCTTACTTCTGTGTTTGATTGCATAGCATGCCCTTGGTTTCACTGGCTGTGGCCGGCTAGCTGGCAGCCTTCTAAAAACTTGAGATGCTGACAAGCTGAGCGGAGTCCATTCCGGACTATTTGGTTGCATAACTATCAGCAAATTGTGCTTGCACGACTATTTGTGTTGGCAGGAGCAGGGAGGGGTTTAGGGGCAGTGTGGGTGCAGTGTAGTGCACGTTGCTCTTCATAGTGTATTGTGTGTGGGTAAGGATTTGAGAGAAGGAATATTGTGTGAGATGGGAGGGATAGTTAGCATAGAAGCTGGACCCGGCCCTTTTCTGATAATCATTTTTTCGGGGGGGCTGGATGTGATGGATATAGTGATCATATCGAGTTGATTGATTAAAGGGAGGTTCCGCAGCTTTCAAGGATAGACAGATGATAGTTAGATGGCGGGATGACATTTGATCTCGTCTTTCCAGAAATATCACGAAGGAAGATCGCCATGTCCCAACTCGCATCATTTTTGCCCGCCTAGTTCTTACTCGACTGAGCAAGCGTTGATATAAAAGAGAAAATAATACCCAAGCTGAGTAATTATCTCTCTCGCGTGAATAATTCCCCAATTCATCCAAAAACAACAGGCCCACCAACACCAACGTCATCAGACCAAATCTCCCTCCCTCTCACGCTCGCGGCTCTTCGGAAAACGGACGTGGCGCCGCATCAAAAACCAGGCGAAACCCTTGACAAGCCAATCCTGACTTTGAAGCTGAGGAGATATTGGTCGCGTCGCATGGGACACCAATCCTAATCCTGCAAGCTGTAAGACTTCCAAACGATCGAAAGAGCCGCCAAGTGACCTTCTCACCATCCACTGCATCCCGATAGGACCGTAATTGCAGCCGGGCTCCAAAGGATCACGCCAGCATGGGGAGGCTGCACGGGTGCTCGTGTTCTGGAAGTTCCCAGCCTAAATCTCTCTGGCACACGAGTAACCATTGGCTAGTGCTTGGACGGCTGGTTGGCCCCCCCTCCCAAACACCACTGGCAAACAGCCAATAGAGCCAGGCGCAGCAGCGGGTATCAAAGGCTGGGACGATGATATGCAGCGGTGATGGTCTGGGGAGGTTAACGATGTGTCATTGCAGATTGTCCTCGTATTCCAGTGTCCGCACAACATTTTCATGCATGACGAGCTGGGGCTGTTCATGAGGATGAGGTGGCATGCACCACGCTCGCGGAAACCCTGTTGAATGGGATGAGTAGACCAATTGTGAAAGGGGACGTTCTGCAGCAATGATGAGTGGGTGATGAGGGACAAGATTGATTTCTGTCGTGCGCATGAGACTCTCAGAGCCGCAAAGGGCGGGAACGCCCAATTTCTTTTTCTTCGGGAGCTAGCTGAAATCAATACGATTGGAGCGCCCACGGGCTTTCCCCCTCTTCAAGATCTCCTCGATTGGCCTCGATTCTTTCAAAATTCAAAATCCAGTTTGGGAGAGAGGATAAGCATTCATCGGGATATGGTCGATATGAGTGACAGCCAGGCTCTTGCCAGAGGGGATGGAGTGCGATGATCCCGTCACGCTGGATATTCTTCCCACGACGCATTCTCCCAAGATTCCACGGCCATATAAGATTCTATTTTGGTTCTGGAATCGAAAAAATGTGTCGAAATTGTTTCGTCAAGACAATCACGCACGGTTCAGCCAGATGAGAAGCAAGCCAATCGGTAGCTCGGGGATATCGGATGAGAAAGGAGCAAACAGAGTAATGAGCTCGTATCGGGGTGTGGATAAAACAAACCCCCAACCTCCCTGGCTCCGTTAACGGTCTCTCTCCCTCGTTACTTGACATTGCTGGCGCCAATTAACTCAATTCGCAATGCGATCGAGGCAGTGAACGCCGAACGCGATCTTTGGCGGCCTACTCCGTAGATAGGTTTGGGATATTGTATATTGCGAGGCCACAAAAGTGCATTTCCACACAAATAGCTCGCCACGACGTTCGTATGAGAAAATTAAGCGTCCCCGTAAGGCGCTTGGTAACTTTTCAACCCTGCCAGGGAGCAAAAATGTCATTGGAAATCATGAAGCAGAGACGATCTCTTGAAGGAAACAGCGTCGCACGAGATGCAGACGTTTGTTTCATGATGCGAGCGTGTGGCAGTATCCTCGTTTAATGCCTGAGGCCAAAAATGCCAACAATGGCATTGTGGAGTGCAGCTCCCTGCAAAAAAAGATGGGGAAACGAACAAAACGAAGTAGAACAAAGCCATTTGTTCCTAGTATGATTACTATTTGACCATCAAGTTTCAAATCCCGCGGCTTTTTTACATAGTAAACCCCAATATGCAATATATAGTGATAGATGACAGTTTTCCCGAGCATAAAAAGAATGAACATGTTTGCCACAGCATCACAGGTTGTCAGGTTGAAACAGAGTGTGCCCGCATATTTTCGAGCTCTCTCCACAGCCAGGACGACAGTTCCACTTCAAAGTTCAAACTCGTGGTTGGCTGCCCAGAAGCCGCCGCCACGAACCCTGGAGCGGAAATCCCGCCTATTTAGTGTTCCTACTCTGGCATGCCTGATAGGCTGATGGTAGCCCTGGTAAGCGGGTCAGCGGGTGCCAGCCTTCAAGTTCCAGGTCACCACAAACCTTGGGGCGGCGTAGTTCGCCAGGGAAGAGGCTGTTTTCCACATGGAAACTCGTTGAAGGGACATTGTCCGTGGGTGAGTGTGCATACTTATGTTAAACAGGCATACTTCCCACACGCGGAGAGACTGGCAGCTGCATAACAAGTAGTTAGAGTATGCACATGTAGCACAGTAACGGCATTGCTCTGCATGTGGCCTGGGGGCTTGTGGGCAATGGCTGGGCCAAGCTCGCCAAAGGCTGGTTTTTTGAGAGACAGGAGACAACCGTCAAGGCAGCCGTGAGAGTGATTGCAGGTAATAACAAGTAGCTCACCGACCATTTGATGATTCCGCAGCAGCAGACAGCCCTGCAAGCATCGCTGCAAAAGGCCTATCCACCGCTGCCCATAGCCCCTTGCCATTCGCTGAATCGCAGCCGGCTGGACGTGCCATGCTTTAGTAGGTTCGTGGTCGAATATTCTCAGCGCCAGCAGATCGACTGCAAGACGGCCAGCTAGACCTGAAAATCCCCGCCTCGTCCCGCTCCCGGCTCAGGCTGTTTGGAGATTCCCTCGTCTCTCCCTCTTCTGTTATCGCCATCCTCTGCATCCTCATCCCCATCCTCGACCCTCCCGTTGAGCCGCAATGACCTCCGCAGACCACGCGTGCTGATCCGTCTCCCAGTGTTGCCGTCCATTCTCCACGATCTATTAATACACCCAGATAGGCCTGTTGGCTGTGGCTGTTCTGTTCCTCGCTCTGCACTTCCAGCTTCCACTGGGGCTGTTGGGCTGAACTGGCGCTGACCTTGGCGAAACCTACTGCTCACCACGGTGCCCATCCGAGCCGTTCCCGCACACAATATTCTGGACGGTAACCGTACGTTGTGCGCATTGCCCTTGGCTGCCAGTGTCTGACGCTGTTCGATTGTGCTTCTACTGGATTTCTTTTCTTTTTGCGCGTTGTGGCGTGGGCGGATCCATCCAGGGTGATAGGCAGCCCAGTCAGCTGACGAGTGAGGCTCTGCATAAGATGTGCACGGTGAGTTCCCGCTTGGCTGCGCATCCCGCGGGTTGAACAACTCGAACCTCACCTCACCTCACCTCACCTCCTCCCTCCGCTTCTCTCCTCGTATCTCCCTCCTCCTCCCCTTCTCCTCCTCTTCTCCCCGCTGGCTGGCTGGCCTTGCTTCCTCTCGCGCTGGCATTCCCCGTCTCTGTTTGCCTTCTCTCTCTGCTCAAGTGCTGCCCGCGTCCTCCCTGGCCTTCTATCTGCCCGCCGCTTGCCTCCAAACCTTATTCTGTCCTCCCTCCGCTGCTTGCTTTCGCACTCCCACCACCCGCATCCCTGGGCTCTATCCCAGATCCAGCCACAGAACGCGTATCGCCATGCTCCGTTCTGTTCTCTCCGTTCCTGCTGTGTCAGCTTGACCGGGCCTTCCCCTCTTCTCTCCTCAGCTCGACCATTGAAACAGCCGAATCTTGTTGCGTCATCGTGGCACTCCAATTCCTGCGCGCTTCTGGACGGAGCCGCAATATAATGGTGCATTCCAGACCCCTGCCCTATCATTCCGGTTCCGCCCTCACGATCCCGCTCCCTGTCTGCTGTATCTCCGCATTTGTCGAGCGCAAATCCCAAGCCATGCTACACCTCCACCAATACTTGTGTTTGTTTACCAACTGTTGCTTGGGCTTCAACCCGCCCCTATTTTCCATTCATGCGTTTTCTTCGCACTGCAACCATTCCATATAATTTGTACGGCCGTTTTACTCCCGACGATTGCTTGCTGACCTCCGTCTAATTTTAGTCCTAGCTGAGCCTCGTCCTATATCGATCCTTCCTTGCTCTACCCTCTTGTGGCACCCCTCGAACCCCTTTCGAGTCCGGGCCGCTTCTGTTTAAGAATATTTAATTGATTGAGAGGGATTTGGGCTAGGTGCTCTAAATACCAGTGGCTAGAACATATAACACCATATAACAATCTTATCTAATGCGTCCTCCGAAACCGCCATCATGACGAGCGACGTTTACGACTCCGATGACGCCCGAAATGCCTCCCCTCGCCTTAAGCCCCAGCAAATCGATTACAATATCCACGAGACTCCTCCCCCTTTCATCCTAAAAGAGGATAGCTCTCCAGACAAACGGAGTCCCAGAGGGCGTGATCGTAAGGGTCCTCCTCATCGACGCCGCAAGAAACCCAAAAAATCACTTGCCGACGTACTAATTCTCGACTCAATAGTCGGCCGACGTCTTGCCTACGAATATGGAGAGAATCCTTTACCCGACGATTCAGCCACGGACTCCAGCTACTCGGATGAAGATGTCGCAGTGGACACAACGGGTAAGGGACAGGATGCACTAATGGAAGATATCACTGGCTCTAGTGCGCAACAAACCGCTCAGCAAGCACTGAGTTTATTCATTTCCGATAGCACGCCCGCAGAGCTTCCACCAGCTACAATCAAAAGGGATAAAGTGTTCAGTGAAGAACTCCGACCCCTCCAACCCAACCCGCCGGATTTTCTCGAGCCTCGAGCGGAGGCACCACCTGTACACAATGTACCATCTCCAATAGATAAGCTTCCGAGATCTCCCAAACAGGAACCACCACAGACGCAAGATCGTGGGAAAGATTCAGTGGCTACTTCCCCGACTCTAAGAAAATATACGCTATCCACGTCGGGTTGTGCTAGTGGTGAAACGCTGCCCGCATTACAATCACGGCCCGAATCTATCTCCAATTCACCAGAAAACAGCCAAAATCTCCCGTCCATTTCCGATGCCTTGTTTAGAAAACCTCTAAATGATTATCTTGGTCCAATAAATGGGGCTCCACAAAGAATATATCATCACATAACAGCCTCCTCACCCCCACAACCACTACCCCCCGTAGAGCGACCCAATCGTCGCCGCTCCGAACAGTACATCCCACCCCCTCTTACCTCTGGATCGTCATCATTCCTTTCCCCCGAAAGCTCAAGAGATCTATCCAGTTTATCACCAATCACAAACCCACAATCCCAGCCACCGTACTGGCAACCCCCGGTATTGGAAAAGGAGGGATCCTACACGCATTCTCCTGGAGGCCCCAGTCCCCAGTTCAGCGATAGCCCCAGCAGCAGCTACCCAACCCCAACTGAGCTTGGGAAAGCCGGGAGCTACGATTCTCCGCCACAAACCAATGGACATGCCGCGACTAATGGGCCTCTGAATTCAACTGGATTTAAGTGCCCATTTCTCGGTTGTAAAGCTGACCCGTTCCAAACCCAATATCTTCTCAAGTACGTATTGGTCAACCCTATTCCGTGGCAGGGAGGACACATTGCTAATTTCCAACACAGTTCCCACGCAAACGTCCACTCCCATGTCCGACCCTACTATTGTAGCGTAAGGGGTTGTCCCCGCGCTGAAGGAGGCAAAGGGTTCAAGCGCAAAAACGAAATGAAACGTCACGGTCTTGTTCATGACTCTCCCGGCTATATATGCCCATTCTGTACTGATCAAACACATACTTACCCTCGTCCGGACAATCTACAAAGGTATCCTCTCCTTATATACTAACGTCCGACGCATAAACTGTTCTAACCTGCTGCTGGACACAGACATGTTAAGGTACACCATGTTGACAAAGACCGCGAGGATCCAGCACTAAGACGCGTCCTTTCCCAACGGCCGGAAGGTGGCATGCGAGGCAGACGACGAAGAACTTAAAGTGCAATATTATACCCAAATTTACGATTCTCTTCACGCCACCACCTCGGCTTTATCAGCCGTTTCTACAACCTTCCAAGGCAAAACCCTGTCCAGCATATATACATTAGCCTCTAACTTTAACATCGGCTTCTCTTCTCACGAAACGACCGTGTACTAGGGTTGTTATCTTCCTCTGGTTTTCTTCCTATACAAAGTTATCCTTTACAATCGCTGCAGACATATTTTTACATACGGGAGAAGCGGGTACGGAGAGGCGCAATCGGGTTCTCATTTAATTCGTGGTACATATATTCTTACCGTTTATATATTTACGCGTGGGTTTACTTTTCGCAAATGTGGCGATTATTGCGCCCTGAGCTATTCTTATTCTTGCTGTAGCCCCTTTTTACAGTTTTACTGTGCGGCTGCCATTTCCTTTGCAATATGTTTTTTTATCTCCCCTAAAGACGACTGAACGACTTATTTGATGTGATGGACTTTGATTCCCCTTCTCGCTACTTTTGCTTTTTATGTCTTACGATTCCTCTGTCCTGTTCTATTCAATTATATATTTTTATTTTATTCTTTATCTATATTTGCGTTTTATCCGCTGACCTTTTTTCTTCTTTTTTTTAACTTTGCGGACCCCCCTTCCTGTTCCTCTCTTTCAACACTTACTTATACATACGACGCCTTCCCCTTCCCTACGTCATCCCCACTTTCATGATGCGCAACCCGCAACCGAAAGATGCAGGGGATGTATTGGGAATGGGAGGGGAGGGGATGCTCTGCTCGTTGTGGCCAGCTAGGAAGAGCTGAACGATTGAGCACTTACGCTGGGGAAGAAAAAGAGAAGACAAGGAGGTTGGTAGCCAGTATTTTTACTTTACTTCATCAACTTTTTTTATCATCAGATCTTTTCTTTTATTTTTCAAAGGTAGAGAAGGACTAAAGATTTTTTAAAAAATAGTAAATGGAATGAAATTCACATTTAAAAAAATAACAAAAATGCAGTCCATGATTTTGGGATTGGAGAGACAAAAAAAGGCGGTTCTGTTCCTCCAAAGTTGGGATTTTGAGGGGGTGGATATCAATTTAGGTAGATAGATGGCCATCGACGATGGCGATGATGGTGATCATTATTAGGTAGGTAGGCAGGCTTAGGGATCGTGATTTCTTTTTTCCCTTATTTATATAGGAGTTAACCAGTGGATGGATGTATCTGTTCGTTCTTGTTTATTTCATTCTTGAGAGCTAAAATGATGACGTTCATATCAAAAAAAGAAAAGAAAAGAAAAGAAAAATAGAAAAGGATATCCGTGGATGTTCGCCAAATTTCTCTAGCAAAAGGCGAAGTCTATAAAAGGCCAGGAAATACTCTATCCATATCCGCTAAAGGCATTCCTGCCTACGCAGAGAGTAAATAGCTGGGAGGTTTTCGAAAGCCAAGGGCCAAGAAAAACACCGAAAGCTCAACATCACGGCACCTCGATCCTCGGAACCCGATTGCCCGCCAACAACGGCGCAGTCGCCAAATCTTCATCCTCCTTCGCATCCGCCTTCTCGCGGTACAAAATATAATGTTGTACCATGAAGATCAAATCGAAGAATATGCTAACATTGCCCAGCAGGAGCTTGATGGGGTTCCCCGTGACACCGCTCCAGTCGTCTGCAAAGGCGGAGTCCATGATAAGCTGGACGATGGAAAGGATGCCGCCGGATAGGTCGAGGAGGATTTGCCAGATGCTCCAGCCGACGGTGGATTTGCGCTTGTAGTTTACCCAGGCTTGCGGGATGTATTTTACGACGGTTACGAGGACTTTGACGTAAGAGAGGGCGTAGAGCTGGATATTGGGGAGGGGAGGGGAGGGTGGGTTAGCAGACTGACTATATATCTATCTGAAAGATACGGATCCAGTAGAAGGGGTTTCTGGTGGTGGTTGAGGGGGTGGGGTGTTTGTTCTAGGGGCTTGAGAAGGGTTATGCATACCACATCGATCCACGCAAGATCCGAAGCGACAAGACTAGCTCCGGTCCCCCGAGTCGCAACAATCACAACCATGGCTGTAATAACCAAAATGCCGCCCCAGAAAATGCCTGCGATAGGGCGGCTGATGCGCTGGAACTTGGAGACATTGAAACCCCATACGAATGGCCAGAACTGGCTGTAGATAATCGAGCTTAAAATGACGGCATGGAGCGCAAAGGCAAAATCGTTAAATTGTACAGAGGGCTCCGGCGAGACGGGGTGGCGCGCAGCATATTGCTCGCGAATCAGCGGAGAGTAGAGGAAGGCCGCGGAGTATATCAGGTAGCACACGAAGCCCAGGACGTTTACTGTTGGGAAGTCGATGGCGAGGCCGTGGGTGGAACGGCGTTTCCAGTTCAAGATTGGCTGCGGGTAGAAGGATGCTGACCAGCAGAGGAAGCTGTGGATGGGAGCAGAGATATTAGCTCAGAACTCGTTTCAGGTTCAGTTAGGAGGGGAATATCCGGGGGTCAGGACTGGATGAGGTTTTGGGGAGACATACTAAACCCAACCGAGGAGGCTATGGTAGTCCTATTATCAGCAACAGTCCACTTTTCTAGATCTTATGTATGGGGTGAGAAAACAAGTAGCTACCGCGACAACGCCCTGATGAATATTTCGCCCTGGGATGGCATGATCGCGATGCTGGCTGGGTGCCTCGCCGATAAGAGATCGAGGCTTGGGTTTGCGAGTTTGACTGATCAGCAGAGGGCACCCACTAAACGAGGGTAAACAGGCTTTCGAAAGCGCCTGCTGGGTAGATCAACTATCGCACTTCATGGTA
Source organism: Onygenales sp. PD_40 (assembly GCA_032988205.1). Lineage (NCBI taxonomy): Eukaryota > Fungi > Ascomycota > Eurotiomycetes > Onygenales > Onygenales sp. PD_40. The sequence continues at coordinate 29,774 of JANTQD010000110.1, read as the reverse complement.
TGGGGTGGTGGATATATTTGCTGTCCAGATATTCAACGTTTGATGAAGTTAAAGTCGGATGATGCAATTAGGGCTGGCTGGCTGTTTGCATTGTTTGCAGGCGCATCAGGGTTTGAAGAACTTTGATCCAACCAAGAAGTTAGAACAGAGAATGGCTTTTCATTTCCATGGGCTCGATTGGCCCTGAACTGAATAAACAAAGACACGGGTTCCATACCTATTCTTGCCCCCAACACTCCAAGAAATGACAGCGCTTCTTCTCCCTTCAGCATCAGATCTTGAACAAGACACAGATTCTCTGCCAGGCTAGCGATGACGCCATGGCCGAGGACGCTGACTCAGCCTGCCGCGTATTGAATACAGGGCCATACCGTTTCCGTACAGCTAGCGTACTGTGGTTGGCCCGGATATGAGCTGGCGGCGCTAAACCCGAAACGGCAATCCGTTTTGGTTTCCCCGCCAGCCAGCAGAGCCGCAACGCAGCTGGCCAGACAGCACGAGAGACGTCGACGAGCATCAAACAACAACAACGTCTGTTCTTTGCTGTGGGAGCTGTCTGATAAGCTGCCCTCTGCTGCCTCCACGAGTTACGATTGCACGATATACCATACCTCGCACTCTATACGCATCTTGCGCTCTATATACTTCCGCTGACTTGGAGCTCACCGACTTCTCCACATTCACCTGTCTCCAACTTCGCTTGACGGGTCTCCAAATCGGCGCTTCTAGCCTCCCATATTTGAACCGCATCTTCAATCAAACATCTGGTTTGCCTTGACCGAACGATCATCTGTCCCTTACTGGCGAATGGTGTATTCCGCGGAGTGAGGGGTCTTGAAAGATCCCCTCTGCTAACTCCGACGGCACCGCACTCGACAAACCTGCGCCAGGAATAAGGAGATACTGTCCAACTTCCATTGACGTCCTAAGATGTCTCCGTCTCCGCAGCTTGCCCCTCCGGGGAGTAGTACATATTCATCAAGTACGTTAAATGTGGGAGATGGAACATGGGACTCGCAGAGGAATACATTTCTGCTTCCCAACTTAATGGGACTGAACTTTGAGACTATGCGATATAATGGTTAGTTTCATCTGATCTATGATTTAGAACGAAATAAATGCAATTCCATGAGGGAAAGTTACTAACACCGGGCAGGCATGGGAAACAGATTTAGAGAGATGGCCGGCTACCACTCCCTAATCCGAGCACACGGCGTAATCGCGGCTATAACATTCCTAGGACTTATCCCGGCGGCAATATTAATGGCGCGATTCTATTCACCATCTCCCTACTGGGCACTTAAATACCATATCTGGCTACACGTCCTGTCCTTGTTCCTATCAACTGTGGTTTTTGTGCTGGGCTGGTTTGCTGTTGGTCCCCAGAGGAGTCTCACCAACCCGCATCATGGGATTGGGTTGGCCATATACGTTTTGATCATTGCGCAGACATTGTGGGGTTGGTTTACACATAAACGTACCAAGGGGAAGCGGTTGTTCCATATTCCAATGAAGTTAATGGTAAGTGGACAATGTAATGAAGAACCCTATGACAATTAGCATTACTAATGAAAAAAACAGCTTCATCAATGGATGGGTCGAGCAGTAGCCCTACTCGGAATCGCCCAAATACCGCTCGGTCTCACGCTTTACGGATCACCGCTATCCCTATTTATCCTCTATGCACTAGCAGTTTTCACCCTGCTTGTCATTTACTTCGTCCTCAGCTTCCTCCACGAACGTCGTATGGGCGCCGACTATGACAGTCGTGGAAGTTACATGTCTGGTCCAGAAGTGGTCGAAGATGGACATGGCCACAGTAACCTTGGTCGACTAGCGGCAGCAGGTGCGGCTGGTGCGGGTCTTGGTATGCTGGGGAGGCGATTTAGGCGGCATTCAGGGAGCAGAACTTCCATAGACGATTCGGAATTGACGCCGCAACCGCATAGCGAGAAACCAGACCATGGTGGTGGATGGGGCAAACGGTTGTTCCAGGTAGGGGCTTTGGCAGGAGCGGCTGGCCTGGCGAAAAAATATTTTGACAAGCGCCGCGAACGAGAGAGCGATACTGAGTCGGGACAATACTCACCTGCTCATGGGCATCCTCATGGCCACGGAAACCATGACAGCATGTACGACGACTCGTTGGTTAATGTCGAGGAAGGAAGACCACGGCCCAGCCATCCACGTCCATATGATGGACCCCCGAGTCGCCCCCTTTCTCCGTATACAGAAAGCGGGTATACAAACGGAGACGGGCGGGGACATGGAGCCAGAAACGCTTTTTTTGGTGCTGGCGCATTTGCTGCTGTAAAGGGAATGTTCTTCAAAGGTCGTCGCGAGAGAAAAGAACAAGACCGCATCGATGAAATCCATCGCGCAGAGCTAGAGGCCGAACGCAGGGCCAGACAACAGAACACCAACCAACGCAGATACACTGGTGACGGCCAACCACCCCGCAGAAGACGAGATTCCGTTAGCACAGACATGACCGAAACCACAGACCCCCGAACTGCTCCTCCACGGGGAGACATCCCCCCTATCCCCCCAAGCCACCAAACAGCCTCCGTCACCGACACCGTCACTTCCATTGGCGGACGACCTCCCAGACACCACACAACCGGCGCAGCACCAGCAAACTCCAGCCGCCGTCGACGTAGCGGTGGCCGCGAGCACTCCGTCGACTCCGAACCTGTCTCAATCAACGTTAAATTCCACAACGACCAAGGCCGCCGCGTCACTCTCCGCCGCCTAACGCCGGAAGAAGCAGCCGCATCCAAAAGGGCAAAGCGAAAAGAAGGCCGCACAAGTCGTCGACGTCATGGAAGCGTGAGCTCGCTCTCTGGACCCGAGGGTGGTGATGACCACTGGCGTCGCGTCGAAGAAATGGAGCGCCAGCAACAGGAGAAGATGCTGCATGGAGCGGCATCTAGTGCCGGTGCTGGTGCGTCGACGGTGGTGCCAGGCCCTTCCACGTCGCCGATGCCCCCGCCTATTCCACCCAGTGGTGTGTCGGGGCCGTTGCCGCCTCCTCCGCCTATTCCCGCTGCGGCAAGTTATATCAATTCCCCTCCTACGACGGATCTAAGCAGTCATGCTAGTAAGAGGGAACGGAGACGGGCGGAGCGGAGGACACTGTCGAGGCAAGGGAGACATAATGTTGAATTTACGTGATGAATCTTTGCTTTCTTTTGTTTTGTTTCGTTATTTTACTTTTGCCATGTCATGTCTATGTGATTTTGTTTTGTTGGGATGGCCGATTTGAAAAGAATCTTGTTTTTTTATTTTTTTTGATTGATGATGACCTGCTTTTACATGTACAAATTGATACTCCCTCTCAGCTTTGAGATTCTTTTTCCCCTTCACTGTTCGTATTACTTATTATGCATTTCCCCCTCCCCATATGCGGTAAATATGAAATGATTTGTTATGCATGGAATTTTTCTCTTATTCCCTCCTGTTTCCTTTTCCCCCCTCTTCTTTTCTCTACCTGAAACCTCTTTTTGGTATCCAGAATAGCAGGCTCAAACTCCTGAAACGTCATCTTGGTCAAGCACAGAGGACCTGAACATAACACAACCATACAGAGGAAGAGAGAGAGAAGAAGAAGAAGAAGAAGAAGAAGAAGAAGCCCAAGAAGCAGAGCCTCTTTCTCTTCTTTTTTTGTCAACTTCACTCCCCTCTACTTTTTTGGAACTCCAGTGTCCCCTGGCATTTTGACCATTCTCCCACCTTTTCTATCATATACCCCCTATATCCTTGCAATGCAGTCATCCACGTTCCTATCCCAGAGACATTATTGATTTGTGTTTACAAGTATAACACCATGTTTGCATTCACCTGCTTGACATGTTTTTTCAAAAATTTCTCCCTGTTCTTTTCCTATCATCTTTCGCTTTGTTTGGCTTTTTAGACAAGCGAGAAAATTCCAGCTGTGGGGTTTTTTTCAACGATCAGTGTTCTCTTTTGGCTCTCTGTTTCTAACATCTGATAACGGCTGGCAGGTGTGTTTTCTTCCCCTAGCTACCCTTTGTTTCTTTTGATTTTTTAAGCCATATGGTATAGGTTGTTGGTGTGGACATGCTGTACATGCTATACTACTATTCCCCCAGGCGGGAAAGTTTCTTTTCGTTTTGGTTTTGATTCAAATGTGTGTATTATCAGTGTTATTATTCAGATTTTGAATTGAATTCGATTTGGTTTAATATAGAGCGTTGATTTGCTTGTGGGCACCTCTCCTTGCGCCTGTTGAATTGGGCTGTGGACTTGGGGGAGCTGGGGAAGGTTATGGGTTTTGTGAGGGGTTTGATCCGTTGAAGAAAATAAGAGTGTCCTTTGAGCTATAACTGTAGTTTTCAATGTGTGATGTGTTGATGTACATAGATATGGACCCAAACGAAAAAAATTAGAAACGGAGGCCGTGTAACATTGATGATGTTGTCTGAGATGACATTGATATCCAGGGGCGGGGGGGGGGGGGGGGGGGGGTTGGGGGCGGGGGGGGGGGGGGGGGGGGGGCGGAGGGGGGGGGGGGGGGGGGGGGGGGGGGCTGCACAAGGATGCTTGCTGACGGAAATACCCCCTGTTCGACTGATACTTTGATATGATATGATACCACGCCACTCCGGGGTTTTCTGCTTTGTCTTTCCGCCTTTTACTTGTACATAGACACATACATATGATTTGAGACTTTTATCGTCCATTGATTTTATTTCTTTTTACATATATCACACTTTTCACACTCCATACATCATATGATTTTTACGTGTAAATCCGATTTTTAGTTGTTTTCCGAAATGGTAGATAGATATTTCGAGAACAGATTATAAGTAGCGTCATGGATCAAAAAGTAAACCAAACCACCAGGAGAAAAAATTTTGAAGAAAAAGAAAAATCCCATCAAATTGATCCTGATATAAATCACTCTACCTATGCACGACACAGTTATTAGATTGACAGATACACACACCAATGCACTACTTATCACCCTATCTATAACAACAACCACCGCTGCTACACTACACTACGCTAACACAGGATAGTCAGTCAGTCTCCCCAACTCACCCCTGCACGCCTCCCTGGCGCTATCAATATCTATCTATCCATCTACCTATCTATCTATCTATCTATCTATCTATCTACATACATACACATACCTACCCCCCGCCCCCGCCCCCGCCTAACCCATCGCAGCCTGCCATGCATGCATGCATGCATGTATGTATACTACTACAGAGCTGGCTGGCTGGCTATTGCAGGGAGGGAAAAGATAAGATAAGATAAGCCAAATCACCTCCCTGTCCCTGTCCCTGTCCCTGTCCACACCTGGATGAATGGATGGATTGATGGATGTATGTATGTATGTGTAGATAGGGAGCAGTTTCTGCTCATGCGTTGCTAAATGTGTTTTGGTTCAGAAGCACTAGTATGGAGGGGGGGGAGGGGGGGAATGTGTGTCGATGGTTCTGCTTTATTTTCCTTTCCCTTTCTAATGAGGAGATACATAGGAACTGGAAAACGGTTGTTTGATTGCTTGTTTGATTGATTGATTGATTGATTCGTTGGCTGGTTGATATGGCGCCGTTGGCAGCGTACTAGTCATCTCCATCCATCCATATACATGTATGCCCTATCTGGAAGTTATGTGATAAGGCCAGAGAGACCTCATCAAGAGAGAGAACTACCTATTTAACTTACTACTAAGCTCTAGTTTCCATGCGGAAAGGAGAGGAGGCGAGCGAGCGAGCAGTGTCGTAGGTAGGTAGGGAGGTAGGTAATCTGAATAACGCAACCCCCCCCCTCTCCTTAGTATATGGGATAGATAAATCGAACAGTGGGATAATTCTCGTTAATAATAGTTCGTCCATGGGTTACTCGGATCTGGTTGGGTAGCCAGACGTTTTTGACAAGTGGTATGCCAGAGTAGGACATATTAGGAGGTACTAGTAGGTAAGGAGAGCAAGCAGACCAGACCATATGATTTTTTTCGTCTTTTTTCGTCCCCGTTTGTAGATAATAAAACCAAAAACCAAAAAAAAAAGAAAAAAAAGATTCCTACCTGAGAGGTATGTGGTTGCTGAGTGTCGTGCTCTGTGTAATCTAGGTAATAGTCAATCCCATGGGCCCATGGGGGTAAGCTGAGTTGGCTTGCTAAGCGGCTTTGACGTGTGAGTATATATGTAGATGGATATCTTAGTGGGACTGGATGGATGATTCGGGCGGAATGAGATGGGCAGTGGGGAGATACTATGGTATATGCAATACCATTCCTGGCTTAGGTGTTACGTTATGTTATGTTATATTTTATATTTTAACATCCAGGGGAGGGCAGGCGTAGCCTGCCCTCCAGTGGCCTCCCAGGGGGCATAGGGACGCGCCGCGCTATATACTATCCATCTATCTATATACCGGCAGGTGTCGCGTAGGGGGCGATTTCTTGAGAAGACTGGCCAGGGGCCTATCATCCACGTCCGGCCCGACGTATGGCCAGGCATGGTGGCCTGGCTTGGGTGGGGAGTAAAAGAGGAATATTTTTCTGAGGCGGGATGAATAGGAGAGTGGGATATCTATCTACTGATATAGATAGAGCATGTACTGTGATAGCACAACATATGGGCTGAGGCCCCCACCCCCTCCAGGGGAGGGGCGGGAAATCTGGATAGATGGATGAATATTGTGACATAATGAACAGTATGGATATAGGAGAAAATATTGGAAAAATAATAATCCTCTTTCGTCCGACGAGTGCCCGTTAGGTTAGCCAAATAATGAAGAAACAAAAAATGTCCTCGTCCTCTACATCGCACCCATGATATCAATTCCAGTCCTGTAAATTATTTCTCGGAGGGCAGGGACGGTATTCCTCCGAATGTGCGGCCACCCAACAGAAGCTAGGCACGATTGATAGCCCTGTCATTTGAAGCAAATTGATTGAACATACATCCAATGGTTCACGGCGTTTCTCTGTTCCCTTGGGGATTAAACATTCTTCATCAAGCTGATAGGCTGCTCGCAATGCCGTATACCATCCACGTAGATAGGTGCGTCTCTTTTCGAACTTCACACTCATAGTGGAACCGAAAATTTGCGCTGTTCCAAGAAGCAGCCTTGTAGGCCCAGGGAGGATCTAACGCGCTGGGCTTCCAAACACCATAAACCAACTGTACGCTCCGCTGCAACGTGGAAGTCGTAGCAGTGTCCAGGTCAGACAGTAACACATTGCCTGCACCCTATCACTGCCGTATGGTATGTATTGAGCTCACCGCCAGAGCACAATTTGCCGTCATCGGATGAGTGTCGGACGTCCTTCGGGGCAACGCTTCCTGGTCGTAAAACCGAAGCAGTGCGCCAAGATGACTTCGCCTAGTAATCAGCAATAGCAGTCAGGCTGACTGGTAACAAGCTCCACCTGATTCCCGCAAACCTCGTTGATGTCTGGAATCGGAAACTGTTAAAGCATGAAACTTGCACGGCAAGAATAACACTGTATATATGACGTATTAATACCCTGTCTTAGGCTTCCTAGAACTTCGAAAGATGTATGACATCAGGGATCACAGCAAGGGAGGAGTATCATGCGGTCATCTAAATCTCCGGTCCCGAAAAATTGATGATGTTGCTCCGCCGTACCGGCGAAATCAGCGGAAGATAGGATCCGGCTCGGAGACCCATGATGAAGATGAGATGGGAATCAGGTACCGGCGATAAAAATAGAAACATAGCTCCATTTCAACTTCCATCATCATCACGATCTCAAATCTAACAACCATTGCGGGTCAGAAGTGACCAGGTGGCAAGAACGGCTGTTATCATCGGGCAGCTTGGATTATTATTGTGATTGTTTTCCCAGCTGGGTGGTAGGCTGGATAAAAATGGACGATCCATCCGTTCTTGGGGTTTCCGTTGAAAGAAAACAGAATGTTTCTCAAAATAGTGGGGCTATGCCAGGGGGAACCATAGTTGACATCGCGATGCCCTGTGGATGTGTAACCAAGCACAAAGACACCTCATAACAAACAGAAATCCATATCTGCGAACCCTGGGAAGGGAGCGATAATGACGGAGATAGGAGGTAGGGCAGAAATTCTTCCATGGAGATTCTCCAAAATGCCCATATGATAGCCCATGCTATTCTCATCAGAGAGGTAACTCTGATCATATCGATTTTGCCAGCGAGGGGGCCAGTTTCTGACAAGGTAAGATCACAACAAACAAGCAAAGAAAACGATTTATAGGCCTGTTCCTCCCTCAACCTCTATTCTTATCTGATTGAAGATGTTGATCACAAAAATTGAGGACTGAAAGTGCAGAAACAATTGTAGTTGATTGCCTTATGCATGGTTGTTTTCCACCGCTGTGGAGAGACGCTTCAACCCACTCAACTCCACAGAGATTGACCCTCTTCTCGAAGAAAAAGGGGGGAACAATGGACAAGAGAAGAGCAAAAGGTAGCATGTGGCTAATGTCAGAGAACCGAGCCGGGTGATGGAAAAGTGCCCGCTTAAAAACCCCGAGGCCACCAAAGGGCTGAAGACTTGAAGACGCACATCAGCCAATCCATCAGGCTAGACGGCATCAGCGCCTGCTGTTTCCAAGTTCTACCAACATTCTGGCCTGCTCTTCCACTTCATCCTTCACATTTAAGATAGGGTCTCATTGGGCAGGGAGCCAACGGGCACATAAAAGTAAGCTTTCGAGCTGAGCAAGAGGCATCCATATCATCAAGCTTGGTGAGGGGATGGACCCTCGGAGGGGAAAGCGATCATCGTCATGCCAAGGTCCGCTAGCATCCGGGAAGTTTATGGACAGCATGTTTCAGAATTGGCATTTTTGGGGCATTTGTGCATGGAATGAGCACCAGAACGTGTCCTGTGCAGTTCTACTCCGTACCCTGGACTCTGGAGAGAGGTCGAGCCCTATTCAGGAAGGATCTCGGGTAAAAAGGAAACAAAAGTCGCGTGTTTGGGCTACCGTTGCTCTCTGCTCGGTGTGGAGCCGCCTTGGAGGTTGACGAAGCGCTCTCGAGAGTCAAAAGCCGGCGGCCACCACCACATCCCGTCTTCCTTGGAGTTTGGGGAAGCTTGAACACTATCGCGATCCTTCAAGATGGCGAGATGAAGACAGCCAATGCGAGCCATTTGCTGTGCCGCTGTCAAAGAGTCGAGACTCGACGGAGTATCTGGCGGAGAGTTTTGGGCTGGAAGATAGATCATCATCGGTAGCACCGGGATTGTGCTTATGTCACGTGAGGAATGTAAAAAACAGCTCGTCCGTATTGGGATCGTAACACAGGTACCAGGTACGTACCTCGGGATAGATACTCAATCCGAGCCTCATGCGGTATTTCTGTTTATGCGGTATCTCAACGGCGCGGGTTCGAGGATTGAGGAACGCCGCAGTTTCTTTCCAGAGAAAACATCACGGCAAAATGAGATACATAGATGGGTTGACTTTGGCGATGTCTGCTGAGAGTGGAATATTAAAAATAATACCCATGTCGCCAGCGCAATATCGGGTAAAGTCACCAAGTTGAAGGAACCCTCTGGGATGCACGCCATTTTGCACAGCCCCCCCGGCCTGAGCATGGTCTGATTGGCCAGCAAAGACAGCAAATCACCGAAACATGGATGCCAGCATGGAGGTGCTGGTAAAAGTGCCCGCTTGTTTTGTGGCTTGCATGTGGGGGAACGCTTAATTCCTGCTCTCTTGCAGAGAAACACAGCGCCAAAGGGGTGGGAATCTGGGAGAAGACGTTGAACTATCCGGTCCGAGAAACGAGGGAGGTGGGAAGATGGAGAAGATTGCATCAGGAAACCCACAAAAAGGACAGGATATGGCTGGGGGATGGTTTCCTGTTTCGCCACAAGATGGGCTGGGATGCGGCATGGATAGGGAGAGGATATTATGCGAGGTTTTAATGAATTAATATCTGGGAGGAAGGCGGGAGGACGAACGGGACATGGGAAATACCGCGTTCGTGAAGCAGGCACGTACATTGCAGCGTGTATTCGTGTATTCTGGTGTAATTTTGGAACGGAGATGGCCACGCAAGCTCCACCACAAAGCGAGTGGCAGTATTATTGGCTGTGGGGGGTGCTGGGGTCGGTATTGTTTCCGTCGGCCAGGTGGAGACAGATGAGAAGAGATACCAGCGTCGCATGGCTAAAACAGCAGAGCACGTGGTGGAGCCGCGCCAGGGACACGCGCGCCGTGAGTGGCCAGCCAGACTGGTACCTGCAGGATGCCCAGCCAACCAGCGGCCGGCAAACAGGGAGGGCACGGCGGGGCCCAGCGCAGCCGGCCAGTGAGCAGCGTGCCCTGTTCTGGTGGCGCCGTTCAGCGTGATGGGCGGTGGAGAGCCAGCTGCTAGGGGCTGCTAGGGGCTGCTAGGGGCTGCTAGGGGCGCGTTCGGGGGCAGGCCAGGGCCAGTTCGGGGCCAGTTAGGGGCCAGCTGGGGGTGTTCCTCGGCGGGCAGCCCCTTTTCGCGTGGGGCCAACCACAGCGCGCAGGGCAGCGAGGATCAGCCCGCTTAATCTCCCGCCTGCTACAAAAGTGGCTGGGCGCCCTCGTGTTTCTTGTTTCCCTTTTCTTCTCTTCCCTCTGCCCATACTCCAAGTCTCTCCAGCCTCCTTGCGGTATCTTGCTCTTCGACTTCGGTCGCCCACACTCTTTTGTTTATCCAGCTGACAACTACATTCCTTACCCCCCCAATAATTCTAACGATCTTTTTTCGTGCAATTATTACTTAATTCACCAACCACCATCAACATGCGTTTCTCCGCTGCCTCCGTTGCCCTGTTCGCAGGTGCTGCTCTTGCTCTGCCCGGCTATGGCGACAGCTACGGCGAGGGTTACCAGACCACCGTCTACTCCACCAAGGACGTGACCATCACCAGCTGTGCCCCTGATGTCTACGACTGCCCCGGCAACTCCACTCCTTACCCAACTCCCACTGCCACTCCCTCGTCCGCCGAGCCCGAGCAGCCCGAGCCTACTCCCGAGTATCCCACCGGCGGCTACCCCGTCCCGACTCCCTCGTCCGCTGAGCCCGAGCAGCCCGAGCCTACTCCTGAGTATCCCACCGGCTACCCCGAGCCCACTCCCTCCTCCGCTGAGCCCGAGCAGCCCGAGCCTACCCCCGAGTACCCCACTGGCGGCTACCCAACCCCCTCCCAGGTCTACCCCACTGCTCCCTCCAGCAGCGCCTACCCAACCGGCCCCAGCTCGCCTCCCCCTTACCCAACGCTCCCCGCCCCCACCACCAGCGTTGTGACCTACACCACCTGCATCCCAACTGTGACCTCGTCCACCATCACCATCACCCCCACTGAGTACCCAACCGTCCCGGTCCCCACTGGCACTGGTGTTGTCCCAACCGGCGTTGTCCCCACTGGTGGCTACCCGTAAGTTGCTTCTGATTTCCCCAGATACTCCCGCATATCACATTGCTAACCCTTCTTCCAGTGTCCCCTCCCCCCCTCCCTATGAGGGCCCCATCGGTGCTGCCAGCTCCATGGGCAGCAACTTCGCTATCCTTGGCCTCGCTGCCGTCGCTGCTGTCTTCCTTGCATAGATTTCCATTCAATGATGATACCCACGATCTACTCCAGCTCCCCTCCCCAGCCTCGCCCGCTCCTGCATAAGGATCGGGCTTGACCACAGGGAGCGTGGAGCACGGAGCTCTGTTCTGGGCCTTTTTGTGTATTTTCATTATTATATTTGGGGTAAACGCAAATGGCAGAGCTTCAATTTTATATTTTAATCTTTATTTTTTTCCTGGTTGCAAAAGCGAGTTCAAACAAGTTCCTTTTTTCCTTTTTGGTCTTCTTTAATTATATACCACGCCGGTCTTCCTGTTTTTACATCTTCGTTTCACATAATAATGATGAACGCAACGCACAACACGGGGGAAACAATCAAAGGGGTTCGGTTCAACCAGGCGCGTCATTTTGCCCAGCATTATAATTCAAGAGGATACCGATGGAAAGCCATGAATTTTTCTTGAGAAGGCTATGGGCTACCAAGCAGGGGTGGCAAAGCATTATTATTTTAATCATTCTGGTTACATTTTGGTTTTTTATGTTTGATGGCATTGCTCTCCATTTTTGGATTGACAAAGCGAAAACCAAACTCGAGACTAAATGCCAGCACACTATTTCCTCTTTTTCTCTCTCAAGTGTAACCTAAACCAGCTTTGTCTCTTTTGTTTTAATTACCCTGCTTGTCTGTCTCTTGTCTTTCTTTTCTCAAGAAGCGTGTCATCCCGGACCAGGAAAAGCAAAATATCAATTTTTGGAGCTTTCGCCATTTGTTTTTAGTTTTTACCTCGCTTCACTGCTAAACCATTCAACAATTTTTTTATCGCTCGCGATTCTTCCCTCTTCTTTTGTTTTTGTTTTCCCGTGTCTATATATTCTATTCTATTCCACACAGCTATTACTAGTTACCTATTATTAGTGTTTTAAACCATGCTTTCTCTTGCCTACCTATATTCCAGAAAAAACTTATTAATCGTAAACGTTTCAACATCAGTCTGTGCTGTGCTGTGGGCGTTGTGGTTTGGTTTGGTTTCAAAACAACCTACCTATTTACCTATTTACCTTCCCTTGCCGCGTTCATTCATTCATTCCCTCACCAATGAAAAACTACACCCAACCCGCCACCAGTCACCCAACACCCGAACCCCCTAGGTACTCCTGGCCCTCGGTCCCTTGTCTGTTATATAACTAACCACTTCATTGAGATACAACTTATACTAACTGGGGCTTCGATCCAAACTATGCCATGTATGTATGTATGGATTTATGTATGGACAGGTTTAAATAACTACATACATAACCCCTTCAATCAATCAACCCGGGGCCCTCAGTTGCGTAGGCAGTTATCGATAAGTACTTCTATACGGGAAAACATCAGTTTAGTTTCACGGGCCTGGCTTGCTGAAACGTCCATTTGCCTGTCCTGGGCCTTTTCCTTTCTATTTCCTATTGGAGCGAGCTTGGTCTCCTCCTCCTCCTCCTCCTCCTCCTCCTCCTCCTCTTTGTTATCTTCTTCTCCTTCTCCTGTCCTTATTTTTATAAGAAGTAAAGAGAGAGAGAGAAGTGATTAACTAAAGAACACAGGGGGGAAAAACTGTACTATGAATACTCACTCATGTAGATAGAACCGCCCTTATTGAAATGGGAATTCTACTGAAACTGCGGGTTGACTGGTTCATATTGACGGGTAGAGGTGACGGACCTAGATAGGGAGCCTGAATATACTGTTCTATGTAGATAGAGCAATGTTAGGAGGTTTTGGGTTAGGGGGGGTCATGGTCAGTAAGCAGGGAAGTAGGTGCATTGCTGTCTTGCTATTATAGTAATAGGATATGGATGATATCCAGGGTATCTTAAATAATACCAGTATTCAGCCAGGCTCAATTACTTACCTTATCTACCTGCCTGCCTATACCTAACTTTATGTGCGTATTGTGTCAACGTATGAGGGGAAACATTTTAGAAAGGCATATATGTATAACTATATGTATGTATACATGGGTATCAGTATCAGTGAAAAAGAAAATCTGCCTCAAACACCTTAACAGCCAAGCCAAACGTAATATAGTCGTAAACGGTCAACATAACATCATCCCTCACGCGGCCACACCGTCAAGCCAGCCGTCAAGCTTCAACGCTACAATGCGGCCTAATTCTACTGACCCATCATTCCTCACCCATATCTCTTCCATGTGGCGAATGATGTGATTGATATACTCCCCTGCAGCACTGAGTTCAAGAATAACAGCAATTGCACGGTGGAGGGCGAGAAGTTTTGCTGATGGTGGGTCAATTGTGTGGTTTGTTGAGAGGAGCAGTGTTCTCATCATGGGGAGGTTGAAGACTCGGGAAGGTATCACCCCGTGTCTGTGGATTCGGTAGGTGTGTTGTTCCTCGTTCAGGGCTTCGAATGATATCTGAAAGAGGCCAAACCATTTATGGGCATCAGATCTCAGGGATATCATCTTCAAACACTGGCTCTATATCATCATGACCATGGGAATTGTTATCAACAAAGAGAAAAAACTGGTGCAGAAAGGTGTCCTTCAAACAGGCATGCTTGTATGTAAGGCACATGAGGGTAGCCTTCTTGTATGGGCTGGTGCCCTGCAAGGGTTCAGCATGGCTGATCAGGCCATTAAAGGTGGCATCAGCATCTGCTTTCTCTGCAGCTGATAGCGCCATGACTGAAAAGTCCAGGATGCGCTCAAGCGATGCCTGGTAATTAGATCGGGCGGTTCGGAAGCAGAAGAAGAACGAACAGGATCGTTGGTTTTGGAACTGAAGACCTGCGAGTCACATGACCAGCCATTTTCTTGGAAGGATTTATCATGCATGACAGAATTATCCCAGTGTCCTCAGCCGCTGATAAACACAGAACGAAGCAATGTATGAATATGCAGGTAGCAGAGTGAGATTGAAGCTCTTATTATTGCTTATCCGCATCGCCGGACAGTTATTTTTACCATCTTACTCCGCGCCATGCCTCAAAGAAGCTGGAGGACGAACTTCAAAATAACATCGTCCCTGAGCCTGAAGGATGCACTGTTTCTATTTGTGTCTTCCTCCATACAATCCTCTTGATCCGAACGAGCCGATCGCTTGCTATTCCAGCGTCCTTCTTGAGGTTTCCGGCAGATCAAACCCCTTGCCAAAATCCGAATTCCGCTCCACTGGGCGGACCAGAGGCGCTCTCCCTTCGTCTCAGACGCCCAGTGACTATCGTATTTGACATGGGGCTAGAGATAATCGCGATCGTATCCGTGATTTGACACTGGATCGACTTGCTTTGTTTTTACGCCCAAGCGAGCCCCCTGAATTTGCTTGGGGTGGTTCAATTGGCGGTCACAGGCAATGAAATCCGCGATGGCGAAGCAGCCCAACACAGCCTTCATTGAAACCGCCAACACGCCAGGATCACCAAGCCTCAGGGAGGAACTTCTTTTTATTTCTTTTTCTTGCACGCTAATAACTAGTTCGTTAACCTGTGAGATCTTTGGTGGTCTGACGGTTTCTTCCTGTTATTATTTGGCAATTTTTTGGGCTAAGAATGCTCCGCGGGCGCGGCTGGGCGTGACGCCCCTTCATAATAATCATGCGCAGTACACCCCCTGTACGGGAGAAGCTGCGTCTACTGTTATGATCTTGCCCGACGCCTCCCTAAATATATACGAACGTTGTCTGCTCCCTGGATAACTTTCGGATACTGTTATTATTATTCTCTTCGACTTTGCTTCTCTTGTTTTCCGTCGATCCATTTTTGCCTCAACGGCCCCATTATCAAAATCCTTCGCTCTTCGACTTTGAACCACATGGAATAATCCTTTGCCCCTATATTATCTCCCCGTCCCTATTTTTATACAACTCCGGATGATAAACCTCCTTTCGCGACATTCGACTTCGATCCTTATATGAAACCCCGAGCGGAAGGACTCAAACTCAGAAACGCATCCATTAGACCACCAAACACAACGACAGCATGGCAGGGGTACCAAGGATTGAACTATGGGAAGAAAATCAGCCACGGCTCTACGCAAACTCCACCCCATACGACAATCGACCATCCTTCGCCCTCCCTTCCTCCATCTTCGATGACCTCCAACCCCTCGAACCACCTGGCCGAACGCTCAAAAAGTCTCGATCAGACACTGGCATGCGCAAGGGCTTCTGGTCAAAACTAAAGCGCAACAAGTCCGAAGACCAACGAAACCCAGAGTCCTCCCTCTCCCCTTACTACCGCCCAGGCCCCCAGCAAGCAAGAGCCATGGCCAGCGTGAAGCTGGTCTGGTCCCACGAACGCCAGATATGGATGTTCCCCGTCGAGCCGGAACCCGCCCATGGGGATTCCCAGCCGGAAAGCAACAACAATAATAACGACTACAATTGCCACTGCAACAACAGCAGCAGCAGCGGTGGTGGTTATGGTGGTGGCGGAGGTATCATGGATTCGTTCCTTCGAACCGAGCCCTTCCCCCGACCTCGATCTGCCGTGTCCATGCCATCGACCTCCTCACCCGGGTATGGTGATGAAATGCTCTTCGGGCAGCTGCCGGGCCACTACGCCCTAAGCATTTATGACAGTGTCAATAATGAGGATTCGCTCCCGACGTACTCGAGTGGGAAGAGGGCGGATGATGTGGCGACTCGGTCGGGCACGGAGAGTCAGTGGACGCTTGTTGCGAGGAGGGTTAGTGGCTCTGCGGCTTCTATGTGATTTCCTTCCCTCTTTATTTATTTCTTTTTAATATATATATCTTTGAGACATAATGGTTTGTGTCATTTGCCTGGGGTTGCTATCGGTACGATGGGGAATGCGTCCCATTACGGCTTGCATATCTACTGTCCCGACACCGTCGCTTACATTTGGAAAGAAAGGATTGATACTCTCAACTGGAAAATGGAATGGAATGGAATGGATATTTGGACACATTTTGCCTTCTCCTTTTTCTACGTTTGGTGTTTGGCGTTTGAATGATGGGGCCTGTCTTTGACCTTGATACCCCCAATCACTGCTATTTTGGTTTTGTCGTGGCAGGGCGTTGTGTCAATAGGGATTTTGATATTTGCTGGCCTTTGCTGTATGTATGTATTTATTGGGCAGATCTATCTCTGTGATTCTTCTAGGTTTGAAAAGTACTTTCTATCTTGAATCTACCATTGACTGATTGTCAAGTGACACTATTTCGCCAAGTAATCAAATTAATGGTCTAGAAAAATTGACCGTCGTAGATACCTCCTGTCTTAGATATAGATAGGCAAGCAAGTACTAAGCAACCTTCTCTTCCTCTGTTCACTGGAGGCTGCATCTCTTTTTGATTTGAAACTATTGGATCTGCCTGCTAACCTGCGGCCCATACTCACCCACTTGCCAAACCTACCGCCCAGCTGGGTGCTCACCAGCATACTACCCCCATTTGCCAAACTGTGGCCTGCGTGCCAGCCTGCCCAGCAGTGAAAGGCCTGGCTGGCATCCGAAACTTTTTTGTACCTAGTTAGAGTTTTGTCAAAATACTAAACACTGCATTCATGGATCCGTGGATGTGAGCGGCAAGCAGAGGCGCAATTTACATCATAAGTTGCTTAGGGATGAGTCACTGGTAAACAGCAGATTCAATAAACCTGAGGTTTTGGATTTTTATGTTGTTGTCCTTTGGTGTATGGACAAAGGTGAAAGCTAAAGGCTGCATTCATGGATCCATGGATGTGAGCAGGAAGTGGAAGCACAATTAACTACATCATAAGTTGCCTAAGGATGAGTGACCGTAAACAGCGGGTTCAATGAACCTAGGTTTGCGGATTTTTATGTTTGTCTATTAGTATGGACAAAGGTGAAAGCGAAACACTGCATTCATGGATCCATGGATTTTGAGCGGGAAGCAAGCAGAGGCGCAATTCATCATAAGTTGCTTTGGTGACTAGTAGCTACCAGTGAATGGCAGATTCAATAAACCTCTGCTTCATTAACTTACCGTAAACCTAAGGCCCAGAAACTTCCTCTTCTTTCCTGTGTCTGGGTAAAGTTCCCAGCATTTATTCTTAAATACTACCTCCCCAACCTCCCCTCCTCAACCCTGGACTGCTCTGCAAAACTGTTACTCAGCTGTCTATTTCCTACTGCGACCACTTGATCCATCACAAAGTCCCTGATCTGAAACTGCCAGCCAGATCTTATCCTGGAATCCCCCCCCCGGTATGGAGTACATGAATCTTGTATGCCCCCTGTTGTTTGCTGTCCACTGCTAATCAACCCACTTGAACCAAAAGCCCTGTATCCACTTCAACCCCACGATCCCCCCACCGAAAAGATGGCTGCTACAACAAGCGTCATTTCCAAAACCGATTTCAAAGATGCACTGGACGCAGCTCTTGCACAGCGCCCCGGAGTGTATTCCGAATATCTAGCACTACACTTCCGCTGGGCGGACGACGATACGAATGCCGACAGAGATGGAGAAAATTTCAAACAGTTAGCGAAGCTGCTGGCTTTCCCCCCGCCAAAGGTTCTTGTACTTGACAAACTGGACTATACCCCTTCTTTTACCCTTACGGGGGCGGTCCAGCCGATGGCGATACCGCTGCCTTCATCCGGACGGAGAATCGTCATGGTCCACTACGCCGGACATGGCGAAGAGAGTGATGTAGGGTTGCAATTGATCAGCGGCCGAGGCAAGAGGATATCTGTGAACTTGTGGTTGGACCAATGGATAAATACCAGCAACATCGCCGATTATGAACCGATCGATTTCCTGTTCATATTCGACTGCTGCTATAGCTGGCTGGCAACAAGACAACCCAAAAAAGGCACGCGCATCGTTGAGATCCTCGGAGCAGGGGATGAAAGAGACCCAATCGCCTTTGGGAGTGGAAGTGCACTCTCGTTTACCGCAAAGCTTTTGGTTGAAGTCCGCAACCGAGCACAGAGAGGGGATAAATCTGTTCGAATCGCCGATATGATGGTCCACCTCCGTCATAATTCACCGGTAAAGAAGCCTACCTACACAGCCAAGCTCGGTGTCGGCAGTATCACTCTCCCTCTGAATCAACAAGGCCTTGGCCAATCTGCTCCTCCAGCTGCTTCAATGGGAAAGGGCCTACTTGCAACATTTTCGGTGCATGTGAAGGAAACTCTCTCCCCCAGTGAATTGAAGGGTCTGACGCAGTGGCTTTCCAAGATCCCTGAAAGTGCCAATATCGGGTTCAAACTCGAAAACGTGAAGAGAACATACTCAACAGTTTTGTTTTTCGAGAGCACTCGGGTTTTCTACTCTCTTCTTATGGGGCTTCCGGGTTTCTGTCTGATTTGCGAGAACGTTCATGAGGATTTCTCTTGGCTCTTTCAGCCAAATGCCCCGAAGCAATCCGTGGACCAGACCAAGGAGCAGAAGGAAAACGTTCCGCTTTCAATGAGACCAAAGCGTGGGAACCAGTAAGATGATGGAACCCGAGACCTACCACTTTGAGGTGAGTTCCTGCAATGCCCGCTACTATTATCTCATTTGTAGTAACATTCGTTGTCCTTTAGCATCCGGGACCCTCCACTGTCGGGCGCATGCAACCTCACCATCGGGTTAAACGGTCTCTCCATCTCTCTTTCACAGCGAAGCGAATCCACTCCAGTCATTTTTAGGTAAAGTTGGCTGCTGTCTTCGTGATTCTCAGGGGCGTGTTTGTTTTGTTTTTGATGGCGTGATAGTACATTTCTGCGAGTTGGTATGGCTTAGAACTTTTGCACTTTGTCGTCGGGAGCAATGAAGCTGGGGGGCTATGGCGAAGGTGTTTCATTGAATCGTGGATGGATGTTAGCCAGCATTTGCATATTCGCTTAGATCCCTGCTGATTCTCGTGTCTTGGTCCATTTCCTTTTTCTTTTCTGTCTCCTCCTCACTTTGCATGCGGATACCTAGTCTTAGTTAGTCATTCAATTCACTCTTGAAATCCAGCTCTGTTATCCACAACGCTACGGAACAATTCCTTTCCCGCTCAACATAGCGGATATAGTCAGAAAGGGCTTAGTGGAAGCCATCCAGACTGCTTTGAGGTCTAACGTTGGAAGGTCCACGGGCACAGCCAGCCGTGGAGCTGCTGCGTGCTGGCCAGCCGGTCCAGCCACCCTCGGAAAAATACATCGCATCCGCAAGGATGGCTCGCCTCTGGCCTCGGACTCTCGGCTTCTCCTTGCCAGCCTCCTGTCTTCTCCCAGGGCTTTATTGCGGGCAGGCGGGCAGGCGGGCACCGGAAATATCTGGAAGTATGATTTTTGGTAATTATTTTCGGTTTAGCATCTGCTGAAACGAATGAGTCTCTTGAAGGTTCTCGTTCGAAGTTGCCATTCCAACTTTTTTCTCTGCTTTCTCCCAAATGAGCTCCCGCAGATTGAGGCGCGGGACGACGGATCGCAGTGAATTCAGTGGCTTGGTTCTTATGTCGCGATGCAGACAATTTGTTAACCAATGAAAAAATGATACTTACCTCCTTCCTAATTGCAGTCCAGCCAAAGAGTTCTCAACACCTCTCGAATTCTCAATCAACACTTCTGTTGACATGATGCTTTTAGTTTCTCTAGCCTCCTTGAAGTGCTAGTCGAACCATTGGGTCCATCGTAACCTGAGGCATTCCGCGTCAATATCGGTCTCGTCTTTCACATTTGCTCTGCTCTTTAATAAACTCAAGGCTCGGATAAATAAAGATAATCGGAAAATCCTCGTACCAGAGAGAGCAAACACCAAATTATATTGAATACGAGGGTATTCCCTTCCTCGCCACTGGGGATCCAACCTCCATCCGCATGGGTTGTTTGCCTAGCTGGCATGAGGCATCCAATCTAACTTTGACTGCTAACTCAATGGCAGTCAATAGCTTGCTAGGCTGGATGATCGAGCCTCGAAGCGCATAGGCGGCTGTTCGATGGGTGGTTCAGATGTCATGTTCTGCGTTGGTTTGGCAGATGTTGAGCATTCTTTTTAACACGAGGCGCCAGCCACTGGGATGGGGTTGGTGCTGGGCAGTGGGGCCTTGGGCAGCTACTTTCGGAATTGTTCGCTTCATCACCATCACTTGTTCGAAGCGAGCAAAGCATCAAACCAACCACGCCTCAATGAAGGTTATGGCGTGTCAGTTGTCCTTCTTATTAATCCCTCGGATTTAATCGCCTGATTTTATACGAGGAACAACGAGGACGGGGGGCGCGGCATTGATGTTGATTTTCTCAGAGGTAGGATATGTCTCGTCATCAGACCAGCGTTCTTGTCAAGTTATCCCTGAGTTTCTTTTGATTCATGGTGTGTGCGTCCGTCTCCGGATTGGAAGGACCTGGGTGGCAATGCAGACGGCGAGCTGATTTCGTGGAATGGGATGCTAGCCTCTTCAGCTCTTAGGCTACATATGCTTGTTGCATATCGCCTGCCATCTGCGGGAGCATTTCCAGCCCATTCCGAGGATCGCGACGAATAAGTTGAATATCAAAAGCGGGGAAGAGTACCGCCTTCGTGGCAAGGTAGGAGAAGAGAGGATGATGCGACCGCAGTGACGGGGCCGTTGACGGACATCGCCACGTCTGGCCATTGAGAAATCGTTCGTTTTGACATTCATGGATAATGGGAGCCATGTTTGTGCAGGAAGCAACGTTTTCCGATGCACCCTTCTTGACATCTCGCGGGTGGACCCCAACATCCAGATCTCGTACTCTTCTGTGTCTTGCGTGTTCTACGGCACCAATGTGGGGATGAAATTGGCGGACGAACGTTATATACGGGGTCTTCAGCGCGTTTCAGGATTGCGAATCGAGTGCTTTTGGGTCGTCAGTTTCATCGTCGTCAAGCAATTGTGGAGGGATTTGTCTCGGGCGATCGTCACCAGCCCCGCCACCAGAATGCGCTGCAGTACCTCGTAAACTTGGATACCATTTGAAATTTCTGCTCGCTGCGTGGAGCCGAGATGTGTTGGATGTTAGTCTGGGGACAGACCAATCTCGATCTCGTTCCAGAGTAGCGGCTTTTCTTCCCCTCATTCAGGCTGACTTTGGATCTTTTACGATATCAATTCCTGCTGAGCCTCGCTGCGGCAATATCAATTCCTACATTGTCGTCATGGATATCAGGAGTAAACACTCCGAATACGCGGCAGACCGAGGATCGTGGGTGGCTGGCTAGGTAAAACAAAGGCAAGAGTTTCCCGGCCAGCAAGGCATTGAGCCAAGACGGAGAGCAAAGCCAATGCCCTTTTTGCCTCTCGGATATAAGGCATCCATGAAACAGACAGCCGGTTGATGCTCAGCCCTATCCAGATGCTAGCAGCCAGGGTCAGTGTGGCAGGGCGGTTGCAATCACACCGAGGCAAAGCGGCTCTGCGCGCCTCGGCCATGCGAGTCAATAACAGGATGTGACTTGGATGATGAGGCCGCTGGCAGGCATTTGATAGTTGTTGGATCCTGAGGACTCGGAGTCTTGGTCCGAAACATCGTAGGGCTGGGAAGGGAGGAAGTTGGTGCTTATGCGGTTCTGACATAATCCTCGTGTCGCCCTTCGTCAACCTCACGCGTTCCTTGCCAGACATTCTCCCCCATCTTCCAGGCTTCTCTGAGCCTTTGACTCGGCATTTCTGCTGTATTTCAATCTGCCCGGTTGAGAAGCTTTGTCGAAGCACCGCCCTACTTCATGATTATGTTTCTTTCGATTTGTGGTGGGTGCTGTCAAGCTATGCACGCTGTCTCCGTACGAAGGAAGAGAATGGACGCGTCCAAACACAACCAGCTCATTTAAAGGATAACTGGAGGCTTACAAAGCGGATATTACTGTGCCACTGACACGTGGACGTACGCGTATTTCTACACCCTTCAGCTTAGACAAGACTGGCGATGCTAATACTACTTGGTACACCAGGAGGGCCTTAAGAATGTGATTCGATGGACGGTAATATGATCAATTTGCCTCTCACCGACTACTCAAGCATTATTTAGACATGTGGAAAACGTTTCACAAAGTACCGGTACCGTCCAGAACAAATTCAAACAACCGGACAACAAATCTTATCCTACGACAACGTGGCCTCCTAGATGGGGTCAGGCACTAGACGAGACCGGCTTGTCAAATCGAATGACGACCTTGTCCATGTTAGCATCGTCGAATCTTAAAAAGAATCATAGAAAGGCCTGTCACACCTTGGTTACCTGCTTGTCAGCAAACTTGCGATAGGCCTTCGGAGCATCATCAATGTTGATCTCGCTGTCTATCACCATTCCTGGTGTTGCCTTGCCGGAAATGATAAGTCCTCTCATGAAAATTTCTAACTTGCGGTATTCCGCGATCCCCGACGAGATTCTCAAGCCTTTGAACCAAGCTTCACCGATGGGGAGCGGGAAAACACTTCCGTCAACATCTGCATTCGGGACACCCTCGGACTTAGGAAAGGGAGGCAGATACACTCCAACGACACCAATACCTCCAGTCGGCTCGGTGACACGAATGCACCAGGTCAGTACAATGCTCTCTTCCCGCTTAAGTTCGGAGTTTAAACACCTGTACCCAACGCAATCGACCGACCGTGCCACCCCGCCTGGCTCCAGTTTAAGAATTTCTGCGACGGGGTCATTGTTGTTAAAGTTGATTGGAATGGCACCCAGGCGTTCCGCTTGGCGAAGGCGTGCTAGAACATGGTCTATGGAATAGACCGCCCGAGCGCCTCGAAGGATAGCAGAATATGCGCACATGAGGCCAACCGACCCTGCGCCAAATACTGCCACGGAATCACCAGGTTTGAAGCCCGCAAAATCCAGGCCGCTCCAACCTGACGGCCAGATATCTGCCAGCGTGACATAATCGAGGTCGTGCGTTGTTTCGGGAGGAAGCAAGACACAGTTGGTATCCGCGAACGGAACGCGGATATATTCGGCTGCATATAGGACGTCAATCAAACCACTTTTTCACAGGGGAATGATAGGGATCAGTGTGAACTTACCCTGAGTTCCCCCAGTATGTGGAGGGCCAAGATCGCTTCCGAAACCAAGTACAGCCCCCTCTTGGGGGGGATTGAGAGTCAGACAATACGACAAGCGGCCTCTTATACAGTTCTCGCAGAAGCCACATGCGAGCACGCTGGACACAACAACCTTATCGCCGCATTTAATTGAGTGGACACCAGTTCCCACCTCTTCAACTATCCCCACCCCTTCATGGCCTATAATCCATGGGGCGTCACTGCTTCCTACATTACCATGATAGATATTTAGATCAGAGCCGCATATTCCAGAGATGGTTGTGCGAACGATCACATCAAGTGGGTCTTCGATCTTTGGTTTTGGGTGGTGCCTCACAGCGACTTCCAACGGATTCCCTTCCCAAGTAACGGCTTTCATCGTGGCTAATCGGCTGGGGTGTATTTATGTGTAGAAAGAAGACAAATAAGGGAAAGGAATCTGACGTGATGGACAGCCTGTCTCCGAGCTTATATATACCACAACCGAGACTAATCGACAGGGCATACTGTCCTGTGCCCTCCATAGTCCAGGGGCTGGTTCCGATGCTGATTGCATTCAGCTCTATAATGTCAGGCGTGTAGACCGCGTGCCCGTTGTCTTGCGCCACTCCCTGATCTCGCTCGTTAGCTAGTCATTCATTCGACGAGCTTTCCGACCTCCAACATTTCGTACAACTTCAAAAGAAAAGAAAAGTGGACATTACTCGTCAGCGTCCTCCCTGGCCTTCAGCTTCATGCTTGCAAAATCTCGAGTAACTTATCTCCTTTTAGTTGTTTGGCCGCAGCTGGATATTGGCTTCCCATATCGGCTCCTGGCGATATACGCCGGTGATTGGAGAATTCCTAGCCTCATCGTCATCCTCAAAAGAGTTTGTCCTTCAACCGGGAACAGACTGACCCCGTCCAGCATTTGGCTCCCGAGGAAGAAGCCCCCATATGGACAATTTAAAATTCACCACCCTTGGCAATCTCATGACTGAAGCTTGTGTCACTTCACTGCGATTCAATCTCCGCGGGCAGTTGAGGAATGTATAGCGATACTGGGCTGCAAATGATGGCAATATACTGACCCCTGCGTTAACGTCCGATTCAAATCAACTAAATAGCGCTTATAGCAAATGACTGGGTAGCATCCAACTGTCATGATGGATCTTCTGGAGTTACACTGCATGCTAACAAAATACAGCTCCTGCTTTCTTGAAGGCTTGGCCCTTTTAGCCGCCAGAGGTTCGCAACTTAAACCTCCAATTTCCAATCCAGGTGCAGTGGTCTGCTATTTGGACCTGTTTTGCACAGTCATACTTACTGCTGCTCTCATTGTGCAAGTTGTTGACTCAAATACAGGTGGTGATGGCCTTAACTATCCCACGTCATGAATGGCAATTGTTAGGAAAAATTGGAGATAATGGCGCCGTTCGACCAGGCGGATGCATGCTAGGATCCATAGTTCAAGGGGTGAATAGAGGGGGGGACAGTGGTGCCAAAACAGATGGCCGAGGAGGCCGCAGTTGTGTTGTGGTGTTGTGTTGCTGTGGTGAAGGGCCTTTGATGTGTTATCCGGTCCCCCTAACCAAACATCCACTCCATCTCCAGGTGTTGTTGGCTTCCTATCACAACAACCGCCTCGAGCTTACCTTTACCACAGATTAATTCGCCTAGGCTCTTTCGTTCTATCTGTACCTATCCTCATCAACATCCACCTGTGCAGACGCCATCACCAAACTATTTGCTTGCTCTTCCGGCAGACTGCTTGCAAGTTGTTGCCACATCCACCAAAATGGATGCCTGTACGGGCTCATTACGACCTGAACCGCCGCCCATCGTGAAGACAGAGGAATCCTTTGAGGGACCAGCAAACATCGCCGATTTCAGCCCTGTCAATCCAGCGCAGAATGCACACATCCTGTCTACCGGCGAAGTGGGATTGTTTGGGGCAACCAGCGATAAAACGGCGGTTGATTTGGGGAATGTAAAGCAGGAAGAGCACAACGCAACGATGCCCGGTACGGAATACTCCTACATTCGTGGCGATTCTTGTCTCGAGAACCTCGAAACCGGAGTGGCAGAGGGGCTCAAAGCTCTTGAACCATTGGAACTTCTATTACAGAAATATCCCCGCAGACAGCTGGAAAATCAGTGGTTGAGAGATGTGAAGAACCTAAAGATCAAGTCAAAACCCGTACCGGTTATAATTGGTGTTGTCGGCAGCACGGGGGCTGGCAAATCATCATTAATAAATGCGGTTCTCGACGAAGAACGCCTAGTCCCAACTAACGGCATGCGGGCCTGCACCGCCGTTATTACCGAGATATCGTTCAACTGTGGGCCTGAGAAGTACAGAGCAGAAATTGAGTTCATTTCTCCTGCAGAGTGGGAAAAGGAACTGAAACTTATTTTTGATGAGATTCAGACCCACCGCGATGAAGGACAATACCAGGATGATTCTGATATTGCAATTGCCATTGCGAAGGTGGAGGCAGTATACCCTGGTATCAAAGACATTACAGCATTGTCCATCGAAGAACTGATGAAACAAGATAGTGTCCATGGCGTTCTAGGAAAGACAATTGAGTTCACCGCAAATGAACCGGCTCGACTTCATGCTCGACTTCAGCCGTACGTCGACAGTAAGAACACGGCCCGACGCAAAGGCAAAGACTGCAACAATCAACAAGTCCACCAAGGGAAACTCCTCCTTGAGTCAAAGACAGAGCAGCGAAGCATGGAATTCTGGCCTCTGGTACGGGTTGTTCACCTGTATACGAAATCACGAGTGCTTGCCACTGGGGCTGTCATCGTCGATCTACCCGGACTCCTAGATTCGAATGCCGCGCGAGGAGCGGTTGCAGCTCGGTATATTGAGAAGTGCTCCTTTCTTTGGATTGCTGCTCCGATTACTCGCGCAGTCGACGACAAGACCGCTAAAAAGCTGCTTTCAACTACATTTAAACGACAAATTCAGATGGATGGCTCATTTGGCAACGTCAGTTTTATTTGTACTAAAACCGATGATATTAATGTGACGGAAATGGAGCAGTCTCCAGACCCAGATGAAATGATGGGAGGCACACATGAGGATTCTGGTGACCCTGAGATCACGGTTCAACGGCTTGAGGAGGCACTCCAGGCATCAAAGGACGAGCGTAACAACATAGATGAGTCCCTGGATCATCTTTTTGATGAGATGGATGAGTTGGAGTCAACTTCTAAGTCATTTATAGACCATGGTAGCCCTCTCAAACGAAAGAGGGGCGACGATACATTCCCACCATGCATTGAACAACATTCCCCGCAGACCGATACGAACGATCTCGATAAACTGTCGCAAAATGATGGCGAAATGGACTGTGTTGGAGCGGAAGTCCGGGCTGCTGCTTTCGCAAAACAGAAGTTGGAGGAGGCATCTAACATGAGAAAACGACTGGTGCAACGAAAGAAAGAAGTCGGCTTGGAAATCAAAGACGTAACCCGCCAACTAAAAGCTGCCCGTGAGGATAAACAGAAAAAACATGACGATCACAGTCTTCGTTGTATCTTGAAGAGAAACAAACTTGCGAAATCCCAAATTCGGCAGGACTTCGTCAACGGAGTCCGGCAATTAGACAGAGCTCATGAGGAGTTCGACCCGGCTGTCAGTCCCAGGGACTACGACGATGTCGCAAACCGTCTTACCGTCTTTTGCGTATCCTCCCGTGCATATCAGAAACTGAAAGGTAGATTTCGACGCGATGGTGCCATTAGAGCCTTCAAACACATAGAGGCGACGGAAGTGCCCTCCCTTCAAGCACATTGTGAGGGATTGGCAGCTGAATGGCGCAAAGTCACCTGCAGAAACTTCCTTAATGGACTCGAGCAGTTGCTAAACTCTCTGGATATATTCTGCTCGTCTGCAGGACTTGCAACACTTTGCGAGGAACAGAAAAAGAGTAATCTTGAGTTTGTGGGGACTGGATTGGATACACTGCGGAATGTACGAGCTCGAGATTCGCAATATCCCCAATTTTCTATTATTTTTAGCTTTCACTAACCCTTGAATATAGGTATTCGAGGAGCTCTGTACGCAGGTTTGTGGCGAAATGATAAATGCTGTCAACGACAATGTTTTCGGCAAGTTAGGTGAGTTCACCCTGCATTCGTTTTGGTTATACCGAAGTAAATTATCCTGGAACGAGCTGTACTGACCCAAGACAGGTTTTGCTTCGTCCCAGGCGTGCAGTAAGGCAAACGACACCGTCGGTGAATGGAACCGCCCGCACAAAGATGACGGCCTTGCGTGGAATACGTATCGAGCAATTTGCAAAAATCAAGGGGTTTTCAAGCATCATGTAAGTTTTATACATTGTTGAGTATGCAGAGTTTGGAGAGAATGTTACTAATACGGGCGACAGGATTGGAATGCCGATCTGTACGAATCACTTGCCTTTATTACGGTAAAAACACGCTGACTCTAATCCTAATAGGACCGAGCCTATGATGGAGATAATTGCCCGTGGGTGGGAAACGTAAGGAATCGAGTAACTAGTCTCTTTGTAACTATGCTGACGGGTTTCTAGTGCATTCTCGCGATTACTACCGCAAATGCTTGCCCGGTTCGCTAGAAAGTCGAGTGTCTTTATCACCGCATTCCATGCCGGAGTGGAAGAACACTTTTCTGCTGAATCTGGGCCCACAGACTGGATGAAGAAGCTCAAAGCCCAGGTGAAAACCTATGAGGCTTCTTTCCAAGAGATATCTACCTCAGGTAACGCGTTGTTGAAAGCAAGCCACAAGGCGAGCAACCGTGCCTTTACTCCAGTCATTGCATGCGCTTTGGGGGAAGCCTACAGCGAATGTGCTGAAGAGAGCGGTAAGTTACAAGTTGAGTGCCTTTTCCTAATTTAAGTCCCTCCTAATAATGAGCTTCATCACAGGGAAAGGCGTTATCGTACGCATGAAACGAATCATGGCCCAGAACGTGGAAGTACGCCGCCATTCAATGTTCAACAACAGTGCAGAACATGTGAAAAGACGTTTAGAAGAAAACCTTGCGTCCGTTCGCAATATGGTAATCGCACAATCGGAAGATATCTTTAACAAGATAACTTTTGATTACAAGAACACTTTCGAACTGACTGTAGAAGAGGAAGCGTTAAATGAAAAAATGGCAGCAATGCTCGTAACGCTCGCGGCGTTCAGGATGAAAATCGAGTGAGAAAATTGCTATTGCTATCTCAGCAATAGTTATTGAAGGGAATCCCACCAAACTCTCCCGGATCATAACCAACATCGCCCATGGACACTCCCCATTAAACCCCATCTGGAAAAAGAATTCTCCTTCGCCGGTTGGATAAATTGGGATATATTGGCTCATCACCCTATCTCCGGAAAAGATGTTTCTCGATGGCTTGAATTGACCAAGTCCCTGATTTCCCCGAAATCTTTCTCAATTGGGAGGAACACACTTTTCTGCAGACGATCGGCCTGACTGTTGTCCGTTTTTTTTTATCATTGCTCAAATCCCAGCGTCGCCGTCATTGTCGACCTGCACATTCCACCTGGATTTGACCTTTCCTGTTGTTTGAAGAGCTCGGGCATGTAATTGTGGAACCAACCCCCCCCCCCTTGTTTGACTTCAATTTCTTTTGATTGTTGTTGAAGCTGCTGCTGCATGGCTATATCGCTGTTTGATGAGGTTTGACTCTGTCTACTTCATTATGACCTTTCCCAAGACCGATTCTCTTTTGATTTTCTTTTCTATTTTTGTCGTTCCAGATCGCTACCATGGATCATCTCTGTTCTATGGGATCTGCCCATGATTCGAATCTGGAGCCCAGTTGCTTGAGTCGCTCGTTTTCCTCCGTGGCAGGGTGGACACTCCAATGGCTGCTTCTTTCTCCCCGGTTTCGTGATGTTGATCTTGTATGTAATTGTTTCTGTCTGATTTTTCAAAAGGAAAAAGTAGAAAAAAAGGGGATATCCCCCTAACAAAAAAAATTTTTACCCTCCCCCTGAGTTTTACGAAGTATGTGCAATTTGATATTATCCTAAACCTAGAACACCAGCATACCCGTAGAGTGAAGTTACCCCTGTAAATTCCAAAGAACAATCCCAGCAAATCCCATCGACCCCAATGCAATCCAACTAGATTTATTAATAAACTCCTCCACAACAAAATGGCGACCTCAGGCTCCACCCCCTTATCTCCCCCCCCCCCCCCCGCTCCGCCCTTCGGTGGCAGAACAGGGCTAATATCCATCCCCACCACCCCCCCCTTCCCCTCCGCCCCCC
>JANTQD010000011.1:388685-406185 GCA_032988205.1 Onygenales sp. PD_40 | reverse complement strand
GTGGAGGGAGGTAAAAGGGATGCAGAGGAATCGATGTCGCAGGCGCCGTCGCTCAACAAAAAGGGAAATAGATGTCTCGTCAGATGGTACAAGTGATCACCAGGATATAGAATAGGCGACGATAGTTGATCGAAGAAGAGGAAGTATATACAAAGAGAAGATGTTCGGGTCGCTTGCGGAAGGATTATCGTTAATAAAGTATATTTTTTTTGAAGCGGGTCCGGTCGGGAAGAGGAAGTCATTTTGCCGTGGAAGAACAGAAAGCAGGCGCAGGATTCGAAGATGACACAGCAGAACAACAACAACGAATGGTAAGGCAGGCTTGACGAACGGAAAGTGGAATTGGGTTCCATGTTTTTCATTTTCACGCTCTCGGTGTCATTACCATCGTTGTTGGTTGGGCTGCATCATGCCTGGGGAGATCGAGGACGGAGGACTCGAAACCCGCATGCCTGTGCTTGGGTTGACGATGGGGATGGCATTCCGTGTGCGGACCGCGGAGGGTTGATGGATTTTGATCTGATTAAGATTATTGCCAAAGGCGGCGGCGTAGTTGGAAGAGTTGGCGAGGGAAGCAGGGGAGAGAGAGATGGAGGGGGTGACCTGCTGGGCGGGCTGGATTTGGTGCTGGAGGGGAGACGAGTCTGGCGATACGCTGGCGAGGGAAGAACGGTCGGAAGCGTACGAGTGGATGGATTGCAGCTGTGTGGCAAAAAGAGTCAATCACCCCGTCTTGAAAATCAAAACAAAACAGCCAAAAAACCAACAAAAAAGGTATCAAGGCTGCTGTAGGAGGGCCAACGAGTAACCTACATCGTCTTCGGTCAACAGACCAGGACAGAACTCCAGGTCATCGTCCAGGTCGAACGAGCGGCCAGCCTCGAAACGAGCGCGGAAAGCGGTCACGGCGGGGGCCTCAGCCAGCTCACGCATGCTCTTGACGCCGCGAAACTGTCTCTGGGCGGCCATCTTGGGGGCGCGGCGGGAGCGGCCGCCATGGTGGGCGTGGGCGTGGGAGTGGGAGGCGGCGGCGGCAGCGTGGGAGGAGGGAGGAGGGGGGTGTTGCTGGTGCTGCTGGTGGTGCTGCTGCTGGGGGTGGTGTTGTGGCGAGAAGAAGTAGGACGACATGGTGGGCAACAAATTACATGCAACACGGGAGCCGGGGGCGGAGAGAGCAGTTGGTTGGATAACGGGCGGAGTGAGGCGGGCTGGAGTTGTTTGTTGTTGGGATGGTGTGTGTGTGTGTGTGTGTGTGTGTGTTGGGCGAGGGTCAGGGCTTGGGTGAGGAGATTGGCACCAGCGGGAGTGGGAGCCAAGGAGAATTAAGAGAGAGAACAGAGACAAGCGCAGAAGACAGCAGAAGAAGAAGAAGACAACAGCTTTTGAAGGCAGAGGCAGCGAGATGGAGGAGGATGGAAGATGAGGCTGGTGATGAAGCAGAGGAGAGAGGATGAGATGATGGCGGGGACAGCGAGGCTGGGAGAGCAGATTCGACGAGGGAAATGCCTGGTTTTGCTCGCCAGGGAGGCAAAGTCGGTGTGCCCGCCACGTGACTGCGCCGCCCAAGCGTGACTTGCGTTTGTATGGCGCTCGCCACCAAAACACAGGTACCCCGGCTCTGCCGCTTCGGGCCTAGCGCCACACAGCAGCCTGGACCCCCGGCCAACCACAGCCCGCCCTGCCTGCAGACCCTGCAGCCAGCCAATAGAACAGGCTGGCCGAGTGGGTCCGGGCCCAAGCCACGCAGGCGGCCGCTCTGATTGGCGCAGGTAGGCGTGACGTCAGGCAGACAGCGGGTACCAGGGCACGTGACTTCTCTTCAGGCACCGCGACTGGCAGGAACATCGAGTCAGCCAGGCCAACAATGGAGAGGAGAGAGGAGAGTCATTCTATCTATGAGTCTATCTATGACATATCTACTGTTATCACTAATATCACCACAGCAGCCTCCCATCCCCGCAATGCCCGCCCTGTCCATCCCAACAGCTCCAACCCTGCCGGCACTCACAAACAAAGAACCTCCCTGCGTCTGTGTCTGCGACCTCCACACCGACATCTTGTGTGACCTGCTTCTCCCGACACAGCGCCCGTTCGTCCCAATTGGGCCGTGGGCATCGAGATTTGTTTATTTATTTTGCTTATTTGGTATATAGTACCTACTAATATCTCCACACTGCTGGCCCTTGGGGTTCATTCAGGCTGCGCAGCTGCAGGCTACGAACACAGGCCATGTTTATGGTATGGCATGGCATGCACTGAACACAAACTATCCCCATCCCATCCCATCTCCCTCTCAGAACCTCACTAAATAAAATACCTTTTTGCACATGAGCCTCTCAGTGTTTAAAGGGGTTGTGGAGCTAAGCTTGAAATGGAAGCCCTACAGTGCAATTTATAAACATACTATGTAGTTATATAATTATTTGAGAACTGTAAAAAAACAATATATTCAATTCTTTAGTGCAAAAGCACAAGCTAACTAAGTGAAAAAAGAAAGAAAATACCCCTCTAGCATCTAAAAATAAAGTAAAATACTGCTCTGACAGCTATCTAAACCCCAAGAACATTCTAAGTAGCCTTGAGAAGGCTCAAAATAATTATCAATTTAGCTTTTAAGATTACATTCTCTTTATGTAGGGTCTTCAGCTCAATATTTTGAGCATCAACCTCCTAAATATCTAATAGCTTATTTAATTTATAGGCTATTTTTAACAGACTTTCCATAGGGATTATGGACTGTTTCTTACCCTCTACCTTGACCTTGATGGCTATACTAGTAGGTCTATTAATATTTACTATATGAACATTAATTAGTAGGTAATTACATATAACTATATTAAGAAGGTAAACTTATAGAGGTAGTAAGAATAATGACTATCAGTCTCATTATAATGACACCCAGTGCAGGCTTTATAACAGTAATTGAGAGAATCAATACAGGCTGTAAATGAACCTTTACCCTGCAAATAGTGAGTATAGAGGGAGAGAAAGATAGCATTATAGGTCTATAATAGTAGGGCTTCATTATTTATATTATTCTTAGTGTTGATGTTACAGCCTGCCTGTAATTCTAACTTATAGACTCATAGCATTTTTATAAGTATAAGGAGTTCTTTTGATGGTTTTTGAAGAAGCATTTTGGCTAAAGCAGTGAGAGCTTTAGAGATAGGAGATAATAAAGAACTAGTAAAGGAAGGAATGAAGGTAGATGCAAAACTAATAGAGAATAGCTTGAATAAAGTAGGACTAGTAGAAGATAAAGTAGAAGCAGATATAAGCTCATTTAGATCAGGTAGAAAGTTAGAAATTATCATAGCTGTTAAAGCTGCATTTTGATGATCTCTTAGGATTTTACTTATAGTAAATATATTTTTTTGGAGTTAAAAATCTCATCATTCTAGTAGCTTTGATGGTTTGATAGACTTCAGAAGGGTTGATAAGTGTAAAGGATATAAGGAAAGAATAAATGTAGGTAGGTAGGTAGGTAGGAGAGGTAGAAGATAGAAGATGTAGATCTTAAAGAATTAATAAGAAGATAAGAAGATTAAGAAGGAACACTCTGAGATTCACTTGATATTCATTATGATAGTTATATTTACTTGAATTATATAACCAACTGAGGCTGTAGAGATGAAGGCTTGCAGCTTCCAACCCTATATTTAACTGTAATATTAATCATAGTATTATATTAACTTAAATTATAGAGATCACTATGGGGATTAAGCTAGAATTACTGGGCCTTTATAGCCTCTTCAGAAAGCTCAGGGTGAAGCTCAAGCTACTTAGCAGTGAGTATATTAAGAGGCTGAATCTTAGTGGTTGATATGAAAATATCTGTGGTTGGAATCAGAGGGGATGATAGTGGTATAAGTGGTGAACTTATAGTAATAGAAGATGAGTAGATTGATAGATTAAATATAAAGTGAGAGAGAGAAAGAAGGAAGGGGGGTTGAATCTATAGAGTATTTAAAGGATTAATAAAAGACTATGATAAAGAAGTAATAAAAAGAAAGTAATAGAAAGAAAGTAATATAACTTTTACTTATTAAATCTAGCATCTATTATAGTCTGTGTTCCTCATCTCTATAGTCTTATTATATATATCAGGCTGATTAAATTTAGAATAGTCAAAGGACTCCTTAAAAAAGAGGCCTTTAAATGTTTTGACCCATAAGATGACAACATAAGTCAGGCCTGACTAGAATTCAGCCTCAGAGACATTGAGAATAGCCTGTTCTAGAAAGACACCTTAAGATTTATGAATCATAATAATATAAGTAATTGTAATAGGGAACTGTATATAGCTGCAGGCTTGATTGACATGGGAAAACTCATAATAGGCCCAAAAGATAGGAATCAATTTATAGCTATTTTATTTAATATAGGTAGGTCCATCATATTTGTCAAAATGAATTAAAAGGGTGAGAGGGAGGTCTTTACAGAGGTCTTCAGTATTAAAACTTTAGATAATATTATAAATAGTGCTTAAGGTACCATTTATAAGGCCTCTATCAGTTTATATATTCTGTAAAAGCATGATGCAATAGCTGATAAAAAGAGAGAGATTTTAGTGCAGGTTATCCTCTTTATCAGACTCTAACTGAGAAATGCTAGAATTAATATTAGAAGTCTAAATATTAATAATAGATTATTTTTAACTTTGAATTACCTCTTCATTATAAGTATTAACATTGTACTTTTTGATGTAAATATAAATAGTATTATTAAAAGCTGCAGCTTTATAGGAAATAAGACTCTAAATACATCTTAAAAGGAATTTTCAATCATCTAGAGTCAGTTTATCAACCTAAAGATTTTTCAAGACCTTATGGAATTGGCAACTATTAAGATCCTCATCACCCTGATGTTGAACTACAGTGAGTTGGATAGTTTTATTAAAGGTAAGATAAATCTGATGGCTATAGATCTTGTTACTGTGATTAAAATGACTATTATAAAAGAGTGGGGTCTAGAATATGAGGGGTAACTAATAGAAATCCCTATATAATAGGATGCTAAGGCCCCTAAAAGGCTCCTACTACTGAGAAAATATGTAATAGTAAGCCTGGTCAATCCAGGTGAGTTACTGTAGACTGACCATTGACTTTTTATTAATAATTAAATATTGAACACCCTTGAAAAGAGCCTGTATTGATTGCAGATTCTATAGGTTGGGTTGTTTATAGAGGGTTAAATGCTTAATAGAGAGTCTAAATAGAGAGTGTAATATCTAAGTGTTAATATAGTGAGCTGCTATACTAGTTGGTACTGCTCAAATAATAGGAGTAGGTAAATTCCAACTTTCTGCAAGATTCTGAAGGATTATAGAAAGAAGTATAATTAAATATATTTTTTCTATTCCCTCTTTACCATTAAGATTGATAAGTAATGGATTCAGAGAGCTACCATTAAGAACCTCAGTATAGTGATATACTATCATATCATAAAGGAGGTGTTGATCAGGGCCAAGAGTAGTAGGAGACTCAGTGCTGTGAAGGGTAATATCAGCTGGGAAATTAGCCTTTATATTATTCTAAAATTTAGTGTCAAGGTCAATATAAATTCCAATATAAGAGGTCTAGTTGTAATTGAAATCTAAAGACTGATGATCAATCCAGTTATAATCTTAAAGTTCAATTAGATTGCTATCAGACTACTGAAAATTCTATTGAATAAGTTTAGTTTAGATAATATTCAGTTCATTCTTATCATTATCATTACTCTCTTTAAATTCTGGTTTAGGCTCTAGCATATCTTTGCTGTAGGCATCTACTGGGTGATTATATATAAGATAATAGTAATTATAGACTTCAGTAAATAACAGCTAGGGGATTAGAAGATTAATGACTTTAAGGTTACTAATCTGATAAAAAAGGTGATGTAATTAGAGCTTAACCCAGATATAGTCCTCTATTTAAGTTGTAGCCTGATAAACAGGGAAGTAGATCAAAATACAGCCTTTTGTGTGTAAATATCACTTAATTTGAGGTCTATGAGAGAAGTTCCTCAAGAAGTCATAGAACATAACATCTTTAAATTCCTATAGGTAGGCCTTATATTTCATTAAAATAGATGAGCTGCATTAGAGTGCTCTAGATTTCAGTGTATAGCTATACTAGTAGAGGTCTTCAGACTGGCAATTAACTATAATTAAATTTTGAGATTCCATTTATAAAGAAAGATTTAATAGAAGATAGTAAATCTTCTAGGCAGATTAATTGCATTCTTCAATCAACTGATTTATGAGCTTTATAATGATTGAAAGGAGAGAGTGGCTAGTGCTTGCACTGGGCAGAACTTATTGAATGATTTAATAGTAGGACTCAGTCTCAGTTTTGAGCTTGATGACATACTTGAATAAATAATTTAGAACCACATGGCTGCCAGTGCAGGGGATAATATTAGTATTTACAAGCCAGCTAAGGGTGATGAGGTGATTATAGTTATTAAGGATGAGGTTATTTTAGTAGGGGTATAAGTAGTAGTAACTACTACTTAAAGGTTTTTTAATAATGTAGTCTGGCTGGCATTCATGGGGGAAGTAAAAGTGACATTAAAGCTTGCCTGTAACCTACTCCTTATAGATACAGTACTTAGAGCTGTAGTGGTAACATTAAACCTAATTTAGAACTAAAGATAGATGTTAGATAATATTTAATTAATCTGAGTAACTTAGTGATAGAGTAGATCTGACATCTTCAGGTTAAATATATATAGACTCAAGATTATTAGCTCTAATAATCAGGTCTTAGTAATTAATAAACATCTGATGAGTGTTATTATTCATTTGATTCAGCTCTGAATTCAGTGCATCTTGACACTAAAAGATACTGTGAAAGTGAACTGACTCTCAGCCTTGCTATTTATAGTGAGTCCAGTGGTTGATAATGTTAAATTTCAGTTCAAAGACCTTATCTTTAAATATGATAAGATGTAGATGAAAGTAATATGCAATAATTATAGGATAATCTCAAATATTATTTCTAGCAAACTTGAGTCTTTGAAGGTTCATATTGTTCTACCAAGAAGTAGAATAATTCAGAAAGTACTGCATTAAATCATCTTAATGATAGTCAGCAGCTGAAAGAGTTAGAAATAGATGAAAAGACCTAATATTTTAGATGTAGGTCTGGAGCTGACAGCATTTTATACCCTAAAAAGGATAGGTCCTATGAATATTCCCAGTAAAGTGAGTAAGAGAATTTAATAGTGTGGCAGACTCTGATGTATTAGTAGTAAAGGCTGCCTAGAGCTCTTATAATATAAGATTCTTAAGATTAGTATCTATTTGATTATAGAAAAACTATCTCTAAGTTCTAATTTACTTGTAGAATAAGGAGTTAAAAAGAACATAATGAAATTAACTATAATAGGCAAAATGATCATTATGATATTTAAATAGGAATTACATGTAATCTAAAAGAGTAATGAATCATTAATGAGAAAGAAGATACTCAGCCTCACTCTTAAGGAAAAGGGTTGGAAAGGCCCAAGAAAATAAAGGATAGATATTATTAAACTTACTTAAAAGTATGTTTTGAGCTGCAGGGAGAGTTAAGTAGTCAAGAGACTTAATGTCAAATTTATAATATAGTTATTCAACTTTAGTTTATAAAATTAAGAGATTAGAGATAGTAGAGTATTCAGATAGCATATTAAGATCATTAGCTTCTTTAGAGCTAAATTCATAGTCTTCAGTGAGTTTCTACTCTTTAATTTTATAGAAGGGAATTTGATCAGTAACATCACTATTTTTAGGCAGCTGGTCCCATGCTGTGTTGTTGATGACTATATTACTATAATCTAAATGATTCTTATACAAATAGATTAATCACTTTATAATAGTATCTTTATGAACTGTAAAGTCCTGCTGAAATTAATACTGAAGATGCAGATTATCAGTGAAATTTAACAGCTTGAGAATAATTATCTTAAGATTCTTGGGAAGCAGTGGCAAGGTATCATAGATGCAGCCAGTGTCACATAAAAAACTAATAATATAATCCTTATATTTATATTAGTGCTCATAGACCTAATAAATCTTAATAGAGATATAAACTTAAGAAATAAGTATTTCCTCAACCTAGCTGAAGGCTAGTAAATCAGCATCAACATCATCAGAATTCAGATTATTATCCTTAGAATATATATAAGAGTTCTTAGGGAGTCTTCTAATGTTAATATAAACATAGTGTTGATAAACACTGTCATCATTAAGGTGCATGTTAAATCAATATATCTTATAATAACTGTAAATCTCTATTTTAAGGTCCTCAAATGTAGCATGGAAAGTCTTGATATGCTATCAATCAGTAGGGTTAAGGGCTAGATCATTAAGAAAGATAGAGTCTTGCAGGTTCATTAGTAGATCTTAAGTAATAATTACCTATAAATAGTTATATTTTTAAATAGTCTTAAAGGCTTCTATATCTACAGTGTCAATAGACATAGTCATCTCAGGCTGTAAGATTTACCAAGATGCTAAAGAATTACTCACTTTTGAGATTAACTAGTTAATGAATGGATTATCAGGGCTTTGCAGGGTTAAGAGTAATAGCAAGGTCATAAATGTAGTTTATGGGGAAGCTAGGGCTGTAAACATAAATTAAGAGAAAATAGGCAATTAACTAAAGAGTAATATAGATAGTGAATGAAATGACAAAGAAGAGGAATTTAAAGAATTATAAGTTAAAGAGGTGATCTATATAGATTCATAAGGCACATTTAGCACTAAAAGAGAGGGATAGAACCATTAACATTCATACAGCCTACTTAATGAAAGAGTTAATAAGGAATCTTACTTATTATATTTAGTCACATGATAAGCTCTGTAGATCTTATTCTACTTCTAGTAGACCTTTATGAGTAAAGAAGCATTCAAGCTGTGAACTTTACAGTAGAAAAATTTGACTTCTAATGATGTATTCATATCAATGCATTTATAAGCTTAAGAAGTAGCTGTAGACTGCATGAACTATTTTTAAGACTAAGGCTAAAATGGGAGATTAGGCTTAGTGATTTCATTCCTGAGATCTCTGATATGACTATAGCTCTAAAAATCTATTAGTAGGTATTTTAAATATAAGGACACAAAGAACTGTAAAATCTGAGAAATTTGAGTGTAGCATTCAAAGCACACTACTGTAATAATTATTGGATTTTATAAAGAGAGAAACTGGTTAAGAGGCTTATATTAAATACAATGAGTATATTATTTAGATATAGGAACTATTAAGAAAGTTAACTGAGGTTACAGCTGAGATGAGAGATCAGATTCATTGAGAGTAGATTCATTTTAGCTAGCATTTTAAGTAAATTGATAGCTCTAGAAGATATCTATTAGTACTTATAGAAATTAAGAATTTAAGAGAAAGAAAAATCTGGGTTCTCTAAATGTAATATTTAAGGTATAAAGCTGTAGTAATAGCTTGATTCTACAATAAGAGGAATTAATTGAGAGTCTTAATTTACTTGTAATAACTACATCTTTTTAATATAGGATTCATTGTAGCAGGCAATGTAAAGACCTGAGAGCTATGAACTAATGAAATGATGCTAGAGAGTATCAATAAATATATAATAAATATAGGGTGAGAGGGGTGAGAGGGGTGAGAAGGTTGAGAGAGATAAGAAGATAAGTTAAATGTATTAAGGCTCTAAAGGCTGATACTAGACTGCAAGAGGAAAGGTAGATTATACTTCACTTAGATCATATGATTATAACTCAAATGCATATCAATCAGATCACTCCATTCTATTAAGACTCTCAATCAGGATAAGGGATCCACAAATAGTAGGGATTAAGCCAGTATATATATTGCTCTGCTTTACTCTGCAAATTAACCTTCAATCTCCTGTCCATCTCTTCTTCAGCCCCATCCAATAACCCTCTCCATCCCACCATCCTCCTTATCAGGGAATGGTCAGGTAGGTATGGCTGGTTATAAATAGCAACCCCCCCATTCCCATTCCATTCCATTCCATTCCCAACCAGTAGTTAGCCACCCAACCAGCCCCCCGAGCCAAGCACGCTAGCCACGGTTCGAACTTCCCTGATTGGCCTGTACCCTCGCCAAGCTGAAAAGGGCAGGGAGCGCAACTTGCAAGGATTGGAATGCTTGCTTGCTTGCTTGCGCTGTGCATGGTATGCATGTATGGTGCAAAATAGGCTGGGCTGGGGCTGGGGTTAGGAGGTTGGTGGGTTGGTGGGTGGGGAGAGATAGATAGTAGATTAGATCGAGGAGGAGAGAATATGGTGAGTAGGGGGGTAGTATGTGTACAATGAATGGGGTTGGAATGGGTTATGTTTCTTTCCATCTGTTGATGTTGATTGGGCGCTGGGTGGACAGTGTGGTTAACTACTAACTAGTAGCGAAATACACAATTGAAGCTCGTTAATGAGTAAGGAACAGAGAAGAAGATTCTGCATTGCCCCTGCAAGTTAGTTAAACCTACTACTCTATGGAGTGTAGGGCTTCACAGTTCACTAAATGAATCCATCCATCCATCATTCGAACTCTCAGGATCCAGCCAGCCA
Organism: Onygenales sp. PD_40; assembly: GCA_032988205.1. Classification (NCBI taxonomy): domain Eukaryota; kingdom Fungi; phylum Ascomycota; class Eurotiomycetes; order Onygenales; species Onygenales sp. PD_40. The sequence continues at coordinate 395,648 of JANTQD010000011.1, read as the reverse complement.
GCCATTTCAAAATATCTATCTATCTATCTATCTATCCATCGACCCCCAATCATCCGAATCCAGCTAGCCCGTTTTCCATCCCGTTTCCCCCAGACACACGAACAAGCTGAAACGGCGCCTGTGTTGATGCGAAAATATGATTCGATGACACGGGGCGGGCAGGGGTTTATGCATCTGATGTGAGCACTGACGGGATGAGATGTAAGCGCCTTGTGGGCTGTTTCAAGTATCCGCCCGGGGAAGAAGGAAGCATTGTCATTGTCACCCATTGCTTAGTTAGCATGTCATATATTGATAGGTAGGGAGGTAGGTAGGTAGGTAGGTAGGTATGTAGGTGTAGAAAAGTTTGTGGTTTTCGTTCGTTCATCTATATGCAAAATGCAATGCCTGACTAACTATATGCGCTCAGATGCTGAGCTGGGCTGAGCTGGGCTGGGCTGGGGTTGATGATGGGAATATACAACCCCCCTCAAGCAATTGGGGAGAATAGAATGCTAGTGGGAATTGGTTTATTCAGTGACGATGCAAAAAAAAAAAAAAGGATAAAAAAAAAGAACTATACAATGCATAAACAACGTTGGTCCGTGAGTGTTTGGAGGGGGAAATGGGAGAGGGGAATGTAATGCGGATCAAGCTGATCTAGCTAGCGACAGCGTGTTGAATAAGGAAGTCCCAGCCTATTCTAGCCAGTATTGATAAAATGCTTGAGCTTCGTTCATGTAGCTGTTTTTTCGTAGAGAGCTTCCAGCCGAGAGTGGTGGCGGGGCCATGGGGTGTTTCGAGATGAGGTGTCTGTCCAGACGCTTCGAGTGTCATGTTGGTGGGTAGGTTGTTTCACGCCCGCGGACTGATGGGTTTAGAGGGAATCTGGTTCCGAGACGGGAGGGGGGATTATTTATATAAGCATTTCGTTACGAAGTGTTGGTTAGTGGTATCGAGTTGTTATATTTATGCTGGTTGGGATATTCGAAACGATTAGGAAAATTCGAGATGGCTTGGTCGATTGCCTTTCCGTCGGCCCATTTTAAAGGGGGTCCAAGTTTCAGATAAACAATGACCAACCCCCTCACCTATCCAGCCCCCGCTCCTTCACATACCTCTTGATCTGATCCCCGCACGCCTTCTCATTATACCGGTCCCAAACCTCATACAGCGACGCCAACTCCTGCGTACAATCAACAACAGCCTCAATATCCACCTCCGATGTAGCCAGCCACTCGATAATCTTGTTCACGCGTGACGGCACCCTCGGTCCTGAATTCTCAATGAAATAGGCCAAAACAGTCCCGCTATCTCGGATCGCAGAGGATGTTACTGATGGGCCTGTTGCATACACCTCTCCACCATCCCTCAATGTTGGGCTGGATTTGAAGACGACGGCAATCATGATCGCCATTACGGCGATGACGTGCGGGGGCTGTAGCAGGGGCAGGTCGGTGAGGTAGTGGTCGTTGATGATTGACCAGGCGAGGGAGATTTCGTCAGGGGTGAGTGATAGGCTGGTTTGGAGCTCGGAGATGGTGCGGTAGGGGTGGTGCACGATTAATTGTGAGCTCATTTCGGATATTAGCCAGAATTCGCATTCGCCTAGTTTGGAGACGTCGGAGACGATGTATTCTGTATTATGTTAGAAGTGTTTTATATGCAGAGAATTTCTTTTCTTGCGAAAAAGCAGGAGGAAAAGAAAGAATAGCACAAACCTGGCCATAACCCCTTTGCCTCGCTGACCACGAAGCGAATATGCTGTGGGCACTCCTCCATTTTACACGCTAGGTAGAACGCAGTCGTAAGCACAAGATACGGATTCGTCCTCCGGATCTCGACTTTGGTGTAGAATCGTCTGATATAAACCTGGGCTGTCGCCAGCGCCTGTTGGCGGGTAGTCATCCGTTTCCCCAGCTTCATCAACTCTACCAGTGTACCTGTCAGCATCATAGTATCTTCGGCTATTGCGGGGAGGGATGAGAGATACTCACGTTGATTGATATAGATACTAATGCATCGTAAATCAGGCAGCGGATATTGCTGGATAACCTGCTTTTCGCCCTCTTCGAGGTGTTTTCTGACATCAAGCAGCCCATCTCGTTCAAAGAGCCAGTGCCGGCGCTGGCTGGAGGCCCAGTAATTGGCAGCCATCTTGGATCAGCAGTGATGTGTATGTTCGAACCGGATCCGATCTGCGTGGGCTGCTTGTCGATGCAGAGTTTAAAGGCACATGGCAATTGGAGTGGTTGGGTATCAAGAACTTGAAGAGCAGATGAGGATGGCAGCGGGAACAGCCAGAGTCAGATGTTCACCTTTGGATGATGGGGGAGAATGCCGGCAAGGACAGTCATAAAGCCCACATCTTTGCATCTTCACAGACTATGCCAGCCTCTGCTCTCAGACTAACAGGAATACATTGTGCTTCCCACAGCATCTCTGATATTCCAAGGTTCTCTTCTGGTCCTGATAGAGTTCCATGTTCTCGGTAAGCGCGCGCCTAGCCGAGCCAATCCGCAGCCGCCAATTCCACATCACCCAAGCCCTTAGCGCCAAGCGCTGTTGATCTGGAATTCCTGTTTGATTTCTTAGTGATTTTAACTCCTGCTGGGCTTCATGACATCAACACCAGCCATTTCTCTTTAGCCTGCCCCCAACAGCCTATCCTCTCTGATGTACCCTGTACTCCTGCCAGTGCAACACCCGCATTTATGCGGGAAGTTTGGTAAATGTTTGCTTGCTCATCCCGCCGCCTCATCTTGACCACCACCCAATAGCTGTGCCCACCCAGTCGGCACTTCTGCACTCCAGCATGAAGGGAGAGTCCCAGCATGACCGCGACCAGAGGGTCGCCGGTCTCTGGCAGACTCTCGATGCCCGTCGCGAGGGCCAGATCGACCTGAAAGGCTTCAAGAAGGGCCTGAAAAAAATGGACCACCGTAAGGCTGTCCTGTTTATTTTTTTTTTCACCCACTTTTATTTACTTCATGGCTTGTATATTCTTAATGCGCAATCACATACTAACTTCTATATAGCCTTGAAAAATGCAGATAACCTCTTGCAAGACGTCCTCACTGCCGTCGATACCAGCGGAGACGGCAAAATACAGTTCAATGGTGCGGGGAATATTTTGCTCTTGTCGCAAGCGGTCATTCCGTCCCATACCACAATCTAACTCCTATATCTAGAATTTCGCGTCTTCGTCGAACAAGCCGAAAAGGAACTCTGGCAGCTATTCGAAGCTATCGACCACGATCGCAACGGGCACCTCGACAAGGAAGAACTGAGGTCCGCTTTTGCAAACGCCGGCCTAACCGTTCCTCGAAAGAAGCTGGACGAATTTTTCACCGATGTCGATACAAACAAGGACGGCGTTATTACTTTTGATGAGTGGAGGTATGCTGCCAATCACCACGTACTTCCACCGAACCCCGCATCTAATATACCAGCAGAGACTTCCTCCTTTTCCTCCCCGCCGGCTCCTCAAACCTCCGCACCCTCCTATCATACTACTCCGCAGTTGGAACCCTAAACCCAGAAGGAGACGTTCACATAAACCAGCCGGCACAGGGATCAGGTACAGCGCCCTCATTTCTTAAACACTATCTCTTAGGCCTCACCGATTTCTTTTCCAACATCTTTCATAATATTTCCTTGTCGAACAACGCAGTGACCAGCGTAGGTCGCGAGGCCCAGAGCACGCTTCAGCCCCACCACCACTACCACCTGGATGACTATTCCGTCCCATTTCTCCATGATGATGACGAGCTGGAGTGGCTCGTCCTCCCCACCGCCGTTTCGCTCTGGATGTGTTATCAATCTGGAGTACAAGTATTGACCGAGAGCACACCACAACTAGGTTATTTTCTTGCGGGCGGAATGGCGGGTTGCGTGTCGAGGACAGCCACGGCCCCTCTCGATCGCTTGAAGGTTTATCTTATTGCGCAGACTGCGGTTAAAGAGACGGCTACTAGTGCTGTCAAATCTGGTCACCCGTTGCAAGCCCTGGGGCGGGCAGTTACCCCGTTAGTGGAAGCCACCAAGGAATTATGGCGGGCCGGGGGTATCAGGAGTTTGTTTGCTGGTTAGTTGTATAACTCGTCATTTTTCATTGAATTCGTGCTAAACGTCTTAGGCAATGGATTGAACGTCGTCAAGGTTATGCCCGAGTCCGCCATCAAGTTTGGTGCATATGAGGTGAGGTCTTAATCTTTTTTTGTGTTTATTGGATATTGTATACTGACTGATTCAGGCTTCGAAAAGTTTTTTTGCCAGCCTTGAAGGGCATGGGGATACGAAAAACCTTCTCCCAACGTCCCAGTTTTTAGCTGGTGGTATTGGAGGAATGGTTTCACAGTATGTGACACCACTACTTTTCCGATTGAGTGTCTTACTGACTATTTTAGATGTTTTGTTTACCCCTTGGATACACTCAAATTGTAAGCCTTCTCGACCCGGAAATACCTTTTTTAAGTACATCATACTGACTGACTGCAGCCGCATGCAATGTGAAACCGTCGAAGGAGGACTCCACGGTAATCGGCTCATCATCGCCACCGCCAAAAAGATGTGGACGGGTAGCGGGCCCATCTCATTCTTCCGTGGCCTGCCCCTTGGATTAATTGGAATGTTTCCCTACGCTGCTATCGATCTGGCTACCTTTGAATACCTAAAGTCAACCCTCGTTGCTCGCAAAGCTCGCCTAAACCACTGCCATGAAGATGATGTGCCGCTGAACAACTTCACCACAGGTGCCATTGGAGCTTTCAGCGGCGCCCTCGGTGCCTCCATTGTTTATCCCATGAACGTTCTCCGCACACGCCTGCAAGCTCAAGGAACCGTACTCCACACACCGACATATACCGGTATTGTGGATGTAACCCGCAAGACGCTGAAATCCGAGGGGATCCGTGGTCTGTTTAGAGGCATCACCCCCAATCTACTCAAGGTTGCGCCATCGGTGTCGATTAGTTATATCGTGTACGAAAATTCGAAGCGATTGTTCGGGCTGACCTGAACGAAATACCCACCATCGGTTACAAATACATCACACACGTTATCCGGCGCGATACTGCACACTTCCCACCTACCTACCCGCCCACCCGCATTCTCCAAAATCATGAATCGCCTAATTACCTACATACACTCCGCCTGTTACATATACAGACATTTGCATCGTTGATATACGTGTGCTATTCAATGACCACCGCCCTGCCTTCCCTCTGAGATTTTTCATGAACAAATATCCTCCGCCACCTTTTCCTCATCACAATTTTTTTCTTGTTATATTTGACAACAATACCCTTAAATTTCTTTCCTTTTTTTTTCTGCATAGCCCAAGGGGACATTAGAGCGCGCACTGTACACAATTGATTTCACTTGCAATTTCTTTTTCGTTGATTCCGGTTCTTCTCCTGCTCGTCATACGTGACGCATAGTTTCTGGATTTCCCTACAACTTGTTCCGTGGTATATATATTTTGCTCTTTGGACAATCGAAAGAGGAAAAGGATGAGGTGGTTTTGTTAACAAAACCAAGAGCAAAACCATGTATATCTTGGTATAGGGAGGAAATCTTTTGAAATATCCATCTTGCTGAATTTCTACACTGCTGGTCGAATGCTGATTCTGACCTGGCCTGTACTGCTTGCTGACTTGTCTGTCGGCAAATATGTCTTTTTGTTTCATAACCCCTGCTTCTTTGTATCATGGATAACGAGAAAAAAAAAAGATTTCAAAAGATTTCATATTCTGAGATGGACTTGGTGAGGATGGAATATGCGATGCAAGCTGATTTACCCCTTTCATACCCTTTACTTCCCCCTTTTTTTACTAACACTCCGCCCTCGCGCGAGTTTAGATTTGATTTAGATTCTGCCTCGAGCTTTTATTGTCCGTTTATTGAATTTCGTTTTATTCTCATTCAAGACAACCTCCCTCCTGCCAATCCTCTTGTGCAGAAAGAATGAAGTGGTTCGTCATTTTGCCAGCCAGCTTGGTTCAGATTCCACCTATTCGCCATCTAGCACCTCTTTATCCCATCAATTCATCCCATGGTCCTTCCACCCCCTACGCCAACCCAACCGTCTTCTTAAACTCCCCCAACACCCTCACCGCATCAATCTTATCGATCCTCTCCTGAATCTCCCCCCGACTCCTCACCAACTCCCTCGCAATATCCCCCCACTCCAGCACCCCCTCCTCAACCTGAGCCCCAACCAACCTCCCCCCCCCTCTTCCTCACCACCCCATCAACAACCACAACCTCCACATCCCTCACCCCAGCATGCAACACCACCGCCGCAACCTCATCCCGCTCCCCCCCACACACCATCCCGGGACTCCCCATATCAAAAACAACCACATCCCCCCTCTTCCCCACCTCCAAACTCCCCAGCTCCCGCTCCATCCCCACCGCCCTCGCGCCCCCCATCGTCGCCAACCGAAACACCTCGCGCACGCTCGTATCCAGACTCAGCACCGGCCCCTTCCCCTCCTCAATAACCAAACCGTTCCTCCGGTTGCGCTCAGCCTGCAGCCCGACGCGCATGGCGGTCATGAGGTCCGAGGAGGCGACGGAGTGGCAGTCGATGCCTAGCGAAGCTGTGGCGCGCAGGTCGTCGCGGAAGCAGATGGGTGTGCCGTGGCCCATTTGGAGTTCTGTCTCCGGGGTGGAGGAGGTGGATGCGCCGGCGGTGGTGATTTGGGTTGCGTCGGAGGCGGAGGCGTTGGTGGCGTGGGAGAGGAGGAGGGACGGGTTTAGGAGGTTTAGAGAGGAGAGGTGGTTGATGAGGCCGGTGCCGTCGGGGCCTTCCCAGCCTGGTTTGGGGGTTAGTTAGGTTGTAAGGTGTGGATTTGGGAGGGGAAAGAGGGGGGGGGGGGGGGGGGACGGGTTTTTTTTTTGGGGGGGGGACTTAGGAGGGGTTGGGGGGGGGGGTTCATTTTTTTTTTTTTATATTTTTTCCCTCCTCCCTTTTTTTTT
>JANTQD010000011.1:0-388675 GCA_032988205.1 Onygenales sp. PD_40 | reverse complement strand
GGGCGCCCCGGGTGGGTGGGGGGGTTAGTGAGGTTTTTGTTGGGGGGGGGGTTGGGGGGGGGGAGGGGGGGGGGGGGGGGGGACGAACCGATTGTCTTCCGCATGAAATGGGTTGTGATTAGTTTCACGCCTGCTCGCTTCACTCTATCGAATAGATTCACGAGCATGTCTTGGGGTAAATGCCAGAGGTCGAATGCGAAGCCGAGCTGGACCCGTCCGGAGCCGAATGGGGCGGTTTTCGCTAGGCTATCGAACAGTTCGAGTTCCCATGGTGGTAACAATTCGGGATCTATTGTTAGCGACGGACTCCATGACTTGACGCGCATGATGGGGCAGAAGCAGTAGATTGAGCGAATGCCGGAAGATACGGTTGCGGAGATGGCTTTGTTGACTGCATTGCAGTGTTAGTAGTAATGGGGTCAGGTTCGCAAATATCAAGCTGAGCACCAACTATGGATTGCTGGTGTTTTGACTTACCGTGCTCGGGCGAGTAGTTGATATGCGCATGGTCGACGACGGTGGTGGTGCCGGCGTCGATAGAGGCCAGACAGCCTCCCAGCTGGCCCCAGAAGACATCGTTGGCGGTGTAGCTTGCGCCTTGTAGATAGCCTGGACGGGGTTGATTAGCATAATGAATGGCTATGGGCATGTTTCATGCAAATGGTCGCTGTATATACATATATCGCCGAGAGAAAAGGGGGACGAGGGAAATCCCCCCTTTTTTCCCCTACCATCTTAAAACCCCAAAAAGAGCAAAACAACAAATAAATATATAACCCACCACTAGGCATATACTCAATCAACGACTGATCCGCATGTCTCCCCTTCAACTGCGTCTGCCACACATGATGGTGCGTATCGATAAAGCCCGGCGACACAATCTTGCCCCGACAATCAATCACCTCCGTCTCCGCCGAGGGAGGCTGGAGATCTGCATGCGGCGCAATGCGGGTGATTGTGTTTCCCTCGATGAGGAGGGAGTGTCCTTTCAATCCGACAACGTCGTCGTCTGCGGCGCCGGGGCGCGGGACGAGGATGGTGCCGTTTTGGAGGAGGATGGAGGTGGGGGACATGATGCGGGTACTAGTATTGATTGAGGATGAATTGGTTAATTGCTGAGTGGATGGATTTGGCTTTGGGCGGGGAGGGTATATTTCTATGTTTGTGATTTTTGTATGACTAACTACTCCTATCTCCGTGCACTTGATATTTACAAATTGGTTGCATCGGGCATCAGGCCATTCACAGGAGGAAAAAATGACTGTTTTTAGGTGGTATTTTCAGGGGTGGTGATAGTATATTTAACCTTAGTATAATATACAATGCATACGAACCTCTTAATGTGTAAATCAATTCCAGAGCACATCATCCACAGGAGGCAGGCAGTGTATAATAGACGTTCCTTCTTTTCACCTACCTAGGTATACACCCTTACCTTCTCTTTTCGGCCAGTGCACCTCTTGTATATGGATATCACATGAAGTAGGTTCATAAACAGCCAATTAGATTGTAAGATTTCCAGGCCAGAGTCAATAACATTCTTCTTTTCTTCATCTTTTATTTTTATTATCTTATACTTAAACCTGTGCAAAAAACCCGAAATATCAGGTTGGGTCGGGTATCGGGCCTGAGGCGCTAAACCCGACGGGTTTTTTTCAAACCCGATGGGTTCGTGCTAGTCCCAAATAGACTTGGTGTCGGCCCAATGAGGTTAGCGCAGTCCGGCCTCGGCGCACTAATCCAGATTGAACACGCGCTAGGGCTAATACAGCTGGCGCCATGCCTATCTGGGACTAGCACGAAACTATATTAGGTTTCTCGGGTTGACCCCTTCTCTCATAGTTAAACAGGCCTTCCTCATTAATATATGATATTTACTATCTGTAACAGGTGTGGGGAAAGCCTCCGCAGACAAGGAGAGAGAATGTAGCAGTTAAGCAGGGCTAAGCAGGGTTAAGCAGGATTAGGCATTGTAGATGTAACAGTAGAGTAGGGTTAGAGTATTAGGCATCTATTTTGATGCCAATAACCTTATTTATATGTAATCCTGTGATTACATTATTACCTTTTCAACTTTGTTGTTTTTTTTGACTGGGTATTTAGTGAACTTGTCTACCATGCCATATTTAGCCATCCCCATATTTTCAAGTGCTCCAGGCTCTATAGATGGGGGGAAAGCCATAGATGGGGCTGAGGGGCTGAGGGGCTGTAGGGGGCTAGATGGGGGGGATGTCAACAACATTGGAACATCGGGGGTACTTCAGGGTTTATGAGCAGGGAGGTGTGCAGTATATCCAATTTATCTCCGCCAGCTTCTACTCCTGATGGTGAAACGTCCATCCATATACAGCGGAACTACATAAAATAGCACCCTTGGGAACTTGTTACATACTAGCTCGGGGGATGGCAGAGTTAATACTATCTATCACTAGCCTATATCCGTCCACTATACCATCCCCACGATTCTGATACTATTTTTAATATTTCATTATAGCCAGAAGCAATGGAGATATATACATACAGAATGGTCCTCGAAGTCATTGTTTCTTCACCTCCCGCCTATCTGCCACCAACCAATCCCCATATCAATAAATACACCTACTTCCTCCCCCCAACAGCCCTAACCTCCTCCTCCTTGCCCAAAATATCCGGCACTGGCCCAGCCGGCGTAATCGCATACTGATTAATCTGCCCATGACTCTTCGTATAATGCTTCTTAATATGTTCAAACTGCGTCGTCTCGCCAAAGGCAGGCACATCCCAATACAACCCGCGCATCCAGCGGTGGATGGCCGGATATCCGGAGCGGATGTCACGGATGTTTGTCTTGAAGTGCTGCACGTAGACGGGGTCGAAGCGGACGATGGTGGTGAAGAGGCGGATGTCGGCTTCGGTGATGGTGTTGCCGAAGTAGTAGAGAGGGGCGGAAGGGTTTGGGTTGGAGGAGAGCTTTTGTTGGAGGTGGGCTTCGATGCGGTCGAGGGAGGTGAAGAGGGGGTGGATGGCTTTTTCGTAGGCTTCTTGGGTTCTGGTTTTTTTTTAGTTTAGTTTCGTTTGGGTGAGGGGGATGTTTTTGATAAGTTTTGGGGTGAGTTATCAACTCACATTGCAAAACCACACTTGTAAACGCCGTTATTCACATCGTTATACGTCCACTCGTTCGTCTCCTCGATATCCTTCCTCAGCTGCTCCGGGTATAAATCGACATTCTTGTATTTCTCCGGCAACAGGTCGTCGAACTCATAGTAAAACATGCGAATGATTTCAGAACTCTACACACACACACATACCCCTTTATCAGCCCTGACTCTGGATAAAAACCATCACCATGCATGTACATACCTCATTACTAACAATCTCCCCCGTCTTTGTATCATACAGCGTCGGCACCGTAAAGCGCCCCTTATACTCTGGATCGACCGAGAAATAAATCTGGCGCAGATGCGTGAACTCCGGATGCAGCGGGTCAGGCACGGCATTTTCACCCGGCAGGTTCTCTTCAGCAGTCGCGAAGCGCCAACCTAAAATCCAAAAATCAGACTCCCAACCTCTTTTATCTATCGCATATAAAAAAAGTAAAATTACATACCTAAATCCCCCATATGCCAATGCACCGCCGTAAACGGCACAATCTCCTCGAGCCCCTTGAGTTTCCGCGTAATCAGAGCCCGATGCGCTAGTTAACCAATTCACATCAATCAGCACAACCCCTTCCCATCCTCCTCCCCCTTTGCCATCCAGGCAGCAGTAGGAAGATATCTACATACCCCACGGACACGCATACGACACATAAAGATGATACCTGCCGCTCTCCGGTGCGAACTTCGCGCCGGGCTCGCGCGAGATCCAGTTCCGAAAGGCGGACTGGCCGCGTTTGAATTCGCCCGTGGGGTCGGTGGGGACGACCCAGTGGGTGATTTTTTGGTCGTTGCCGGTCTGGTTGTTTGTGCTTGTGGTTAGATTGGGTAATGGCAATTTGAGTATGGGTTGGGTAATGGACGTACGGCCATGATTCTTATACGGGGAGTCGGGGTCGTGGAGAAGGGGGCGGTTTTTATTGTTGTAGTTGTAGGTAGTAGTAATGATGGCTTGTTGATACGAACTTGAAGGTAGAAACGGGCGGGTTGGAAGTGAGGGCGGAGAATCTGGAGTGCCCAGGACATGAAATCGAGTGAGATGAGAGGGGTGGTTAGGAGGAGGAGGAGGAGGAGGAGGAGGAGGAGGAGGAGGAGGTCTTATAAGATAGCAAGTTGGTTGGAATTGGAGGTTGGTAGAAATTCATGATCCCATCGGGATTGGAGGCGATGACATCAGCGGCTGCTAGTTACATAATCCCCGCCGACTAGCGCGGTCTCATCATCAGTCAGACATTGCTAAGCCGTGACTTGCAATTTTGCGGAGAGGACAAGAATAAGGGGCGGAATGAGAGATTGCAATGACCAAGCAGAGGTCAAATACGCGGAATTAGCTATCTACATAACTACCGATTAATCAATTGCAGGTTCATCTATCTATTCGCAAAAGCAGCCTCATTTCATACACCCGTCCATACCTACTATTATACCCCTATTTACCAGTAATAAAATAATTTTCCCACTCAGACTTAAGAAACAGCAAGCAACCTGACCAAACCACAAGAAGAAGAAGAAAAAAACAATACTACTTTTTAGTCTAAAATGTGTTTTGTTTTCTGGCTTTCTTATCGCCTTAATACTGACTGAATAACAGCAAGGTCCAACCTCCCCCCTTCCCTCCATCCATGATCGCCATTAATAAAAAGATCATCTCCAATTTAATCTATGCACTCTTCATCTCCTCATCCTTCTTCGCGGGCTTATCCACCTTGACACTGACGTACGGAATATCTACATCCTCATCCGTCTCGTCGCGAGCCAGGAACTCGAAAATCACATATTTCTGATGGTCGGGGATGGGCTTGTCGCTGACCGACTGCACAAGCTCGCTCAGCCTAAAAAATATTTGTTAGCAAAACTTCTCCAAGTACAAAAGGCAGCAGAAAAGAGATGAGAAAAATGTGAACATACTTCATCTCCAACCGCTTCTTAATAACAGCCTGCGGCTTATTAAAAACTGGATACAACAGGCTCACTCCAGAGCTAATCATGCTAACATCCAGCCCATTCTCCTCCTCGCAGCTCTTCAGGAAATCCTTCAGCAGCACATCATCCGCCTCAAAGCGGTCCCAGAGCTTGTGGAAATGCACATCGCGGCCCTTGTGCTTGTACTTGTCCATCGGGCTCTCGATGGGGTCGATGAAGCTGAAGAATGGCAGCGCCAGATTGACGAAGCTGTTCTTGTACTGATCCGTATGTGGCTTGCCGTCGATGATCTTGTAGAGCTCGAGGATCACGAGACCGGTAACCAGAGCTGTCGTGGTGGCGATGGCTGGGATGATCTTTCCGGCGATGAACTTGGTCTTGTGTCGGTCTGCCTGCTGGATATCGTAGTTTGCGGCGCGTAGGTTGCTAGCAGCCGTGATGAAGTCGATGTGGTGATTGGTATCATCGTCCTTCTCAAATTCCACAGGCTCCAAGTGGACTCCAGCAAGAGAGCTAGGAGGAGGAAGAGCGGCGACAAGTTGCTGCAGCTCCTGCTCATCCGTGGCAGCCGGCTGGGCATTAGGATCAGGCTCATTCTCGTTGGCCTGGATCTTGACGCCAGAGCTGGGCGTGAATTCAGGGATGATCATATCTTCAAGCACCTTCCGAATATGTCCCTTATCAACGCCCGGATTCTTAATCCCATAGTTGAATGCGTGGAGATTCGCACCGGCAACAATAAATGAAAAGTGCGTAGGATTGGTAGGATCAAACTTCAATGGCGTAGGAGCACGCTTGGGACCCGACCAGAAGGGGGTACCGCTGGATGTAACAGAGTCCTTGGGGAAGTTGTAGAGCAGCTGCTGGATGGCATTGTTAAAGTTGGCCTCGAACTGCTGGCGAGCCCAGACAATGCAGTCATCGAAACTGAGCGGCTTGTCCGTGACGAGGAAATCGCGCAGGATCTCCAACGTCTGCTTCTCATTGCCGGACTGCTTCAGGGTCGTCTTAATATAATCTGGTTGGGAGAGGTACATGTTCACATTCTCAGCGGGACCAACAAACGACGTCTGGAAGAGTTCTCGGGCCCAGGCAATGGTGTGCTCGATCCGGTTGGGGAAACTCCTCAACGTGCACATGGGGAACGATTGCTCTGGGGGATCTTGAGAGCTGGAGTACGACTCAGTCAGCCAAGGAAGGATAACCTGAGTATTGCCCTTGGTACCAAGCGTACCGCTCTCAAGCAGCGGCTTGCGGAAGAACACGCATCGTCGATCGATATAAGTCCGTGCATCAACGTTGTCCAAAGCATTCGTCACTCCGTCCAAAGACTCCCAGAAATCCTCATTGAAGATATGCTCGCTCTCAGCGCCTACCCGCTCCTTTAGCGACACAATCTTCCCCTTGAGTTCGGGGTTCATCTTCTGAACAGCCTCCGCTGCACAGTCGCTCTTCAACTTGCCAACATCCCTTGGTCGGAACAGGAACTGTCTGTTCAAATTGCTGGTCTCGATCTGATCCATGTCCGTCACCGTGATCTTCCCTCCCTCGCCAGTAGCCAGACCGATCATCGCCCAATTCTTCAGCATCTCACAGCCAATCGCCCCCGAGCCGACAAGGAATTCCTTGACCTCGGAAATCTTCTTCTGGAAGGAATTTCCAAACACAGCAATCTGGCCGTCATATCGGGTACCCCGAGGCTTGCATTCTTCCTCCGATCGCTGGACTGACGCAGGGAGCGACTCCAACGAGTCAAAATAGTACCACTGAACGACAGGGTGGAACTTCCCAGACACAGCCTTGAGAACCTCCTGTGCAGCAAGACCACCAAAAAACGCGGCCATCGGGCTCAAATCTCCCTGTGCTTGGTAACTGAGCTCAGTAAGTAGCTTCTCGTCAACCTCCTCCCCAAGCTCAGAAGCAATCTTGATCACCTCCTTGGCGTCCGCGTCATTGTGAGGCCGCGGGAATTTGCCACCATGTGCTTCGGCAAACTTGTGCAGCGCCTGAATGCCAACATGGAGCTTAGCTGGGCGGTCAAACTTTGTGAAATCGGTAACTAGAATCTCGGGTTCCTTGAGCTGTTCGGCGAACGGCTTGAAGTTGATAATCTTTGGCATCTTCACTTGGGTATAGATGCCGCCGCTCTTATATGTTCCTAGGCCGGAGACATCGCCGATGGAAAAGGTGTATGGTCCCTTGATATCGACCTTGCGTGGCTCCGAGTTATTCAAGGCTTCCATGCCCTTGACTTCCGTAAAGGTGACATAATCATCCTCACCGAGTCCATGTCTCGCCTCATCAGACGCAGACACCAGCCCCTCCTCGTCGATGCCAGCGACGATCCCGCTCACAGGTTCCTCACCCGTGGCGTCCACGACCGTGAAGTTCTCACCAAAGTCCGTGAAGATGTAGCCAAATAGACCGAAAGTATCCGTGATGATGACGAAGATGTTGTTCTTATGGCAGTACTCCGCAATAGTAAGCTGGTCCTTCAACGGGGTATCCGTCAGCACAACGACCTGGTATTTGTTGAGCTGGGACAGATCGTCCGTCAGGTTCCGGGCTTGGTGGATGGATACGGGCGTGTATGCGTTGAGCTCAGCGACGTGCGGGGCGGTGGCTTCGGCGCGGGGTCTGCCCACATCCTGCGGGTTGAGGAAGAACTGGGAGGAGAGATCGGAGATGGCGACGGGGGTAGGGTCGTAGAGCGCTAGAGATTTGACACCGGCAAGGGCGATGTTTTTGGCTGTGACCAGCTTGGTTAGAATACGGTTTAGTTTGGCCATGGAGGAAGCGTAAACATACCGATCTCAGCACCCAAACCCTTGAGTCCGGCGATGAGGATATTCGAAGATCCCATCCGCTTCATCGCCTCATGGCCAAGCACGTATCTGGTTTCACGGTTAGCACATACGCCAGCCTCGTAGAGCGTCTCCGTGGTGGTCCTGCTTACAGTTGCCGGCTATACAGCGACTCATCGATCTCAGGATGTGTGGACATGTCCACGATTTCTTTGGGGCTGCTCTGCATCGTGCCGTTCTAAAAGCAGAAGTATAAGTAAAGGTTAGCTCGAATAAACGAAGGGCTCCGTGTTGAAAAATGGTAGAAAACAAGGAAAAATGGAGAATGATGCCACGATCAAATCTCCAGGCTTCAAATAACCATTTAAACGAAAAACCATCACCATCACCTTCACCAAAGAAAGTAGTAATTCTAGGCACCGGCCGGCCTCAGTCACAGCGCCCCTCCCCTCACAGCCACAACAGACAATCCATCCCCCTCCATCCCGCCTTACCTTACCAATCAACCACCCAACCAACGCATCACCAAATCCAAACAAAATCCAAACCCAAAAACAAAAAACAAAAACAATCAAAAAAAAAATAGCAGACACACACCTTCAATACCTTCCTCTCAGGCAACTCCAACAATATCGTCTCGTCGTCACCGGCGGCAGACGCTTTCCGCTTACTCGTATTCAGATTCAGACTGCCGTTCCCAGTCCTGCTATTATCCAGCTTCGTCGTCGTCGTCTTCTTCTTATCCTGCTGGCACGTCGTCTGCGCCGTGCTGTCGTGCGGGTGGGGGGGGAATGGTGCGGTGTTTTGGGAAAATGGAATGGAATGGAAAAAGGACGGTTCCTTTTTCCGCGTTTGGATGGGTAGGTAGGTAGGTAGGTAGGGAGGAGGAGAGTTGGCGTGGCGGGGTATGGAGTTATGTACAGCTGAGCTAAGTAGCCGGGTTGGTTGGCTGGTTGGTTGGTTGGCTGATCTGCCTTGCTGGCTGGGCTGGGCTGGGCTGACTGGACTGGGTTGGAGGGGTAGTTTTCTGTCCCGTCGTCTCGGTTCTTTTGGGGGAAAAGGAAAAGGATTGTGTCTGGAGCAGAAGGGGGAAAGATGAGATGGATTCTGGCTGGGAGCAGGTAAGTGGCTTGGAGTGATTCCCAGAGGATATGGATTGTCTGTCGAGGAGACGAGAGAGAAGGTGGAGGTTGGAGGTGGAAGTTGGATGCGGCTCTGCGGTGTTGTTGTCGAGATGACGAGGGAGGAAGAGGTGGGTGGTACCGTTCCGTACCGTTCCGTACGGTTCGGTATTTTATTAGGCCTTGTTGTGTAATTAATGGAGAGAGAGCAGGAAAAGGGGTATCAGGCTTCCATAATTTATTCAATTTTCTACTAGCTGGCCTGCATTCATTCAGTGTATTTTTATTTATTTATCATAATCATGGTCTTCCGTGTTGTATGGTATGTATCTCAAAAACAAAAGAGAAAAGAAAAAAAAAAAGGCAAAACCGATCTGTATCCCTAACCCAACCATCCGTCCATCCATCCCCGATCCATCCCCGCTGTTCAAACGCACGCAAAATGAATAAATAATCAAAACCAAAGAAAGAAAAAAATACCGCCCACCTACCCAAACCCACCTACCCCAAGCCCCTCAAAGCCTCCTGCTCCCTCGCATTCAACGCATTAAACACCTCCTGAAACCCCGGCCCCGCAGCAACCTCTCTAAAAAACCCCATCAAAAACGCCAACGTCTCATCATCGCGTTGTCTCATAAACACACTACCCCCAGCACCATCCTCCGCCGCATACCCCATCAACTCCTGCTTCGTAATCCCCAGCCCCAAATCCAGCGTCTGCGATGCGGGAATATCCTCCCAATCGTCATTCTCATCGTCGCTGCCGGCCTCGTCGAGCGCTGCCTGCGCGGCTGCGGACGATGGGTCCAGCTCGCGGTTGCCGGTGGCTGAGACGAGCTCTTCGGCGAGCACCTTGATGATCTTCAGCGGTGCGGGGATGATGGTGTATTCGTCCGGGTTGTTGCGTGCTTGGGAGCGAGTCTTTATCCGGCCGGTGTCTTTGATGATGAGCTCGCCCTTGACCTGCACCTGCGCCAGGCGGGGATCGTTGAGTTGGTAGATCTTCGCTAGGGCAATGACGTTCTGCCGGATTTCGTCGTAGCCGGCGAAGTTGACGCTGTTCTCGAGCCATTTGCTGAAGACCACGCTGAGTCCGGATTCGCTGCCGATGCTGAGCGTGGAGAGAAAATCGAGAACCTCGCGGGGGCTGATGAGGGATAGGCGGGCGAAGACGAGGATGAGGCTTTGAATGAACTGGGCCTTTTCGGCGGTGGCGAGGCGGTTGGCGACCGCGTGGAGAAGCTGGGTTAGATAGGGGCCTAGTTTCTCAGACCCAGCTTTTTCGACCAGCTCAGCGGCTAGTCCGCCGACTTCTTCGGCCGCGTTGTCGTCTACGGCTTGGCTGAGGAGGTAGTCGACGATGATCAGGACGACTTCGACGGCACCCTTGCCGGTGTGGGGATCCTGCCAGGCGAGGAATTGGGTGGGGTCGTGGTGGAGCATGTTTTTGACGGCGATGGTGGCGGCGGGGAGGAGGGTGCCTTCTTTTGAGCTGAGGAGCAGGCGGTTGAGTTTGGGCATGATTGTTGCTACGAAGCCCTGGGGGAGGGGTTCTAGGCTGTGTTCGGTCAGGGCGCGGATGAGGTCGGCGGCGAGCGCTGTTAGGTCCTTTTCTTGTGTCATGTTTCCGACGTCGATGGCGCCGGTCAGTGATGGGAGGACCTTTTCGCAGAGTTGGATGTATGCGTCTTGGCCTTGTTGGGAGATGCACTGGACAACATCTTCAAACGTCTCGGTTACTATCGTTGCGAGTTGGAAGTTGCTCGCCCCATTACTGGCAATATTGAAAAGCACATCCAGCGCAATGGACGAGGTGACAGCGCTAGGATCAATCATGATGGCATCACGAAGCGAATCAAGCAGGGCAAATTTTAGATCGTCACTATCAAGCATTTCCCGCAGGTCTAGCGCGGAGATGAAATCCGAGAGCGCGGTAATGATACGAACCTGCAGTGGTTTCGTCAAAGTCGACGGGAGCGCGGGGAGGAAGTCTTGCAGCACGCGGATACAGGCAACCTGGACAACCTCGGAGGGGTCGGCGGTGATAGCATTGAGCGCGGCGTCGAGGTGCGCCATGGCGGTTTGGTGGAAACCTTCATCGGTAGTCCTGGCAAGGATACCAGCGACGAGATATCCACGGGCTCGAAGGAAGAAGTTCTCCTGTGCCATGCAGAAGCGGACGAACTCGTTGAATCCATTGGCTAAGTCAAGGGAAATCTGCTGCTCTACGTCGTAAAAGTCGCGGAGTAGCTGGTTGAGAACGAAAAGGGCGGCCTCACGCATTTTCCATCTATGAGTGTGTTAGTAACCGATAAAATAACACATGGGAGAAAGGGGCAGTCATACGACGAGTTTGAATCCGCGAAGAGACTATTAGTATATGCCAGCAGCCCCTCCACGGCAGTCCCCTTGAGCCATTCGCCAAGCTTGATGACCAAATCACCTCCACACGTCCGCGGGGTGTAGTTGGCCGTGAGCGAGGTCTCTTCCGAAAGATAGAGGTTGATATCAATATCCCACAAGCCCTCTTCCTCGGTCGTAATCTGTACATAAGAAACAACCAGCTTCATGACCTCCGGAAGCCAGCCTGTAGTGCTAGCAGCTGCTCCGGCAGCTTGCAACTGGCTCTGCAGCTCTGCTTTGACCGGGGGTGCTCTCAGCAGGGCCTGCATCAGGTCCAATTCTTCCAACACCAAGAAGTCGAGGGTATATGGGAGGCCATCGGCATCTTCCAGCCGGCCTTGTCTCTCGTCGAGGATAAATAGTTCCTGGTACGCATTGTGGATTGTAGATAGTTCGGTCCAGACGGTGCTGAAGAGGGTGGTACTCTGGGGGGTAAGGAGAGCGGGGAAGACAGCCCTGATTTTCATCAACGTCTATAAATAATATATCAGTAAACCCGGGTGTTTTAACATAACAGCGTATGCAAGGAATACAATAACAGACCTTGACAGCCTGCAACTTCAACGCAATAACCCCGCGCCACTCCTCTGGCACGGGCCCCTCCTTCGCCTCATCCTCCTCACTAGGCGGCGCAGGCAGCGGCTCCTTCATAGTCGCAATAAAAAATGGACTCCACCCACTCAGCGCCTCGTCCAGAAACTGCTTCACAGCCACTTTATGCTCCTCCATGACCATCTCCAGGGTATCAAAGCAGGCGCGAAAGACCGACACGGCCAAGGCGCGGAGCACAGGCTTGCGCGCGCTATTCGTCGCCACGGTGAATACAGTCGACACAAGCTCCCGGGCGACCTTGAAGAACTGCTCCTCGCTAAAGCCAGACTCGACGAGGTCCAGCAGCACCTTGAGCGCGCCGTGCAGCTGCACATCGCCGCTATTGGGGATGATGGCGAGCAGGGTTGGCAGCAGCTCGGGCCACTCCTCGGGGAAATCAGCGCTGGCAATCTTGCTGACGACGTAGCTGGCCGAGGCCTTGACCTTGCGCTCCTCGGGGTCGGCGGTGGTGGCCAGGTCGAGCAGCACGCGGCGCAGGGTGGCCTTGTTGGGGTCTGTGACGAGCACGGAGCCCTTGAAGTCGTCGAGCTGGGGCGACCATGCTGCGTTGACAAAGGTGCGCAGGATGAGCAGGGCGGACTGGCGCAGGTTTGTGGGGACGGACTTGTGCGAGGCGATGGAGGCCAGCGAGAGGGCGAAGGCGTCGTTGGGATAGAGGGTCAGCAGCTGGACTTCGGCGGCCTGGCGGATGGCGGGGGCGGTAGATTGGGTGTCTGCGAGCAGCTGGAGGAGCTGTTGCTCCATGGCGGAGGTGGCTATGCCCGGCAGCGGTGTGGCGGGGGGGGATTGCGGGCGAGAGGGGCGTTGAGAAATAAGTTGAGATAGCTGATGTTGATATCGAGAAGTTGAGGTTGGAGTTCGCGTTGGACGTGGTGACGGTACGGAACAGGGCGTCAGGACGCGTACGGTACGCGGGTGCGGGGTGTGTATTGGTGGTGTTTGGGGCGTATTGTGCGGTACGGGACGTGTGGTTACATACGGTGACCAGACATCGTATTCATGGCTCAGGGGAATATTTACTGATCGGTTTGATATTTTGATATAAATTGGTATATTCAAGATAATTCAGCAATTAGTTAGAGGGAGATAGATAAATCTCCCCTGGACACCTGCTCGCACACAAAGCCAACCGCCCGCTCCACCATCTGCTCACTAAACGCATGTCCAACCCCCGCATAGCTCTGCTCGGCCACCTCAACCCCCCTATCCCGCCACCACCCCGTCTCCCCGGACGCATCCTTCAGATACCTGATCAATGGCGCAGACATCACCGGGGGAACAAGCTCATCCTCTTCCCCGCCTAGTATTAGTATTGTCTTGCCCCTGAGATGCTTGTCCAACAGCTCCCCCAGCTCCCCCTCGCACCCCTCCACATCGCGTAGAGAACTATACCCATTCAGCCCCTTTTTCTCCCGCAACGGCCTCAGCAGCACACCCGCCGGATCCCACCTGTCCACCGTCTCGACAAGGGCTGGCGGGAAATCACTCGAGCCGACAAACCCACTTCCATCCTCACCAGCCTGCGTGTAGCTGGCGCGGCCCTTCCGGCGGGCACGGTCAGCCATCAGACGGGTGTAGTCTGCACAGCCGATGACGCTGATGGCGGCGGTGATGCGCGGCTCGTGCAGGAGCAGCAGCCAGGCGACATGGCCGCCTAGCGAGACGCCGAGGGCGAGATGCTGGACGATACGGGCGGGAGAGTGCGGGAAGAGGGCGACGGCGAGGTGGTCGATGAGCAGGCTGGTGTCGAGGGCTGTGCCGTCTGGATACTATGAGTGAGTATAGGGAATGAACAGGCATGGGAATGGTGTACAACTATATACATACGGTATATGCCAAACATGTCCGCCGCATGGCTCTCGTTCCCGCCCGCCCAGTCCTGGTTGGCCTCCGCGTCGACAGTCCGCCCGCCGTGGTTGCGCTGGTCAAAGGACACGGCTATCAGTCCTTTACCTTTTGCTTGTCCGTGTTTATTCTGCGAGTTCCAGGCGTCGATGCAGCGGGCGGCCACGGGCTGCATGGCCTGCTGGGAGCTCAGCCGGCCGTGGAAGAGCCATAGACAGGCGGCGGGCTGGGATGGGGATAGCTCGTCCAGGCCGTAGACGGTGAGCTGGATGCCGGCGACGAGGCGGGCGGCGGAGGAGACGGCCATCTGTATATATTGGTATTTATATTGGTATTTATATTCTGATATTGTGGCGTATTTAAAGCGACAAGGGAGACAAGGCTTGAATAAATAGTCAGATCTAGCTGATTATTAAATACTATGTATCTATTTCCATCTATTTAATCTGCCTATTTATTTCCAATATATGCTGGAATACTCCGTAGTTATGTTGAACTAAATAAACAGACATTTATTCCTGCAGCCAGAATACGCCGAGAATGCATCTTTGATCTTTTCTTTCTCCCCACGTCAAGTCTATCTTCGTCTTCTTCTTTTCTTCTCCTCTCCCTCCCTCTCAATAATATCTATAACTCTCCTATCCCATCCCCTCCCCCGCGACCAAGAGATGATCAATACTCCGGCTCATCGCCAGCCCGACTCGACCATCCCGCTGCTGCTGCACAACCACCGCTATCCTTAACCTGCCCGCCATGGCCACGCCCAACAGCGTCAATCTGCCTCTCCATGCCCATGCCCATGCCCATGCCCATCCCCCTCCCCCGCTGCCCGACACGTACGCCGCGCTGGCCTCGTCCGTGGCCTCGTTCGTGGCCGTCAGCATCCACCAGATCCTGTTCCTGCGCGCCATCTACCCGCAGCCGACGTTTCTGCCCGTCCGCCACTTCAACCACCCCGTGCGCCAGTCCCGCCATCCCCGCGTCTGCTCGTGGGTCACCGACGCCTGTGCCGCCGTCGAGGCCCAGCTGCTGAAGTGCTCCGTGGCCGCCGTGTCCGTCGTCATCCTCTCCGTGCGCACCAACCGCCCGCTGGAGAGATACACCTTCGACATGACCCAGATCCCCGAGGTGCCCGCCGGCGACATCCACACCCCCTTTGCAAAGGGCCCCTCCTCGCCCACCGCCGCCCAGCAGCAGCAGCAGTCCATCCCCGTCGACCTGGAGGCCCAGTTCCGTGCCGTGCTCGCCAGGCTGGCCTCCGCCTGTGCCCGCCTCACCCCGCTGCCCCGCGACGAGGAGTACACGCCCACCCTGCACATCGTGCTCCGCAACGGCGCCAACGCCCCCGCCGGCGTCTCCAAGGAGGACCAGCTGTGGATTGCCGCTGAGCCCTGGAAGCTCGATCTCATCGGCGCAAACGGCAGCCAGCCAACCGACAACTCGTTCGAAGGCCGCCATGCCAGCAGCCACCTAAATGGTGGTGCGTCCAGCAACAACAACAACAGCACTCCCAACGGAAGGGACCTCGACAGCAGAACGTCGTCCCGCGGCCGCGCAAAGACCGTCCCCGTCCGGACCGTCGATGCCGGCGAGATGAAGCTGGAGGTTTGGGTGGAAGAGGCAAAGGGGAAGTTTGAGGAGCTGGATCGCATCCGCTCAGAGCATCCGCCATAGTTCTCTTTCTATCCCACTCCCCCCTCCCTTCTTTTCTCTTCTCATGCATTGCGCTCAGACACCATACAGAACAACACGATGAACGAACGAAATTTCGATATGAGAACGGCCGTGGTTAAGTTGTTTACATCTTTTACACCTCCCTCTATCCGGTTTTTTTATTTTTTTTTAAATTAGATCTCGGATAGTAATAACTGCCTACTACCTACCTATCTACCTACCTAAACAAACTGACTGCGCGAAAGAGGGCCGAATATTTTCTTTTTTTCTTTTTTCTTTTTTTCCCGGTTCTGCTCCTGTTTCGTTTTCGAAAATATATCAAAGTAGCAAGGCAAAAATTGTCGTTTTCCACCTTCCCTATCTATCTGTCTGTCTGTCTGTCTGCCTGTCTCCATGATAAAGAAATTCCCATGCTCTTTTCTTTTCTTTCCTTACCCGCTTCCTTTCAATATTTCATTTCCAGCTATCTAGCTCCATCGACACCCCTGTCCCTTTCCTTCCCATCTTTCCTCACTTCTCACAGAACTACATCTCTCACCTAAACCACGTCTTTGTTTTTTTTTAACTTATTACCCCTTAACGACTCTCCTTGATCTTTTTTTAAACCCCTTATCTTCATTCCTTTCACATTTAGCCCCTTTTATCTTAAGATTCATTTTACTTTACTCCATGTCTCTCCTTTCTCTGTCCCTTCCTTCTCAACTTAGCCTTTACATTTTATATTGTTTTCCTTGCCTTTCCTTTTCTTCTTCTCTATCTATCTATTTATATGCTTCTTCTTCTTCTTTTTCTTCATATCCTATCACGTAGCGCTTTTTTTCATATATTTTCCTTTTTATTA
Organism: Onygenales sp. PD_40; assembly: GCA_032988205.1. NCBI lineage: Eukaryota > Fungi > Ascomycota > Eurotiomycetes > Onygenales > Onygenales sp. PD_40. The sequence goes on along the minus strand of JANTQD010000011.1, from coordinate 372,315 downwards.
TGTCCTTTTCTTTTCTTTTTTCTTTTCGATTATTATTATTAAACCTTGAATTGAAAAAAACTGTTCAAACTTTTAGGTTTGCGTATTTTTTACATATTATAGAAATAATAATAATAATAATAACACATTGCCTACATAGTATTACTGCACAGTGGGACAGGGAGATAGAGAGAAAATAGAGAAGAAAGAATGACATTATACTTCTAAACAAGAAAACTCATCATTATCTAATAAACATTAAAGTAGATGGGAATTAATTACAGTAGGGAAAGGGGGTGAGAGCGGGGCTGGGAAAGTTAGAGCAGTTATTTTTAGTCAAGTTACTGGATGAATTCAGTGCTGTAGGGGGTTTTTATTAAGGGTTATCTGGTTATGTAGCCCGGGGGGCTGGGAGGGGGTGACCATTGGATTAAGATCTCTATTGAAAAGATGGAGCAGCTAAGGAGTTATATAACTGCAGCAGGTAAATAATCAAGTAGATACCTAGGTAACTAAGCAAGCACATTGTTTGTCTTTTCTCGTATTAATTAATTAGTTTTTTTTTACCCGCGCTTCGTCTTCTAACCTCAAGCTCTTTCTTTTTGTTTTTTTTTCTCTATGCATCTTTTCACTGTCTACTATCTAACCTATGCAGAGCAGATATGCAGATCTTCACATTCCCACCTGTTCTTCCTCCCTCCCCTTCCTTCCACTCACTGGATGGGGATGGGACCTTGCTCTTGTATATCTCACACTTCCCCCTCACCCATTCCATGCATTACCCAGCCGGTCTCTCTAACCCATACTCCTAGCTCGAACCAAAACACCGAAACGAACAAGCATGGCCCTCCACCATGCTGCCCCGTTGTCCCTCCTCGCCAGGCTGGAACCTTTTAGGTCAGTTCGTCTGTCTGGAAGGGATAGGAATATTGCTGCCGTTAGTGGGGTTTCACTGTTTGGTTCCAGAGGCGATTGATTGATTGAGAATCGAAATTGTACTGTTTTCCATATTAGCGCCGTAGATGCGGGTTGTGGAGGTGTAGAGATGGTGGGATTGGTTGATTGATTGATTGATTCGAGAGGTGGGGTGCTGAGAAGGGCCATTGGTTGGTTTGAAGGTGGTGATGCAGGCTGATCTTTGCTGGGAATTTTGGGTTCATGGGGTTGTTGATTGGTTATATTTGGTCGTGTTCCCAAAAGGGGGGAGTGAATGTTGAGCGACGTGTTAGGGCGATGGTGAAGTCCAGCAGTAAGGGTTCAGATGGTTCCATGAAGGCAAGAGAGAGGGATGATAGAATCGGGAAAAAGAGCCGCGCATAGACCGGAAACCAAGCCTCATGTATGATGAATTAGAATATATCTAACCGAAGGACAACACTCCCAACCCACCTGTCCAGTGTAAAAAAGGGAAGGAAATGAGAAATTCAAGCGTCATTAAAAGATCATATGTAGAGTAAAGGGAACAAAACTGAAGAGGAAAATGGAATCCAAGCAGTTCTAAGGAGAAGAAGAATGAGGAAGGAAATTAACACTGATCCTGGCGCCTTGCTTAATGAAAAATGTAACCTGAAAGAAAAGGAAGGGAGGAGAAAGAGAAGAATTGAAGGGAAGGCAGGCAGATAAAAAGATTAAGAAAATCGAGTATAAGTTTTTGTACCCAGAAACCGAAAATATGCATGTGAAGAAGGAGGAAAAAGCGCTTTAGCCAAACGGTTTCGGGAAGATTTCGTGCCACCGAAAAAAAAGAAACAAAAAGAAAGAAGCAATTAAAAAAAGTAACACCTAATCTTTGTATCTCTCTGCCGATATCGAACCACTAAGGAGCACCATTTCCCGTCCAAACCCCCATCTGCCAGCGAGATACTGTTTAGTGCAACCATCCGCTAGTACGGACCCCACGACGGTCACGGTTGCGTGGTTCCGGATTGAGGTTTCCTGGAGTTTGGGTACCTACTTGATATGGCACCTCTAGGGGCATATGAGAATTAAACTGCGTGGGAGCTCTGGCCCCATATGCTACCCCTCCGCCAAGGCCTGGCCGGGCGTAAGGGTCTGCCTGCTGTAGCCCCTGATGGAAGTGAGGTGGGGGTGCTTGGACGTGGTATTGCCGGTTTGCTGGTACCGCGTTAGCAGCCGGAGGTACATAAGGCTGCCTCCGCTCTCGGAGCTGGTATTGGTGTGGAACTTGTTGCTGAGGTATCCCAGGAGGTCGTTGTACTTCTTGTGCTGTCGGTCCCCGATACATCGGGAAGCGCTCGCCTAGAAAAGGAGCTGGAAATTGAGGCGGCTGGAAAATTCCCTGCTGTCGATTAGCAAGAGGTGCCACCTCCGCTTGGCGCATCCAGTTCAAACCGTGGGGGTGAGGATCCGGTCCTCCCGCTGGGATACCATTAGGATTAGGCTGAGGCTGAGCTATTGCCATAGGTTCGGGCGCAAAGTGCGCGATAGGCGGGGGGTGCCTAGCAACAAAGCCAATGCCTTCTTGCACGTCAGGATACCGACCATAGATACCATGATGGTATTGTACCACGTGTCTATTGTTCTCCTTTGTTGGTGCGTCGACAGTCAGGTCGTCCACCTTCAGGTCTGGGTTAGCTTTGAGGACCTCTTCCATGGCCTTTTTATGAGCGTCAGAGACCTCCTTATAGTGGCGACTAGTTACCCCCTGATCATGGACGGGGCATGAACCGGCAGTTCGGCCAAAATGCGAATACCCTTCCTTAGTTATATCTTTTTTGCAAACATAGCACATCATCGTACGGCATTTGACACAACTCATCTTGTTGCAGCCATCCTCCTTGACTATTTTGACTTTGCATTTTGGGCATGTTCTGATAAGGGCCTCACTCATAGCTTCTTCGACCTTTTGCCTAGCAGGAGTCTTCTTGTCGTTGGCCTCCTCGCAAGTCTTCGGTATATGCGATGCCAAGTTGCAAAGACGACAACTGACCTTCCTACACTCCGGATTTTCGCAACGAAATTCACGATCTTGTTCGACAGGAGGGCAGATGGCCTTGAAATCGCAGAACGGGCATTCGTGGAGGTCTTCAATTCCAGCTTTTGCAATCTCGTCTCGTTGCTGAAGCTCCTCTAGTTTCTTAATCAGGGGATCGCCAATCGCTTTGGTGAGAGAAGCTTTATCAAAGGAAGCCGCGCAGCCGCTCATATCCATACAGTTTATTTCGTATTTCATGATTCCAACCTGCGTTTCGGCGCTGGTTTTGACGCAGACATAACAGAAAAAGTGGAGTTCTTCTCCTGTACAAGGTATTGTACGGTTAATGGGGACATCAGCGTAACAACACTGACATTCCATAATATTCCCATTAGCAATACATATAGCCTCGTTTTCGGCCTCGCGTTTAGCAACGTCCGCTTCCTGCTGCTGTGCATCTAATATCCGGTTAGTGAAAGCCCTCTTGGGAATTCGGGAATTGGGAGATTTAAAGCACCTGCAGTTTTCCGGCGCTCCTCCCTGGCATCTAGGAATTCGTTGACGTGTTCAGTTCGCCGACGGGTACTCCGACTGAGTGATGGAATATCCGGGTTTCGGTGCGGATTATAAGCTGCCCCTGGCCGCCGTTTGTATGGAGGAGGTTTTGTGGTTCCATAGGAGCTTTCTGCTTTGTGCAGCTCAGCGTGCGTCGCGAAGATCGAAAGATATCGGCGTAACATGGTGTCTATGTAATTTGTAGGGACGCTCGGATAATCCAGCTTCAATAGTGTTATTCTGCGATATGTAAGCTAACTCTGGCTTGGAAAAAAGGGGATAAAGATGGGGGAGGGGGGATTAAGGAGTTCCCATGAAATACCATCTTTCAAAGAACAAATCTATGGGTGAAGTTGGAACTGTGAATGCGGCGAATTAAACACACATCTCAGCAATGGGCAGTCACTTACGCATGCTTATAGTAATTATAGTCGCGGTGAACCCCGTCGTCGGGGCCCCAAGCTTTCTTCGCATTGTCGGTGGGATGAGATAGCTTTCGACGCTTTCTGTCCTCTTGCCTTGGATATGTGCCCGCGTTGACGATCTCGTTGATAACCACCATCTCCGCAGAATCCCCCTGGTTAGATTTCCTGTGGCTTTTGCAGAGCCCCTGAACGTATTCGAGGCTGATAGCTGGAAAAATATTTGCGATTCGAGCATATAGGCCATCTTCGATGGGTTGGGGAGTAGATTGTGCGGGGGTCTGTGAGGAGGGGCGAAGGATGTCGGCGGAACGTGCATTGTTAAGGTTTCCACGGTGGCTGGTTACCCTTGGGGGAATGTTCGACTCGTCATCGCTGCTCAGTACGATAATTTCGTGCTCGCTGGGTTTTCGTTTCATTGCGGAATTATCCAATAGTACCTAGCGCAGGCGATTAGATAGGCTCTTAATACCGCCCATGCTGATCTGCGATCAAAGTAGTAACAAGCACAAAAAAGAACAAAGACTGCGACGGAAAATTTCCTGAAATCCATTGATGAAACACCCTTGAATGGCGACAACAACCAACATAGTAGATATCGGAAACCTCCCAGAAGTTCAGGGGTGACAAGATGGAAGTTCATAGCTCAAGGCAAAGAGGAAAAAGGCTTTATATAGGAGTCAAAGTGCAAAACTCACTCATCAGGAAACACTCAATGGCGTCCGTCTGCTCTGGAAGCCAGATTACTGGCTGTGAAGTCAAATAAACCTCCCAAACAAGGCCGAATTGGGGATAATAAGGTTGGTGCCGGAAGGCTTTGCAGCTTGGCCTTGAACTCGGGAGCAGGAGAACCACCGTGGGCGGAAGCTTGGGAATAGGTTAAAGATAGTTCGCTAAACAAGTGCATGCCAGAGCAGAAGTGAGAAGAAGACAATCTAATTAGTATCATTCATTTGCTCCCCAGAGAGATAGCCTTGCAGGACGTTCTTTGTCTAGCACCCAGCAGGCGACTCTGGAGGAGAATGAGAGAAAGTGGAATGCAGAACCAATTACGAGCACATTCTGGAGCTTGACACCGGCTCGACAACCGCATGGCAGCTGGATGGCGGAAAGGAGAGAGATTGCGGGCGGATGTGAAGGTTGGATGGAGGTTCGGAGGTCTGGCGCATGACGTTGATGCAAACCCAAAAATCCGGAGACGTTGGATCACGTGAGGGAGCTGCCGTCTAAACCTTGGAACTGTCCGCCGCTAAGGCTAAGTCACCTGACCGCGAACCACCCTGCCGCTGACTCAGCCATGAACTGCCGGATGGCGCCGCTTTCCATCGGGCCGCTCGGCGGCCGGGCATGCAGGGGCTGGAGCTCAACCTCGCCGGCTACGACATCATCGACCGGGGGCATGACACTACGCTTCGGTCATTTGCGCGAATCAGACTCTCGGCTGCAATTTTGTGATCTATATATACAGACTCTCTGTCCCGCTGAGCCGCAGCTTATTTCTCTGTTAACTCAAAGGATTATCTGTTCGGTACATGCATAGTATGTACTGTACATACTATCGAGAATAAAACAACTCCTCATAACCCTCCCAATAAAACAACACCTATCAAAGCTACACTATGGGGTCCTCCGATTGCTCCATGCCCCTCGGGGACTCTCCGGAGCTTGTCCTCGTCGTCCCTACGCCCGCAGAGCGGATCCAATGCCTCAAATCAAACGGTCTAGAATGGAGGGGGCCTCTCAGCTCCGAGCAGTACATTCAACGAGAGAACCACCTTATCGCTCAGGACATGACCAAAGACGGCCGTGTCACCTGCTGGGTCTTGGTAGACCGCAACCTGCCGCCAGACAACCGCCCAATCCTCAGTAGCTGCGAGTCCTTTAGCAAACACGCGTTGGTAGCCCATGGCGGCACTGTCGAAGATACCCTGGCCCACGGCGTCGGGAGCGTTTTCTGTCGACCAGAGTTTCGACGGCGCGGGTATGCCGGCCGCATGATAACCGAGCTTGCGAAGAAGCTGGATACCTGGCAGCAGGAGAATTCGATAAGGAAGAAGGGTGTCTTTTCGGTTCTGTATTCTGATATCGGGAAGAATTTCTATGCCGAGCGGGGCTGGAAAGCTTTCCCATCGTCTCACTTCACTCTTGCTCCGGTCTCGAAGGAGACTTTCAACCAGGGTATTTCGGGGGTCGACTTGGGTCTGGTGAAGGATATGGAAGCCGATGACGTCAAAAAGCTCATGTGCTCTGACGCAGCCATGAACCGGTATCGTGAAATCCTACGGACCGCGTCCGAAGGCTCCAACAAGGCCAAGGTCGGGTTTCTTCCAGACTATGCGACCTTCAGCTGGCACTGGGCGCGCGAACAGTTTTACTCGAATATCTTACTTCCTCAGAAAGGGGAACCAAAGATAAAGGGCGCTTGTGTCGAGGATCGCAAGGTCTTTGTTTGCTGGAACCGAAACTTTGGAAGCACTCAAAAGGATGGTGTCTTGTATATACTGCGGACACAATATGAAGAACCAACCTCCCCGGCGGAAGAAAAATCTGTCGTCGAAGCGCTCGCCGCAATTCTCTATCGCGCTCAGCTTGAGGCTCACGAATGGGGTAGAGACCATGTGGAACTCTGGAACCCACCTCCGGTCATCCAAAAAGCCGTTAAAATGCTGAACCCGGTAGCCGAAGTCGAGCATAGGGAAAAGAACAGCATATGCAGCCTGAAGTGGAATGGTAAGGAGCTCGGGCTGGGTGATGGTGCGGACTGGTACTGGAACGAGAAATTCGCCTGGTGCTGAAGGACGTTTTGTAGATGTGGTACAGACATCCCTTGTTGTCCATAGCTGGTGCGATCGTTCATTTTCGGGCGGGGTCGTCTGCGGGTGTTTTACCATCCATATAGACCAATGGGCGGAGGCATGTTTGAAGAATTACTGGCGGCTGGCTATCTGACGTTATCGTACTTGCCCTTTTGCTGTTTTGTATATGAGACACGAGTTACGTTCCCTTCGTTGAGCCCCTCACATCCTCTTTTTGATCACTGGGCGGGTGTTTTTGTTTTCGGTTCGTGGTTTGAAGCAAACGGTGGTCGGTTGGGGGTATTGGAAGCAACCATTCTGTGTCGTTCATATTAGCGATTTTCTCACTGAGCCATCAATACCATATGGCATGCGATGTAAAGAAGCTCAAATACCTTCAAATTATCCCACGTCGCTTCATCCCTCCATCCCTCAGGCAGTAGATCCTTCCAGCTATCCAAAAACTTATCACGACTGATCGCAAGCGTCGGATCAGGCGCCGTAGCCTCTAGATAAGTTTCGCCAACCCAGCTCACAGCAACCTGTTTATCAATGCTGGCCCCTAGAAAAAAAAAACCAATGAGCAAATGCATCCCCAATTCAACCCAAATCCACACGTCAACTCACACTTAAGCTCCTCAAACACCGACCCGGAATCCCCCATCACCCTCCTAACCACCGCCTCAACCAATTCCCTCGGGAACGGCACATTACCCTCCCCATCATCATCCCCAACCGCCCTCCACAGATCGCCTACCAAAAACTGCCTCCCCAGCTCAATCCCCTGCAACACGGCCCCCTCAACCATCCTCCTCCACACCTCAAGCCTCACCCCCGCCGACGGCCACCACCCCACCAACTTCCCCCCACCATTCTCCCCCGGATACACAAACCCACACACCTCAACCCAACCCACCTCACACTCCCTCGCCGAAAACGGCACATCAGCAAATATCCTCCTAACAACCCTACCCCTCTCTTTCTCCGTAACCCCATCCCCATCCCCATCCCCATCCCCACCACCTATCCTCACATCCGCCCCCTCCCCCTCCTCCACCTGCGCCCCGCCAAACACCCTCCCCAACCCCTTCAAACACCCCACCACATTCCCACTACCAGCACCATCAATCTTGACAAGCTCCAGCGTAGCATGACACTGCGCGACGGCCGTGACGCAATCGTTCCGATCCAACACGCCGATGCCCGCCTGCGCGGCATCTGTGTCTTCTGCGCTGCTGGTGGTGCGCAGGGAGGGGGTGATGAGGTAGATGGAGTTGGACGAGTGGACGTTGCGGATCATGTAGGTTTGTGTGGGGGTGCAGAGGTTTACGTAGGCGGATTGGGTTGAGGTTGAAGGTGAGGGTGGTGCGGGGGAGGACTTTAGGGAGAGTCTGGAGATGGAGATGCAGGGGGTTAGTTAGAGGGTATTTCCTTTGTATTTGACGGGGTGTTTTGTTTAAGAGTGAGAAATAACATACCTAACTCTCTGACCCCCATCCCCAACCCCCTTCGCCGTAACCAACTCCACCAATTCCGGCGGCAGCTCGAGCAGCTTGAAGTTTCGCTGGGGATGCGTGTGTGTGAAGTCGAGACTGCGGGCGATGGGCTTTGTCATTGTTATTATTCAATTGGCCTGTTGAAGGTCTTTGTTAGTTTGCTGTTCCTTATGTGTTTCTGAGCAGTGGGAGAGAATGGGATGCATAAGTCGTCGACGCGGGGTTCTTTTTTTTCCGGTGGTCTGGGGGGACGTGCGCGCGCGTGTGCGTAAGGACGGGCCAGGGCGCGACGATTTAGAGTTTGGATTGGTTGGTTGAGTTTCGAGAGCCGCTAGTCAGTTAGCGGACTAGTGTGGTTTAAGCTTAAAAAGGGGACCAGGAAGTTTAAACCTGCAACACATCGGCCTGTTGACTACATCGCCTACTGGCTCCTATTACTATTATTGCTGTCTGGAAAACTGTAAGCGGGAGATTGAGGAAAATTCCATGAGGATAGGAAGAGAGATGAATTGCATCACTATTAATGGTGGTGATGGTCTCACTTGTCTAGCAGGGGCTAAGAATTGGGGGAAACATATGTAGGAGAAATGGGTGTATTAACCATGTATGTAGCTGTAAGTCAATTTCCTATACATATTCTCTTGTTTTCAATATACCAACCAGCCCTCCCCCTCCTCGTCATGTATGTGCTAGTATTACCTCATGAAGAAGCAGGGAAGCATACCAGCTAGAGCTGCCCAGGTATGGCCTGGCTGGCCTAGACCAGCCCAGACAAATCCAAACAGGTAAGCAAGGAAGATAGAGACAATCCGCCACAAAAGAATGAGCAATGATCTTTTTTCCCTTTCCTTTTCTCCTACTCTGTAAGGAGGATGACTTTACCATGACGCAGGTGGCGGGCTTAGGGTGGCTGCGAAGGTAGCTAGCTATCTAGCTATGAGATCTATGGATATTAAAATGTGAAATAGAAGCATTTTTTCTTCATATTGTCAGGAAAACATAGAGATTAGCCCGAAAGAAAACGAAAAGGAAAAAAAAGAGAAGTATAAGACAACGAATTAAGTAAGATACCCATATCGCGAGAAATAAATCAATAATAATAATATAAAACACTTGAAATAGAACGCAGCCGCCGGGACATCGAAGTACAGAAAAGAACTGTATATAGGACGGGAATGAAATTATAGATGATGATGGTGGAGTGAAACAAGGTCTCAAAAAATCGGTAAAAATAGTCAAGAATAAAATAAGTAATACAGATATAAAAATAAAATCTGGTCAATCTTCCCTACCTGCTCGTTCTATCGTCATGAGAGAGAACGGATCGGCGAGGAATTCAGGATAAATGGTAAGATAGGTAGGGAGATAGATGACAGATAGAAACGTAACCAAGCCGGGCTGATAATAGTAGCAGTAATCAATCAATCAAGCAAGCAAGCAAGTATCGAAACAGACTGAAACAGACATGGTTTTAAAAAAACACAAAAGTTGTTGTATATATGATGCGATGAAGAAGCAACAAACATCAAACCAAGCAAGGCTAGCTAGACATGGAAAGAACAACAAACATAATGATGATGACGGAAAAAATGAGCCAAGAAGGGTGTAGTTGATGATTTCCGCCCCAAAAAAGAAAAGAAAAAGAATAAGAAAAAGCGGTAGAAAGATCTTTTCCTCAAGCTAGTATGGAAATATACGTTGCTTATTTATCCAGTGGAGATAAAATCAAGAGGATAGATAGTGTTTTTCAACCAAGGGATAGAAATGAGGAAGGTATTCGGTATCTAAATGGAGAACTAGAATAGACGAGGGAAAAGAAGGATGGATTAGATTTCGATTTGTTTTGTAAGTAGGAAGGGAGGAGTGGATAATAGAACAGAATCCATTAACCAACAAAAGAAAGGGGAAGAGTAAAAACTCACAAGTCTAGCATTAAAAGAACAAGAAAGGTAAAAATATCTATACATCATCGACTGCTATCGCCCTCCTTCATTCTTCGGTGAAGCAACAGGTGACGAGTCACCCCCATTCGCCGCCGCCGGCGGCGCCTGTTGGCCTTGGCCCTGACCCTGCTGTGGTTTCCCCCCCTGCTCACCCTGGGGTGCATTCTTATCATTCTGCTCCGCGCGCGCCTGTTGCTGTTGCTGCTGTTTATCCTGGTTGATTATATCCTGGACGGCCTTGCCATCCTTCTCCCACTCGGCCTTGGGGTCCTTGAACTGCTCCTGGACAAACTTGGCACGCTCCGCTTTCTCTTTCTCTTCCGCTTCGCGGGCCTTGCGTTCTCGCTCCATCTCCTCCATGTGTCTGATGTCATCGAGACTTGGTTCGTAAAGATGCCAGATGGTGTAGTGGGGGAGGCCAACGACGGAGAACTTCATTCGTTTCGACATCTATACGTAAGAGATTAGATGAATGGATCATAGAAGCAGACAGATAGGGGCGGAGCATTACCTTTCCAAAAGCCTCGGTCTCGGCATGCTTTTCAAAGCTAAAGGCAGGGAAATGGACACCGGAGCGGAAGACCTTGGCCTTGGCCAAGATACTGACACCACCAACACCATCAATGTCCATTTCCATATCTGGATCTCCATAGGGATCCCGAAGATATGCCAAATGCGGCCGCCACGTAGCATATTCCGCATAGCCCTCCACAATCACGGCATCTTCATCTAACGAGTCCGCCAAAGCCAGCGCGGTCTCCGATTCCTGCCACGAGTTCAAATCGTAGGGTTGCTCTCCTCCAAGCCAGTCGGGAAGCGGCCGCCACACGTCTAAGAATAGGATTAGTTATATGCCGGAGAGCGTAGCGTGCGTGTAGAAATATTCCACTCACTTGGTACAATCACATCCTTATTATGTCTCATTAAGTCCTCCAGAATCGTGAATGGAGCGGTTTCCACGTCCGCATCTCTCCAGTAGACCCAGCTATGTGTTGGGCGCAGAGTAGCACTGAGCAGCCAATTCCTCGCCTGCGCCATGAGCTTTCTTCGAGAGGCCTGTGCAGCGAATCCGTGTCTGCTCTCCACATCCTGCTTGACAACCTGGCCAAAGTCCTTCTCAATGACCGAAATCTCTCCATAGGGTTGTTTAGGATCAGGATCATTCTGCAACTCCGTAAGCATGTCCGTGAGGACGTTGAGGGTATTATCTTTCGAATCGGAAACGAGGAACGCGAGGTCTATGAGGTGGTGCGGGTATGTGAAATTACGTAGGTGCGAGAAGAACATGGGCAGATGGGAGGCGGCATCGCGTAGGGGGGTGCAGAGGAGGACTCTTTCTTCCCGTTCCCAGCCCCGGGCGGTTCCTTGGAAATTCGAGAGGTCATAATATCGTACTGTCTCTAGCTGGAAGTCGTCGACTGAGGAGAAAAGGCCAAAGGATAAAGTGCCCAGCAGGGCAGCTCGCCAGGAGGGGAAGATAAAGAATAATATGAGAAACGAGACACCGCCGACGATACACAGTCGCTGTATCAGCTGCTGTCTTCGACGGATAGCGGAATGGGTTCGAGGTTGGAATCTTTAAGGGGGGGAGATCATATCAGCGAACCAACTCCAACAACAAAATATAGCGCTCATTCCTCAACATCTTCCCAGTCATATTTCCACAAGCGCAGCATTGATTATCAGAGAAACTCACCTATGAGGAGAAATAGAAAACGTGCCGCTCTCCCCGTGGGGATAGGCGGTATAGCCGTTGGAGAAGGCTTGATGCCCCTTCATGATACTATCTCCAACGCGAGCAGCATGTGGCGGAAGAAAACAAGAACGGTTCCACAACAAATTAAATAGAGCCCAAACTGCCCGGCACCTGTGAAATCAGAGGTTCACGTTCCCCAACCAGATACCAGTTCCAGTTCCAGTTCCACCCACCGATCAACGGGACTCGGGGCTATCTATCGACCGTGGCAGAAACGGGCCACCAACAAACCCCCTTTTTCACGAGCCAGGGATGTAAGCAAGCTGTGGCCGCACTCAGCGAACGTAGGGGCGGGCCCACGGAGCGACGAGACGGACAGACGGGGGCGGATATGGGGGTGCAGCGTAGGGATGAAGACGGCGAGGGCGCAGCGGGCGACAAAGAAGGACGGCGATATCAGCGCAAGCAGACACGGCGAGGTGTCTTTTCGCCTGCGGAAAGTTGAAGATTCGCGCAGGCCCGGAGCCAGGGATGATCCGGCCGGGGTGGGCAGGCGTGGCTGACTACGAAATTACATAACTAATTAGTTACCGCTGCGGACTGCTGATTGGCGCTGCTGTCCACACCTGCGATGAGGATTCATTGCTGTGTCGATGTCCACTCTCTTGGGCCGATGAGGAATTGAGGATTGCGAAGCGCCCACAGCAGGGACTAGGGCATCCTGAAACACGTTATCTGCGGGCTATTGACAGGCTTGACTCTTTATAGTTCACTAGCGAAGTTGCCGCCGGTTCTGCACAAATTCCACGATATCACATCTATATCAAATAGTCCATTTATCGACTCTGTATCCAGTGTTTATCTATATCCCGGCTCAGTGTCACGTACTGCTCATACCCACAGCATTGTGTTGCCAATTCGCTAACCAGCAGATATTATACCCGACAAATGAAAGACAGTAATAGACAAGAATCAGGAGGTTGTGATATGCAATGCCATGAGAAAAGAAAACGGAAATACTGCCAAACACGATGGAGAAATGGCACAGGCAAAAAGAATACAAGGAACCGCTATGATGCAAATGCAGCAATTCTCATCCTTATTCTATATCCCCTCAACCCTCTTCTGGTATCACTGGGCTTGGGCTCTCTGGCACTTTTTTCGGAGTCTCGAACCCCCCAGCGCCCATCCGGACATGCACCATGGCCCTCTTCAACAATTTGTCCACCTCTTTCTGGTCCCGGAGCACGCTCAACACAGAGCTGGCCTCGTATTCATCTCCCGCAATATGATATCGTTCCACAGACAAAGCACTCATGGGCAATTTTTGAAACGCTGCGTCGACAATGGCATTGGCTGCAACGATAACGGCATTGACTGACCGTTTGTGCAAGAATCGATGGATGGGCCTCAGGAACTTGGAACGCTGGGGCGTAGAGGCGGATGACTTTTGAACATGATTGCTTTTGCTGGTCAATGTGCCGGGATCGAAGGTGAATAGGTTCACGGGTATATTTCCGGACTCAGACGCAGACAGGGAAACGAGGAAACAAGGTCAGCTTTTTGAGCCACACGGAAGACCATCCTAGTACACTGAAGGCTAGTATGAAGGGATTTGCTGGTATAGAACTTACCGACACCAGGCTTCTTCGTAGGGCATACATGGTTGCAGCGAAGAGTAGCTTGCTACTCCCAAACCTCTGCAATGTCTCTTTCGCATCCAGTTCTGTATCCTGTTTCCGGCCCGCCTCCCAATCATTATGAAAATACTCCAAGCTCCCATGCGACATATTCGAGCAGCCGATATTTATAACATGTGCAGCCACAGTCTCCGTCCGCTTCCCCGCACGAAAGCTTTCCAAAAGACAGATCGTCAAAAGAAACGGCGATAAACAATTCGTCTGGTACACGGGATCGTAGCCGTCGATAGTCTTTGAGTCCAGGATATGCGAGTATGTGGCGGCACAGTTTACCAGCACCGCAACAGGTGGGATATCCCTATCCCTCACTCGTCGTACCGTGTGCTCTGCGAATGATGTGATGGACGAGAAGCTTGTCAAATCGAGGAGGGCAATTTCGAACGACCGCGGCCCTACCATCCTGACCCTCTCGGAGACCTGTCTGACGCTTGGGGAGGCGAGGTTCCGTACGAGCACGAGGATGTGAATGAGGGGATGGTTTTTAGCGATGGCCACGGCGATTTCCGAACCCAGAGTTCCATCTCCTCCTGTGATAATGGCCGTCCCAACGAGAGGCGTGGCCATTTTTCGCACTTCGATCTCGTACAGCAAGGAAACAGAACACAGCACAACGGCCACACTCTCAAAAGTAGGATTGGCTGCTATATGTAGACCATGCTGCAGAAACTGAACATAACGAGCATACAACAGCAGTTATCTTGACGAAAGCGGGTGTGAAAGGGGAGGTTCTTTGTACGCTGCTCTCGGATTGCTAACTCCGTGAAGAAACCCAACTCCGGTATACGTAAGACAGAAGAATGTTCTTTTTCGTTTACCGAATGCGGGCTAAACAGAAGCCGGTGCAGGGAAGATAGATCGATGCCCACAGGGGGTTTCCCGGGAAGAGGGGTTGTAAGTTCGCAGGTTCACAGAGACATATGCGGACGGTTCCTGTTTCATGGGCAAATCTCTCTCCATATCTGGAACAAAGATGGTTCAACGGAGGAACCCAGTTGGCGTTTTTTAGCCGGATACATAATAATAAGGCTGATCCGTTGGGAGGGGCTTAGGTGGGCACGGAGGAAAGGCCGTAGGTAGTATATACCATCGCTGGGTTTAGAGACGATTTTATCCCGCAGTCACTGCCGAGTAGTTAATCCGTAGGTATATATCACCGCTAGGTTTAGGGACGATTTTATCCAGCGGTCACTGCCGAGCAATATGCATCCCTGGCTATATCCCGGTGATCCTAGAGCCGAAAATAGATTGAGCGTTGCATTGTCTGCGTTGAAAGAGGAACAAACTGATTAATGAGATCCCTCATCCGATGCAGACACTGCTGGCTTCCAGGTTTGGTTGGGCATCTGTTCTCCTCCTTCATAGATGGTCTATGTCTGGGGGATTGGTTTGTGATATGGAGCAGACCAGCCAAGCAACACGACTCGCCATGTCTCACCATGGCTTGGCTGCACATCGATGGTATGATAATCCGAGTGAGAGCAGATCTATAATTACAGGTAAGTATAAATATAGCAGTCCTTCTCCCTTCTTCCAGAACGTGGGCGATGTGCTCGGCCGTCTATCTGTGAGGCATGTTCCTGGGGGGATCGACCGAGACGAGAGAAAATGCGAAGAACATTGTTCCCAGCCTTCAGGAATCTGGCACTGGGATGGCCTGCCCCTCATCACGAGAAAATATGATGGAGATATTGCATACTGGGAACGAATCTTAAGACAATGTAGTTAGTAGTTACAGTTAACAATGTTCTTGATGGGCACTGATGTGGCTTCCATTAACTAACTGGCAACTAGTTTTAGCTAAGCGACTTCCGCCTCGTTTCGCCTGATTCCAGATCTGGTCTGTCTGTCCACCTCCATCATCTGTTGAGGATACTAATTGTGCCTATGCTGCTGGGCCTGCCATGTTCTTGGCAGCCTGCAGCACCTCTCAGCATGCAGCTCCTTGCACTGCACCTCTTCTAGGTGTGCCACACTAAAACAGCAAAAACACTGATATAGCAAAAACATCAATTTTCAATGCATTTTTTCTCAAATCATCAATATCCAACCACCACAATGCCAGATAATCAAGAAATCATCAAGAATTATGTCCAGTAGGCCTTAATCACATATCAATGCAATCCAACTGTTAAAATATTATCTCTAGCACAAGAATATGATGTCCCTTACAGATAACTCATGGGAAGAATCAATAGTTATTAACCATGAACTGCTAATATTCCCATGAATAAGAAGCTCATAGATGCCCAAGAAGGGGCAGTTATAGAGTAAATTAATTAAATAAATCATATAAACTACTCACTAATATTCAAACAGGTTTATAAGGCTATCAATTCTATTCTTACCTGCTACTACCCTGATCCTACAATCCTCCCACCTAAAATTAGCAAGATGTGGGTATACCAGTTCTACCAGCACTACTCAGAGCTTTACCAGGTGAAGTAGAAGTCAATGAATCCAAAATGACTTATAATTGAAGACCTTAGATATATATAGATATGATATGATTATCTATTTGCTCTCAATAAGTGGTATTCATTTTTAATAGGAGACATATACAACTTCAATGAAATAGGATTTCAGGAAGGACAGGGCCACAGTAAATTTATTATTATATAGCATCTAAATGCTAATAAGATCATATCATCATTATATTCTCATAGTTTGATAATAATAATTAAATGTATCTCCACTGATGGAGAGGTCATCTCATTGCTCATAATTTTGCCAGGAAGGATCTATATGAAAGATTGATATATATAGACTTCTCTACTAGAGACCTACACTACTACTATATTAGATACAGGCTTTACAAATAATGAGATAGGCCTCTAATGAATCAAACATTTCAATAAGTACTCTAAGGCCTATTAAACTGACATTTAGCATTTTCTCTTGATAGATAATCATAGATTTTATATGACATTCAAATTCCTCTAGTATTACAGTGAAAATAATATAATTCTATATAGATTTTCACCTCATTTAACTCATATATTACAGCCTCTGAATGAACTATCATTTCAACAATATAAATACTATTATTTAAAGATGGTCAACTTGGTAGCTCAGTATGATTTTAAGAACTATGAAAAATGCTAATTTTTATATAATTATCATGCCCTTGCACTGGCAATATATTATTCTACCAGCTAGATGTCCTGCAACCACCTCATCAAACTTCATCATATATATTGTCATATATCTCATCATAGAGTTCCACCCAGGCCTGGCTGGAGCACAGTGTTATAGATAGATCTAGCAGCTCTGGGAAGCTCCATATAAATAGCTACTGACCTCTCAGACTTGCTGGAGGTTAGTGATTTATTTATCAATCTACCTAATATTTGGAAATCCTCTTATCTATTTACCTATATATTTCCCCTTTTGTGATATTAAGATATCTACCTCCTCTAGTCTAGTAAAGCTCTTATTGATGAACTCTACCTCTCTGAGCTCTGAATAGTTTAATCTACTTATTAGCTCCCCATCTCTTCTGAGCATCAACTGATACAGTGCTGTCTCTATTCTTAATATAATAGTATTATTACTTAGATATTAGAGTATACTTATAATTTGAATTACTCTTCAATCTACCTCAGATCAGTATTCATTAATATATTAAACTCTTTAAACTAATAGGCTATGGATACTCATGCTGAATCTGATCTCCCTTTTAATAATATATCTATCTCATTAGGAGATCATTAAACTCCTCTAGCTGACATACTACTAAATTGGAATCAAGAAGGTCTATTCTTAACTAAATCTTGTAGAATCAAAACTGGAGATTCTAAGCCTTATTATGAAAATAATATTATGGAATATTGAACCTTTACCTATTTTCTTAAATGAAAATATGAACTTGCTCTGAACCATTTCAAATAAAATAGGCCTTATATCCTATATGCTATTACTCATCTATATGGCACTGTTGAAACTACTTGGAGCATCAAGGAAAATAAACTTCATAATATAGATACTATATACACTTGAAAACAGTTCAAAGAATTTCTTATGAATTAAATTGAAGACCATCAAAATTAAGACTATATAGCTGCTACTTGATTCTATAGCCTTATCCAACAAGAGAGTCAAACTGTTCATGCTTTTGAAGCCACCTTTAATGAATACTGAAATAAGCTTGAACTTAACCTCAAAACCTTATAAATATAGCTTTTCTATGCTAAGTTGCACTCTTCTATTCAGAATACAATCAATAATTACCAAGAGATTTCTATGGATCAGACTCAACTAGTTAACCTCACTTCTCATCTTTAAACTCAACTTAAGAAGACTAAAACCCCTAAATAACCTACTGGTGAGCAGCCTGATTCCAATAAGAATCAGAATATCAATTCCTGATGAGAAGGCTATAAACATCAATGAAGTGACTTTAAGAAGTAGAATTAATTTACTCTGAAGAATCCCCTTTCTTAATAAGAATAGGATAAATGCAAGGATAAGAATCTTTACTATAATTATAGTAAGTCAGGCCACTATACTTCTGATTGTTGATCTAAGAAAAAGGATTCTAAGGATATTATTAAGATCTCAGCAATTAATATACTGAATAACCTCTAGGAATAACTACACTCAGACTCCTCATTCAGAATGGAAATCATAGATCCCCTTGACTGATCTAACCTTTTAGAACCTTTAAGAAAGTCAAAAGATCATCAGTTATATATAATCATTCAACTTGATACTCCTACTGAGATGTTTTCAATTAGGTGCCTATTTAACCCCAGTTCAGAAGTAGACTGTATTTCAGTCAATTTTGCAGAGTTATATGATTGGAAAGTGTCAAAATCTACTACTCATAGCATAGTATAGTTTGTCAATGGAACTTATTTCTATTATTATAGCCTTATTAATATAATCTATCAAATAACTGACTCAGAGGATTTTTCACAAGAAGGAAACCTATCTTTTGAAGTTATTAATATAGCACATAAGGATGTCATCTTGGGCATGCCTTGAACACTTACTAATAATTTATTAGTCAACTGGGTTACTTAAATGTGATATTTCCAACTCACTGATATGCAGGTTTCTATTAAGAATCCCTCTGAGTTTATAGTATCAGTTAAAGATGAACCATACATCTATTGTATATCTAGTAATATTTTAGTAGATACAAATAATCCTAAAGATAGTTAAGCATGGTTAATTTCTAACATCAATTCTCTGGATATGGCAGACCCTTAAATCATCAAGATTTTTCAAGATTTCTAAGATGTTTTCTCTGAAGAAGGAGCTTCAAAGCTAGCTGATATTAGATGAGTTACTCATAAAATCAACCTACATGATGGTGAGTTGCCATTGTATGGTTCACTTTATAACCTATTAGTAATTAAGCTAGAAATACTTTGGAAATATCTTAAGGACATATAATCATGAAATTGGATTTAACCCTTTTGAAGCCCTGCAGGGGCTCCCATCCTATTTATGTCTAAGAAGGATGGTAGATTATATCTATGTATAGATTATAGAGATCTAAATAAGGTAACAATCAAAGATTGTACTCCTTTATCTTTGATTGATGAGATGATGGATTGATTATCTAGGAAAAAGTATTTTTCAAAGCTTGATTTGTGAGATACCTATTATTAAATTTAGATAAAGAAGGGTGATGAATGAAAGACTACTTTTTGAATAAAATATGATAATTTTGAATATCTAGTTCTCCCCTTAGATCTCTGTAATGCCCTGGCTATATTTCAAATTTATATCAACTAGGTGCTTTGGGGCCTACTCAACATCTCATGTGTTGTCTACCTTGATGATATCCTTATCTTTTCAGATACTGAAGAAGAGTATGAGGAGTATATTTAATAGATCTTAGAATGTCTCTAGTAATATGATTTTTTTACTAAGGAATCAAAGTGTACATTCTTCACCTAGGAAGTAGAATTTCTTGGGTTTATAGTGGGTGTCAATGGAGTCTGTATGAATCAAGCTCATATAGCTATCATCTTGAAATGATCTGAATCACATATGTTTTGAGAAGTGCAAGTTTTCCTAGGTTTTATAAATTTTTACTGAAAATTTATATACACTTATTTTCAAATAACAGCTCCTATAACTAAGTTACTTAAGAGTAATGTTAAAGACAAAAAACCTGAGCTATTTCATTTCACTGAAGATGTCAGGGCAGCATTAGCTGCAATTAAAAAGGCCTTTACAGAAGCAATACTCCTTAATCATTTTAACCTCAATTAACCTATTCAACTGGAGATAGATGCCTCTAAATTTGATATTTATAGAATATTATCCTAATTAATGGAAAACTCAAATCAAAATGGGTTTAGTAGGTGGGAAGGCTCCTATCTACTTATAACTTATAGGTAAGACTAGGCTTTAGTAGCTTTCTTTTCAAGGAAATTAAATCCAATATAATAATGATATGATATGCATGATCAAAAACTCCTTGCAATTATTAAATCATTCAAAACTTGACAACACTACCTGCAGGATAGTAATTTTCCTATTTAAGTTCTTTTAGATCATATGAATTTACATTATTTCTTTACTATCAAGAAACTGTCTGCAAGACAAGCTAGATAGACTAAGTTATTATCTAAATATGATTTTTATATTCATTATTATTCTAACTAGCTTAACTCAGTCAATGCACCTTCATGGTAGCTGAACTATAAAATAGTTCTGCAGGAGGAAGATGTTGATGAAGCACTTCCTACATTATAGAAAAAACTGGCTGTATGAGGTTTGATTATATCTAGTTGCAGATTTTGATTTAGAGCTACAGAGGCTACTTCAGACAGCTGAATTGATAATGTTGAACTGACTGGGATAATAACACTTGATAAAGCTGATACTAGTAGTTTAGAATATCTTATATCACATCTAGCTGCAATAGACACTGCTTCAGATGAAACAGGCTATGAACTTCCCTCCAAGATGCTTTAAGAATTCATTAAGAAGATATAAGATAGAGATGCCTTTTGTATATCTTGGATTTAAAAGCTGAAAGATTGTGAAGAACCTAGGTTGAATTCAAATAATAGACTTGAAGATTCAAAGCTAACAGCTAAGTTGAAAGAATGATTAATAGGAGATTATAACCTTCTAATATTCAATGGATCTATTTTTGTTCCTACTAGTAGGGCTCTAAAATGAGAGTTACTATGAATCCATCATGATGATTCACATGTAGGTCACTTTGATATAATAAAGATCAAAAAATTACTTTAAAGAAAGTATTATTAAAAGGAAATTCATTAGGATATTTCAGAGTTTATCAACACATGTGATATCTATAAAAGAGTAAAGTTGCTGAAATACTACCCATATGGCATTTTATTAGTTCTGCCTATTTCTAATTGTCCCTGGAAATTGATATCAATGGATTTCATTATTGACCTGCCTAAGTCTCAATTTAAAGGTTGAAAATATGATAGTATCTTGGTCATTATGGACTGTTTTACTAAGATGGCTAAATATATCCCTTATTTGAAGACTATTAAAGTACTAGAGCTTGCTGAACTTTTCATAGATTCTATTATCTATAAATATGATTCTCTATTATTATTAATAATAGACTGTGGGTCCTTATTTATTAGTTATTTTTAGTTAGCTTTTTACTACCATCTTCATATATGCTAAAATTTAAGTATGGCTTTTCATCCTCAAACTGACAGTCAAATAGAATGTTAAAATCAAACCCTTGAGCACTATCTCTAAACTTATTATACTTACTATCAAGATGATTGGATGCAGCACCTTTCAACAGCACAATTTGCATATAATAATGCTAAATAAGCTTTAATGGAAGTATCTTCTTTCTTTGTGTTTATGGGATTTAATCTGGATTTGCCCTGGAATGTTGTAGATGACACCTCTAAGGGAGAGGCAAGCTCTACTGTCAATTAAAAACCTCAAAAAGTTCCAGATGTTATAAAGAGACTTAATATATTAATAGAAATACATGAGAGGTTGATGACTAGCTTACAATATACTGCTGACAAGCAAGTGATGTATTATAATCAAAAATATAAGTTAATATCATTTAATATTGGAGATGAAGTTCTTTTATCAGCAAAGAATATTAAAATGATTAGATCTTGCAAAAAGCTAGATAATTGTTGACTTGATCTATTTCTAATTATTAAAATTATTAGTAGATAGACTTATTAAGTTCAATTATCTCATTCTTTTAGTTGAATACATCTCATTTTTTATGTGTCTCTCTTGAAACCTTACTAACAATAAGTAGGATCAGAACCACCTTGTCCTGATAGCATTGAAATTAAAGGAGATTTAGAGTATATAGTGGAGGATATTTTGAATAAATAACTGGGATGAAACAATAAACTAAAGTACTTGATTAAATGGGAAGAATATCCCACTTCAGAGAATACATGAAAATTATTAGATAATTTGGAAAATTTAAAGGACCTTGTTGCAGCCTGGGAGGCTGCTAATTAGAATTAAGACATAAGAGTTCCTTATGATTAAAAGTTAATTAGAAAGAGGAAGTGCTAGTCTCCTACTCTTTTCTCCTACTAGGTTTTTGAGTAGGTAGGTAGGTTTCCATGGCCTAAGAATAGATAATACTCTTCTCCTAGTTTTTCCAAAGGGTTTTAAGAGTTTAATGAGGTTGTCAACTCACATTAGAAAAGAAATTGAAAAGAATATTATACTCAAAAAGGCCAGACAAATAATTTAATATTCTTTAGCCTGAAGGCACTACAGAAGAAAAAAGAAAAGTAAAAGAAAAAGATAAACACTCCTCTCACATAAATACTACAGACACCTCAGGATAATCTACTTTTAGCTATAACTCTATATTTTCCAACTGATAGAGCATGCCTCTTCCTCCTCTACCCCCATTTATTCTATTATTAATTTACATGTTAGCATCATTTAAAGAGATTTTATACTTATTATCTTCTTCAGTAATCTCTTCATCTTCTGAAGCTCCTTCTTCTACTTCTTTAATTCCTTTATGATCTAGTGCAGCAGGGCAGCACACTCTGAACCCATCAAGATAAATATGAAGGTAGCCTGCTCTTCAGTAGGTACCCCCTTTTTAATGTAAATTTCTACATTGAAGGTAAACTAATAATAGAAGACCTTAAGATACTTCTAAATGTCATACTCTATGTAGCTAAGATCTGTCAGCTTCTATATCTTTCACAGCTTTCTGTGAAATCTTATCAGTATCTATAGTTTTTATTAGGAATCATATTGTAACTAAATAGATAAGGAAATAGTACTTACAGGATGATAGTGTGTGTTATTTTTATAGCAGTACTTACAGTTATTATACTGTGATTACTTCACACATACTACCTTCTAGTTATTACAGAAAAGCTTTATACAGTACAGGTAGAAGACTCAACCTGCATAGTATTTCTCCATCAGGGCATCATCAGCTTCTAACTTCTCAGAGGGATTAGAATCAGAATTAGAGGACTCAGAAGATTTTAAAGAGGAATTTAGCTTATACTAATTAATCTTCTTATCCTCATTTTTATCCTCATCCTCCTCCTCTTCCTTATTCTCTAACTTCAAAGAGCCTTCCACCTCTACTAACTACTTAAGATAATCCTCTATATAGAGGGCTCTATCCTCATAATCTTCTGATAGAGAAGAACACAGAAAGCTACTAATAGAATCATCAGTACTGGGCTCAAGCAATGAATTATCATTCAACTAGAAAACTAATTAGCTACTTATTACTACTAATTTACATCTATAGTACTTACATTGAAGTCATCAGATTCTAGGACTTTCTAGATATCATCTCCAAGATCTTTCTTCTTTTTCTCAACATCCCCTCTCTGATAGCACTAGAGTTGTTTTAGTGATCCTGCAGCATGTACAGGCTCTGAATTGGAATTAAAGACCTTATTTGTAGAAATAACAACAAATAAAGGTATTATTTTGTATTAGATTCTATCTCTCTCTCCTGGTATCATAACAGACTTACTGGTGATAATGGGTGAGAGGGGCCAACAGAGTCTCTTAAATTTATATTTGATATTAGAGGTGCAAATGAATGTGGATATAGCTATTTTAATCTATTTTCTCTATTAGTCTTTACTCTGTCCTTTACAGTGTATTTTTCTCTTGTTTTCACACTCATTCTGGTGTTTTTGAGATGGATTTTGGACTTACCAGAGTGCATTGTGGGATGATTGCTGAGAGGAAGTTTTTTATGTGCAAAGAATACTTATTTATATTCCTCTACCTTATTTACCCCTTGTTGCCATGATAATCCCACATGAATTTAATATTTACCTTACAATATTTCAACCTCTCTGTTGCCCCCCTATTCCTCATGTGACCAGAATTTAGGGACTAAACCCTTTTAGAAGGAGATAATTATTATACTCTTGTACTGATAATATGTTATTCTATCAGCTGGATATCTCA
Source organism: Onygenales sp. PD_40 (assembly GCA_032988205.1). Lineage (NCBI taxonomy): Eukaryota > Fungi > Ascomycota > Eurotiomycetes > Onygenales > Onygenales sp. PD_40. The sequence goes on along the minus strand of JANTQD010000011.1, from coordinate 348,390 downwards.
CAACTATCTCATCAAACTTTATCATATATATCATCATATATCTCATTATAGAGTTCTGCCTAGGCCTGATTAAAGCATAGCATCATAGATAGATTCAGCAGCTCCAGGGAGCTCCATATAGATAGCTACTAATCTCCTAGACTTACTGGAGGTTAGTAATTTATTTACTAATCTACCTAATATTTGGAAATCCTCTCACTTATTTGCCTACATATTCTCCCTTTCATGATATTAAGATATCTACCTCCTCTAGTCTAGCAAAGCTCTTATTGACAAACTCTACCTCTCTAAGCTCTAAATAGTTTAATTTACTTATTAGCTCCTCATCCCTTCTGAGCATCAACTGATATGGCACCATCTCTATTCTTAATATAGTAGTGTTGTTGCTTAGATATTAGAGTGTGCTTACAATAATCTATCTGAAATCCAGAAATAAACATTTAAATCTAATATAATTAAGATACTAGTAGGATTTTCTAACTATGATATTCTTCCATTTAACCCTGTAATTATTTTGAATGAATTGGAAAAAACCATTCTAGAGTCATTACTATTATAAATCTATAGGAAGGATTTAGATTCTGATCTCCCTACCTCATCCTCTCAATTATTATTACTAAAAACTATATAATACCTACAGCACTAAATAACTACTGTTCAGAAGAGCCTCTAGGATGTTCAAGATATAATCAGTTTATTTAGTATATTTAGATGACTTGATAAAATCTTTAAAGATAGTCTTTTACAGGCAGAATTAAAGGCTTAATAGGAGGTAGAGATGAGCAGCCTACTCTAGGCAAATCAATATTACTAAATGAAGAATACATGGTGTTAGGTAAAACTAGACACTCTAGTAGGTAGTGTTCTCACTATTTGTGATGTAAATAGGAAGATTACTGACTGTAAAGCAGCAAAGGCAGCCAAAAAGGGACAGTAGGATGAGGTATAAGGGGGGGGGCAGGCCACTATATAGGCACCCAGTCCAATGCAATCTGAGATTGAATGTGAAGTTAATAGGGATTTAGAAGAAGCATGTAACTAAGATGAGAATAATAGCTTATTTATTATAGATAGAAGGGGGGATCTATCTCTACAGCCCATTTAATTGACATCTTGATTCAATTTTTACCTTATCAGTGTTTTTACCCTGGCAGTGTGGTGCACCTAGAAGAGGTGCAGCAGCCACTGAGAGGTGCTGCAGGCCGCCAAGGACCGCAGCGTAGGCACAATTAGGTTACACAAAGAACACCAGACATCACACAGTACGGGATTGAGCCGTATGTAACCCTGATACATACGTGCTTCATCTGCACTGCAGTTCATATTATTCGCTCTCCATCAATCCACGTCATTCCGGCCTGCATGCATTGTCACCCACGAACCTCTGGTTCCCCAGGGATAGTTAGTACCGCCCTCCCGTCCCCCCAAAACAAGTCCTTCAAGGCTCGGGGAGGTCTACAACCCAGGATGGATGTTATTTCCCCGAAGCAAGTCTTTTTCGTTGCTCGTTGCTTGTCATTCTGATAAATGAGTAGAGGATTATGCTCGGTTTGAGGCCTGTTAGGGAACACGATTTCTTTAATGACCAACCAGCCGAGCTGGGGTTCGGAGAATGGCGTCAATATCGCGAGATAATGCTGCAGTTTGTGCATCTGTTTCAACAGCCTGCATCCTGCCAAGTGAGCGGGGTAATCTCGAGTTGGGTCAGGAGCCTTGTCCTTTGCCAGTTGGACTTCGTTTTAAGCCAGTGGAAGCCCCTGCTCGATTCCCTCTTGTCAATGGTTCATCTATCCTGTCTGATTTGCGGTTCTCCTCCGCTAGCCAATGCGTGAGCAGTGGAAAACTAGCTAAACAGGGCTGTTCAACAGACAGACATAGGGGCGGCCCAAGACACCACTCCGTTCACAAAAGCACCTATCAACTTCCTGCTCTGAATGTTGGTGTGGCTGCGTACCAAACTGCGGCACAATACCCCCGACCTTAAGAGCAGATTGCGAGAGGGGGTTCTTGCGTCCAACGTCAACCCTCCCCCTCCGCTTCCTAGTTTCGAGAACAGAAACCTATTACCGCCATTGATCTGTTGTCCACACTCAGAATTTTATAGTCCATCTTTCAGTTAGCACAACTGAGAATGGAGCCTGAAGTCTCGAAAACCGGCTTGACCGTCCTAAGTGACCCTGAATCTGCTGTGATCGAGTAAGTCCTCTCCGAGACTTGACCCGGTTGAGGTCTGAAGCAAGCGTCTGACTTGGATCAGCATTGTTTTTATCCACGGCCTCCAAGGAGACGCTCGTAATACTTGGACCTGGGAACCAGCGCGGACGCAGGGGCACACGGAACGGAATGGGAATCGACGGAACACTTTCTCCAAACTATGGTCACGAAGAAAGCGTGCGGGAGGAGCCAGCGCAGATGTTGCTAGGGGAGGCCAAGGCGGCAGAGTGGGAGGTTCAGCCGTTTTTTGGCCGAAAGATTTACTTGCTGCGGACTTTCCGACGGCTAGAATAATGACCTTTGGATACGATTCCATAATTACTCAAGGCTATAAGACAGTGAACCAAGGGAGCCTCTTCTCACACAGCAGAAACCTGCTCTACGAACTAGTCCAGAAGAGGAGACCGGTACCAAAACGGGGTTTGGTATTCATTGCACACTCCCTTGGCGGAATCATCGTCAAAGACGTTCTTCGTCGTTCTGAAACAGATCCGGATACAGACGTCGTTAATATTTTCGAGTCAACCTCTGGAATCCTCTTCTTTGGCACCCCCCACAGAGGCAGTGAAGGCTGGGCATCTCTTGGGGATGGTATCGCTAAAGTGGTGGATAGTCTCCTTGGTTTCAAAGTGAACCGCCAAATCATTCGTGTTTTACTACCAACTGCCTCTGAACTTGAGCAGTGTCGAGACTCATTTGCTACCCAATTAATGAAAAGAGGTAGCAAGCTGATGGTGAGGACGTTCCAAGAGTCAAGAGGAATGACAGTCATGGGCTTCAACCGGCTTGTAAGCTACCAATCTTTCTCTGTCTGTTGTGCATTGCTAATGGTACAGATTGTGCCTCCTCATTCTTCCAAACTTGATCATCCAAGTGAACGCCCCTTCGCAATAGATGCAGACCACAGACAGATGGTCAGATTCAAAGCGAAAAATGACAAAGGGTATGAAATGGTCAAGGAGGATATTGAGCACCTGATATCTGAGGTGAACGAAAAGCTGGACAATGTACCAGGTTAGATCTACCCTCACTCGACTATAAACGATTGGCGTCAAGATTATTGATTATTTCTAGCCGACCCACCAAGACCGTCGGCCCCAAACACATCAAGTGTAGTTTTGCTGCAGGAAGAGACAAGCCTCCAAGAAAAAACTTATTGTAGGTAAAGCCGAATACTCCAATAGGCTAGAAAGGGCTGACCGTACCGCAGTCATCGTTCCATACCCGAGTAACCCCGGATTCATCGGGCGTTCGGCTACCCTTGACAAGCTCAAGGAACGGTTTGGCCCTGCTTTCGCGCAAAATGGGATTACGTACCAAGCACGAGCGGCACTTTTCGGGCTAGGAGGTATAGGGTAAGGATACACAGTAACCCACATGAGCCTGGGAATGTTTCTCACATGTTTCTTACAGGAAAACGCAAATTGCTCTGGCTTTCGCCTACTGGGCTCAGAAGGAATACCCATCTTTGTCTATATTCTGGATTCATGCGAGCACTCCGGAACGGTTCCGCCAGGGAGCCGCCCAGATTGCACAAGAATGCAAGGTCCCAGGACACGATGACCCGAAGGCAGATGTGGCACAAGTGTTAAAAGTATGGCTTGAAGAGAAAATCCGGGGACCATGGCTTATGGTTCTGGATAATGCCGACGATGTCCAGATGTTTTTTGGCCCTGACAGCAGTCTACCTTCAACCCATGCAGAACCCAGCGAATCCAGAGCAGGTACACAATTACGTCACTACATCCCCAATAGCTCTCATGGTGCTATTCTCGTCACATCAAGAAACAAGAGTGCTGCCGTCAAGTTTACGAAAAGTATAGGTGCCGATATAATCTCGGTGGATGGAATGGACGGAAAAGAATGTAACGATCTGATCCGCACGAAATTGGGAGGAGAATCTCTCGACCCCGACGACGTAACTCGGCTCATGGACCGTTTAGAACATGTACCGCTTGCGATCATCCAAGCAGTGTCCTTCTTGCAGCATACTAGTTTCAGCATATCTCGCTACCTTGAACTGCTCGATGAGGGCGACAATGTCCTGGTCGATGCCCTGAGCCAGTCATTCGAGGCAGAGGGTAGGGACGATAGCATACAAAATGCAGTTACAGCTACATGGATCATCTCATTTGATCAAATAAGAGAGCAATATCCGGCAGCAAGCGACATTTTCGCCCGCCTGTGTTTCTTTGATCGCCAGGGGATCCCAAGGGAATTTTTATCGTATCTTTCTCGATCCGGTCCTATGGGGCAACTTGAGCTGGAAAGGCATCTAGGAGTACTCAAGGCCTTCTCGTTCGTTTCCGAGAGCAACGACAGAACCATCACCATGCATCGCTTGGTGCATTTGGTGATGAGGAGATGGTTAAATACGAGGGGCGAATCGGAATGGTGGGCAAGGGAAGCGTTGCGAACTGTGTCGGATTTATTCCCTTCTAGTTATGAAGTCGAGAACTGGAAGACTTGTGAACAGTACCTTCCTCACGTGAACGCGGTTCTAAGCCTCGAAAGGCCGTTGGATGATCATGCGAGACTGGACCTTCTCCAGATGACTGCATTTTTCCTAAATTGGCAGGGGCGCAACAACCACGCAGAAGGGCTCCTGCTAGAAGCTGTACCGCTAGCAAAAAGGATCCTAGGAGAGGAGCACCCTGTCACCCTGGGCATCATGGACCACCTAGCAGACGTATATTACAGGCAAGGCCAGCTTGGGAAAGCGGAAGAGCTAGGGACCCACACTCTGAAGTCAAGGAAGAAAGTGTTGGGACCAGAACATAAATATACATTACGGGGCATGGAACTCCTTGCTCGCATATGGACGGAGCAGCAAAAGTTCAATGAGGCACAAGAGTTAGGGACACAGGTATTAGACATGCAGAAAGGAATCATGGGGCTAGAGCACCCAGATACTCTAGTTAGTATGCATACTCTGGCTAGAATATGGTATGAACAAGGAGAACTTGAGAAGGCAGAAAACTTGTATTCATTAGTGGTAGAAAGGAGGGAAAGAGTATCGGGGCTACAGCATCCAAATACCCTATCCGCCATGTATAGCCTTGCTTTCATCTGGAAACAGCAAGGACAACTTGACAAGGCAGAAAAGTCGCAGAGAGAAGTGTGGGAGACCGAAAAAAGAGTTTTCGGCAAGGAACATCAACACACCTTGAATTCTATGGGGGATCTTGCTTACACATGGAAAGACTTGGGTCGGGGTGAGGAAGCATTACAACTCTTGAGTGAGTGTTGTCGTCTACGGGAGAAGGTCCTGGGGAAGGATGATCCAAAAACTGTGCAATCTGCAGAAGTCTTGAAAAAGTGGATTGAGGAACAATCCCCCGAGAATCATGTATCCAGCACATCTTGATATGTCCAATCTCTTATGTATGTATCTATCTATTCATCTACTCATTTCACCCTTACCTGGAAGAGGAGGAGGAAGGAGACTTGTCCAGCAAAACTGGAAATGAAATCCCGGAAACCCATTAGATAAGTAGGGAGAATGTCCCATTAATTAATTAACCCCTATTTTGTCTTCCCCTTGACAAGCAAGCCTGTTAAGTAAAAGAAAAGGGGTATATAGCATAAAAGGGGTTAAATCCAGCTAGTTAGATTGGACATCGCAAACCGACGTCCATAGACCCAGTGTATTTCCTATTTGGTAAGAATCACGACTGGTACCTGGTACGGTGACGATATCAGGAAGCTGCTAATAAGAGGGAAAAGGGGTTGAAAATCGCAAACTGATATCCGTGGAGCTGGCATATTCCGCACTCATAGGTATCACGACTAGTACGTACGTTGACGATACTGGAAAACATAGCTGATTAGAGGAAAAAAGGGGGGTGGTGGTGGGCGGAGGTCGGATATGTGTGCCACTGGGGTATAAGCTGCGGTTGATGCATTGAATTTTCCATATTTTTAGATAGGTGGACAAGAGAAATCGGATTGGATGGATGGATAGATGTGGCTGGGTCACGGTCAAGGAGGGGGAGGAAGAAAGATTGGTTTTGCGGAGCTTGGTGGTTGGTTCCTTGTTTTGTGGGGAGTGGAGGGAGTGGTAAAGGCTGATCCCACTGTGTTTTCATGAGATGATGAGTGCCCGTGATCTTGTTTGTTCGGCTGGGGGTGTGAAGAGGGTGGAGCGGTGTGCACTATCACTATGTTGATATTGTGGTGGCGGTGTGTAGGTAGAAATTTTGGTAAGTGGGTGGGTGATGGGAGAAAAGGGGGTTGGTTGGTTTTGGTGGTTGATATCGCTGGATACCTATGTGTGTAGGTAGTTAGATGTTAATTGGGTGGGAGGTTGGGGGCATGGGATGTACGGGGGTAGATGTGAATGAAGAAGAAGCTACATTTGTTTAAACAAAAAAAAATCGTGTTCTTTTCAATTCATCTTCAGCTCTTTTCATCGTAAGCTTTTTCTCCCTCTTTTTCTCGTCTAAATATTGTCTAATAAATATATGTTAGACAAAAAGACACTGACAAAACGCTAACAGTATCAAATCCAGATCAAAAATGAAAATGTTAGCCATACCTAACTCTAACCCCTCTACCGCACCGTAGCATCCTTCAAACTCTTAACAGTACACACCCCACCAGACTTGGTAATCAACTTCCCAACCTTCCCAACAGCAGCGGCAGCGGCAGCATCACTACTAGCCTCCCCCTCCTTCTTCTCCGCCAACTGCGGCACCTGCGCACTATCAAACGCCACCTCCAGATCCGCCGTCGTAGTAAATCCAGGCTGGAACGTCTCCCAGATCTTCTTCTTGGGGTTAAGCACCTTCTCAGGCCCACCCTCACTCCATCCATCGAAGAACACGCGCTCACCCGCCTCCGCGTCAGCGGGCGGGTTCACGAGCTCGACGGGCCCACCGTGCGAGTCGTCGTTCTTAGGCGATGCCGCAAGCACCATGGCGGCGGACTTGATGCCGCGCATCGTCACGGGTTTCAGGTTGCAGACTGTGACTACTTTGCGGTTCTGCATCTCGGCCAGGGGCACGAGGCCGTTGAGGCCGGAGCAGACGGTGCGCACGGTCAGGCCGGTTTCCTCGTCGACGGAGGTGTTGTCCGAGCCTGGGGCGTCGCCGCAGTTGATGGTGGAGACGTAGAGGGAGTCTGCGTTGGGGTGGTTTACGGCGCGGAGGATGTGGCCGACGCGCAGGTCGATGAGGGAGGGGGAGAGGGGCGCGGCGGGGGCGGCGGGTTGTTTTTGTTGTTTGGGCTGTTTGGCTTTCTTTTCGCGCGGGGCGCCGGCTTCTTTTCCTTTTCCTTTGCCATTGCCGTTTTCTGCGGCGGAGGGGGCCTCTGAGGAGGTGGGGGTTTCGCTCTGCTTGCCCTTGCCGACGACGAGGGTCTTCTTGTCCCCGCCCTGGCCGCTGGATTTCTTCTCCTTCTTCTTCTTGTCCTTCTCGTCCTTGGGTGGTTCGAGGGCCTTGGGAACGACCTTTACGTCGTTCACATCAATGGCGACCTTCTCCTCGGCGGGGATCTTGAGTCCGAATAGTGGTGCGTTCTGCACGAAGTCGATGTGGCGCACAATATGGTGGTATCCATTCTCACCCGTCCGCTGGTCCGCGGCCCATTTCTCGACAACTGGTGCCAAAATGGCATAGTATGCGATATCCACGACGGAGGGTTTCGCGCCCAGGATCGTCGTGTTGGCTGCTAGATGCTTGTTCAGGGCGGCGAGCAGCTCAGATTGCGCAGCGGAGTCTTCCCCGCTCAGGGTCTTGGTGTGCTCTTGCACTTTAACAATCCATGATTTGATCTCGGCCTGCTCAGCGTCGCTGTAGGTGGTTTCTGGGAAGATCTTTTGCGTGACGGTGGCTAGGTCGAGGTCAATGGAGGTGGAGGGGACGGCGCGGGGGTAGGATCGGTAGAGGAGCGAGAGGAGCGAGGAGGCGGGGGCTGCGGCTGTGGCCATGGTTGCGGTTTGCGGGACTGCTGGTAGGCGTCGCGAGGAGTGTAGTGACAGCGGAGGTTTAAGGAATGCGGTTGCTGTGGTCAAAGAGCGAAATGGTGTTGGGCTGGGCAGCAATATTTGCGATGGTGGCGGGCGTTGTGGCCTGAGTTGCGGGGTTGCTGAGGGCCGCAGAAAACGAAGGGCGGCGTGGGGCTTCAGCTTGAAGATCGGTCTGCTCACAAAGGAGGGATGCTATACGTATGGCAGATTAAGAGAGGGAATTAGCTCGTGTATGAGACAGAGAAGGGGAATTTGTACAGAGATGTCCTCTAAACAATCTGGAAGCTGGTGATGTTGGTAACTTTGAAGTCAAAAAATTCTTGATGGTGAGTCAGAGATTATGTAAGCATTCTCGGGAAAAGGGGGCAACCCAACTTTACCTGGAGATAACCGCGGATCATGGCTGAACGAGGGGGGATTAATTGTTTGGCTGGAGGTGTGGAGTATTAGACACTAGGTTTGTATATGCTGGAGAGATATGTTGACCTCTCCAACGAACAAGGAAGATGAAGACTTAACTAACCAAAATTTTAGGCTTTGATTTAAGCTGGCGGCGCCTAGAGCGCCTAATTCCAGGCGTGGAAATTGCAAGTTAGGCGCTAGCTGAACGCCAATCTTGGACGGCGCTTAACTAAACAATTTCACAACTTGGAGTTGATATCTGAAAGGATTGCGTCGAGAGGGAGCAGATATACTATTTGGGGCGTAATATATGCAGTGTAAGTAGATAGATACATTTCGAGCGTCTGCCCTCATCGAATCTCTTCAAAACAGAACAGCACCCTCCCCCCTATTTTCTCCCCTTTCACATTTCTCCACGCCGACGGCCACTGAGCCTCACTCTCGGTTCTCTCTTCCTTTTAACAGATACAAACGGAAAATATACTATCGACCGGTAATATTGTTCCCTCGAAATGTCGGTCAAATTATCTTCATTTCTTGCAGTGAGGGGGAAATCTGAACATTTCTTCGATATTGTGATTGATGCTAGAATCGGATAGGGAACAGTGGGAAACAGAAGAACACGCTCATGCGTGAGCCGCCATTCCAAGCGAAGGGCCGCGGAGATCGAATGTGACGAAGATCGACTTGAAGAAGATATCGCCCCAGATTTGCAGGCCGGCGCCTTGGTTGGATTGGATGCCTCCGAAACAGACTGGGTAAAAAAGAGAACATTGTTAGACAGGGCTAAAAGGGAAATAAATTAATGAGAATAGGCAAGAAAAAACTCACGCTCCTGGTTAGTCGTGGTATCAGTCCCCACCGTCGCGAAATTTATCAAATCACCAGTTACTCGCGCCAGATGGGTATCCCCAATCGACACCATCAAGTCTGGAAGTTCGGTCTCGCAAGGATAGATGAACCCCCCTGCCGCGGGGGAGTTCTGAGACCCCTGAACCCTGGCATAATAAGCTTCAGCGATCTCGAGATTTACCAGCATCAGCGTCGTTCCCGTATCGGCGATCGCGGTCGTTGAGCTGGCCCCCGAGACGGTTGTGATGCCCTCGTCTCCTTCAACCATGAACATGCTCGACTGGATCTCCCAGAAGCCACGGGAGTTGTCGACGGGGATATTGATCATCTCGCCTGCAAATTTTGCGGGGTCAATTTTGCCGAATTCGTATGAGCCTGGCTTTCCGGCTTTCAGTTGGGCTGTGAACACAGGCTCATCGAGGTCTGGGGCCAAGTTTTCGAGAAAGGTGGTTTGTGCCTCGGGCTGCATTGTATTGATTGTGGTGAATGCCAACCCGACGAGTCCGTCAGATGCTTCGTCCGTGGCGAATGATTCGGAGACTTCGGTTGGGAGGCCAATTGCTTGCTTCTGGACTGTCGCTCCCCCGATATCTACGGTGTCTAGGCCAACATTTCCTCCGGCAAAGGAGGCATCGCCATAGGTGATATTGAAAGTTGCGCCTTCGAGTTCGGTGAATGTGGTGGATTTAGCTGGGTCGAAGATTGCATGGCCCGCTGTTTGCGACTGGTCTAACAGAGTGTTGAATACCCATCTGTCAAGAAAGAGAAGGACGTCAGTATGTGTGGCCGTCCAGGTTGTTCCCTGACATGTATCATTATGACCTACGTATCCGCCGACCCAGTATCAAAGTTCATCACAAACTCCTGCCCGCCAATGGTCACTGGAGAGAGATACTCGACATCATTCTGTGCTGGAACATTTTGGACAGCGCCGTTCTCATCGGGTGATTCTGCTTGTTTTACAGCTGTTCGGTCCGCGGTTGTCGGTATGATATGGAGATCCAGCATCGACCCGAAATTGATATCTGACGGAATGATACCAAACTTGGCATACGCCTTCTTTATGGCAGCCAATCCATTTGGAACGTAGTTAGACCGACGCACCAGGTCGACTTTGAAGGTTCTCGGGCGGTTTTGATGGGCGGAGGGGGCTCCAAGCACTGCAGCAAAGGAGAGGAGGGAAAGGAACAGCAACGATTGTAGCCACTGCATTGTGTCTGTTTACATGCAGCTCAACGTGTGGACACTATGAAGAGAGGTACCGGTACCGGGTACAAGAATCGAAATGGTATAAAAGGGAGTGTGGGCTGTGTCCAGACACGAGCAAAGAGGGCGACGGGCACCCAGGGGATGGTGGTGGAATATGCCTCAGGCAAAGCAGACAATGTAAACAGAGGAATATAGAACAAGAATGGAATTGTTAAAAGCAGAATGACAGCTCTGGCGCCCTGGGAACCAGACGGCCAGCAGCAGAAGTGAAAGTGAACCGGTCAAAGGAGAGAATAAAACAGGGGAGAAGAAGATGCGGGAAAGGTATCAGAAAAGAAAGAAAAAGCACAACGCTTCACACAACGGCAATGAAAGAAGAAAAGAGAAACAAGGAAACACACAGCACAATATAACCAGCCAGAAGGCAAAATAATGCCCTTGTGTCCCAGGCCAACAACTGCCGCCCATTGTTCGCTGCTACAAATTGCCCCCCGCCCAGCACCCAAGCCCGCCAGACGTCGCTTGGCCTTGCGCCGCCAGGGACTGCCCAGCCCACCAAGACAACAGCTTCGCTCGCGGGGCAGCTAGCGAATTATGGAGCCTAATGATGCTCGCGGCGGCATGGAAAAGGCCTGCAAAAGCCCTTCATCCGCTGCATTGCAAAACACCCCCGACACGCTCCGAGATTTGACACCATGTCGGTTAGGACACCAGGGGGGGAGGTGTTTGGGAGCAAGATACAGCGAGTGAGGGACGAGCATTCTCCCTGGCATCGGGCTCTGATTTCCCCGCTGGCCATTCAGCAGCACCGGAGCCGTTGAGCGGAGAGCATGAGAGCGGGCGATCAACCAAACAGCAGCGCCCATTCGCCGCAGCGATGGGGTCCGGGCTCCCTATCCCCGTCGTTTGCGCTTGGGCTTCGTTACAGGTTCGTGTGTCGTTTAATAAAAGTGGCGGGAAAGAAGCTGCTGTGCAGGGTTTTTGGTGTAGCTTGGCTTGCTCCCGTCAGCCAGGAATCATCAAGGGCTAAGGATCATCCCCGCGCGACTGGAAAGACGGTTGAATGGCGGCTCAGGAACCTGCCAATGAGCACGCTGTCGAAGCCATGCGGTGGGGAGTGCCGAAACCGCCAGCGATTGAAACATCAACAAGGGCAAATCAACCCAAAGGAACCCTGGACATCTGCGACACACCCTGGCTGTTTCAAGCCTGGTGAGCCTCCCTGGTCCTCCCAGCGCAAATTGTCCACCCCAGACTCTCGGAGGTTGAGGATTTTGTTTGACTCTGACATTCGTTGGATGGCACACAAGGCCGCTGTTGGGACGTGTTGTTTTGTCGTGAGTGTAGCCGCCGTGCAGTGGAATATTTATTTTGATCCAACCCTAGGTAAAGTTTGCTGCTTCATTGCTACAAATATCAGGTCTGGTTGACGGGTATGGTATGATGTTTGAGCGCAATGACCGTCACAGGTTTGTCACAGCGCACTGGGCATCCTAATATCAGCAGTAAAACATCTCGGATCTCGGAGTCTGTTGAATTTGCATCTTCTCTCTCTCATCACTGGCATGCATTCTCAACTCCCAAGCCTTTCGCGACAGTATATACGACATGGATGAGTACTTGGCTCTCATATGTAGTTCTATTAATGGGGTGTGAATGCCCTCTCGGCAACGTGGGCTATTTGCAACGGCTCTTTGTTTACCCCCTTTGCTGGTTACTCGTATCTATCCTGAGACGAGAGGGTTTGATGTCAGATAATTATACCTTCATATTCAACCAACCTCAGCTCATCTCATCCCCTCGTCCTCTCAGTATAACGTGTGATGCAATTTCCAATACACTTTCAGCGCGTACCTCAAACCTCTTGAATAGTGCTCCCCAGTTGAGTGAGATCTTGGAAGGAGAAATTCAGAACTCCCCTCTTCATTTTTCTGGGGCCTAAAGAGTTACATACCCGTTAGAGATGTCAGTCTAGATATGACAACGTCTAATAATAGGAATATGGACATGTTAGCTGCTAGATTATGTGCTGACGAACTTTCAACGAAATGGTTGAGAATTTGCGGAGTTGGAGAACGCCCTCTATGCTTGTGTCTATCCTAACACGTCCTTACCCTCACTTCGTATGATGCTTCATGGCTGGGTACGTGCTTTTGCGAGAACTCGAGATTTGGGTGAGGGGGCAAGGGATATCATTATATTTGGATGAAGAATTAGCGGAATTATTTGATGTGTCGTTAATTGTTATCTAATTCTACTGTTGGTTGTGGTATCCAAGACATCCATGGGTAGAAAAGGGGCTGGGGAGAAATAGAGTGTGCCATGAAATGCCGAGTATCATACGGAGTAGATGTCCACACGCTGTCTAAAAACAAGAAATCAAACATTCCCAACGCCGTGCTGTGTATCTGAAAATGAAAATGCCCGTGATACAATGTCGTATATATCTGTCGTTCCCAAAACGCCAGTCCCAATCGGAAAATCAAAATGCCACCCCCTTTTCATGCGTACAGGACGGAACAGAGGTCAAATAGCCTGATCATCAAGACTCCTTAGTCAATCCCACATAAGGAAGAACCTCATCAGGATCCTCTCCGACTAGCTTGCCCACGCTTCTCACAACCTCTCTCAAGGCAGTAGAGGCAGGGCTGTCAGGGAAGTTATCCATAAAGCTCTCACCAAAGTCGCACGCCATGCCCACGCGGGGATCAAGAGGCACAGCCCCGAGGAACGGAATATCCATTTCCTTCGCCAGCCGCCTTCCACCACCCGTCGTAGCCTTGAAGATCTGAGACTCGTGCGTACATTTGGGACAGACAAAGCCAGACATATTCTCGACAAGCCCCAATATGCGGATCCCCGCTTTCCGACAGAAATCAATCTCCTTGCGCACGTCCAACAACGCCACCTCCTGCGGCGTAGTAACCACAACAGCCCCGTCAACTCCAGATTCCTTCAGGAACGAATTAACCGATAGATGCTCATCAGACGTGCCCGGCGGCGTATCGACGATCAGATAGTCCAACTCCCCCCACTCAACATCTTTCAAAAACTGCTTAATCAGCCCATTCTTCTTCGGCCCGCGCCATATCACCGCATCGTCCCGGTTCGGCAGCATAAACTGCACGCTCATCACGGCCAGGTTATCCGATACCCAGACGGGGTTCCATCCCGCGTTGCTGACGTGGATCGTTTCCGCCTCGACACCCATCATCTTGGGTATGGAGGGCCCGCAGATGTCTGTGTCCATGATTCCGACGGTCGAGTCGGGGTTGGAGGCAAAGGCCTGCGCGAGGAGGGAGGAGAAGGTCGATTTCCCGACACCCCCTTTGCCTGATAGCACGAGGATTTTATGCCGTATTGAGGCTAGCCGGGCGGTTATGATGGGGATGTCTGGGTCGGGGCCCTTGGGGGCGGAGGCGCAGATGGATTGGTTGGGACAGCCTGCGCAGGCATCGCCTTTGCCTGCTTGTTCGGATTCTGGGCCGGGACAGTGTTCTGGAGTAAAGAGTAAGGTGTTAGGATGCAACGATGATGCTGTAGATATATCAGAGACAACATACCTGGCTCTGGCGCGACGAGCTTGGGCGCCGCTTTGGAGAGGGCATTGACGACCTCGGAGGTTGGCTCCTCCAGTGACGGAGCCATCTTTATGGTATACCAGCAATACTAGAGGTGGACAAGATAGGGAGTAGTGAATGCTGATTTTTCTGTTCTTCTTTTCTTCCCTCCCTCAATAAACACTTCCGTGGCCGTATGTCTTGTTAAATGGATTTTTCTCCAGGTCGGCTGCTGCTTATGATATCAGATTTGATGGTGGCGGAGAATGACGATTATTACTAATGCAGGTGGGGGAATGAAATTCCGAAATCGGCGGATTATAAACTACTAGGTGTTATCGACGTTACCATACAGTTCAGTATCAATACAGCCACCAGAAACAAAAAATGCACAACATCATTCATATTGAAGGCAATGCAACACAAAAAGAGGATAATAAATGAAAAATGGAATTAAAACAGCCGTTGCATTCTTCCCCACCAAATAAAAAGCCGTGAAAACAAAAGCAAAAATAGAAATAAAAACAAGCAAAGAAAACACCCCTTGGAACCTCAGAATCTCAGCTGCCTGCCATGGAATAAGTAGATAGCGTGCAGCCATCAAATGGAGGTAGCCTGCCCTGTCATTCCCAGTAATGAGACTCAAGACAAATTCCAGCTAACCTTCGATCCGTTGATAGAATCGGCGAGTTCCAGTTCTGACTCATCCATAGACGCGCTGCCAGACGATGATATACCCTTGTCGATATAATCCTCCACGGCGGTCAGAGACGGGGTACGTGTATCAGCCGTGCCAATCGGGTATCCATAATAATTCGATATTTGCTCCTCATTTACAGACGATTCTTGTGTGGTTATAGATTTTGTTGTCATATATTCCCGCCCAGCGTTGATTGGCTTGGGGACAATGGGTGCAAGAATTTCGGCATGTCCACCACCAGCAGCGAGCTTGCTGACATCGATAAGGGTAGTTGGAATTCTACCAATAGCATCGCTAATGAGACTGGAGATCGAGTTTCCCCCAAGTACATTGAGAACGGGCATATCGACGTCCAACTCGCGGACGAACCAAGACCGGAGGTCTATTGTGACGAGCGAGTCTACGCCATAGTCAAGAAGGCCTTTGTTCTCGTCGATTATTTCGTCGGCCGGGATTCGAAGTATTTTCTTCATACGTGCTTTGAACGATTCTGCCCGACGGATTAGCGATGCCCAAAAAGGTTATACGGAGACTGGTAGAAGTGGCGTTATACATACCTAGAAGGATCCCAGCCAGTTGGCTAACGCTTTTAACATCCGGGAGCTGAGCCCTTACAGACATAGTCGACAAAGCGCTGGGGTATCCTTGGTTAGTGGGTCTCTCCCTGACGAAATGGGAGAATTTCAAGTCGCTGCGATATTTGACCTTCATCAATTCTAGCTCGTCGGTATACATTGGACTTATGCCGGTGACGATTTCGGCGCTTTCTGTCGAATCCGGCTTTCCAACGTTGATGGCTTCTGCGAACATCTGGTGGAGATCCCGTTCAGATACGCTGGTGCCACCTATTCCGGCAAAATATTCGGCGTCGAAGACCTCTGAACGGCCGACATGGCCAATACCCATCAGCGAGCTAAGGTCGATCACGGAGCCGGCAACACCGCGTCTACGGCGCTGGAATGCCAAGGATGTCATGAACATATTGGCCGCGCAATAGTTACTTTGGCCGGTATTTCCAAGACATGAAACGAGGGAAGAAAACATGATGAAGAAGTCGAGAGGTGTTTCGTGGAATACCTCATCCAGCAACTTGCTCCCTTCGACCTTGGGTTTTAGTACCTTGTTCATGCTGTCCATGTCCAATTTTTCGAACGTGGAGTCGGCCACAATCAGGGCTCCGTTGGCAACCCCATAAATCTCTGGCATAGTCTTGTCAATATCATCTAGACAGCGTTTGAGGGATTCCCGACAAGTAATATCCATAGACATTACGCGAATGCTTGCCCCAGTCTCCTCCAATGAGCTGATAAACTCCGGCTCAACGACAGGATTGCGGCTCGCGAGAACAACAAAACGAGCTCCCTTGCTGACCATCCACTGGCACAACGATTGACCAACCTCCCCAGACAAACCAACCATTAGGTACGTTTTGTCAGACCTAAGCAGGCTGTTCCTGTCGATGGGTCGGACAAGAACTGGGACGGTCGGAACCATCCAGTCCACGACAGTAAGAGTCGCATCAGTCGGGTTATGGTTGGAAATTTCGTTCAGAGGAATAGAATTAACAGATTCAACGTCTACATTAGCCGTCGTGCTCTCCGTCCAAGCTTTATGGAGCGCGTTCCCCGCTTCGAGGATAGGCTCGCCATTTCGAACCTGTATCTTGTTACCGAAAAACCTTGAAGCATCTGTTTGCACACAATAGTGCGGTAGTAATTTTCGGATAGTCCGAGCCATTTCGGCGCTGGGGCTATCCTTTAACGAGAAGTCGATAAAGAGAGATACATCCGCTGGGATCTTCCCTCGCCATTTTCGGGTGGATAACATTGGGTGGATCAGGGTCCAGTCAGCACCGTGCTTCTCGGCCTGACAGGTTGTAAAGACGACCGAGGTATTCTCCCTGGCTGCTTTGAGGGATATTGTCGACTTGAGAACCATGTCTGGTTCATGGATTAACACGGTACTATCCTTTGGAACCATGTCGAGGACCTGTTGTGCGACTAGATATGCCCCCACTGTCAAGAGAGCCATTTTTCCGCAAGATAAAAACTTAGGGAGGGTGATTGAACACATCGACTCTAGAGGAACTAAGGACTCTGCGGCGTGCGCTAGAGTTAGGACAGTAGAATGGTGTTCGTCGTCCTTAGTACCAATGCATATCATAAAGCTTCCAGCCGATCCTATTCTGATGAACTGCAGTAGGGAGTGCTGGATACGGATTGTGCCAGATTTCGTGTGCCCAAGACTTGCGGGGGGAACTTCCAGTGCCATGGTTTCTTCGAGTTCAAAAGCCAGCCCCGATCCAACAATCCTAATGGTGGATTCTCTGGGATTCACTTGTTTGGCTATGCGTCGCCGGTTTGAATTAGCGCGCATATTTTGCAGTTCGTTCGGATAAAGACGAGGAATAAGTGTCCGGCCATTCTCGAGAAATATTTCAGGTTCCGAGGACCAGAGGATGTCTTCAGCCTTGCTCTCCCAGTGTAGGCTGTCCAGATACTGCAGCCTCAGCAATGCTTCAGCAATATACTTCCCAGAAAACTCATCAAGTGTGTCAATATCTAGCATTTGCAGATTGAGATTCGGATGCTCGAAGCGCACAACTCTGGATATACCAAACATCATGTACGAGTATGGTTCATGGCACCTGGCACCTTGAGTGACCCACAGAACATTTCTGGCATTCCCCCAAAGAATCTTAAGACCGTCGAGCTTGCCCTCCGTGAAGGTCCTCATCAAGGGTTCGTCCAACTCCACTAGGCTCAGAACGGTCGCGCCTGGGGGAATGGGCCATGAGGTCAGATCCTCAACCGAAGGGAGATGGACATATGAAGAAAACCGATCGGAGAGAATATCTGTGACTTGTTCGGATAGTTGGTTGGCGGTAACTGATTTGCCTCCAATGACCACTAGTAGAGGTGGTTCGGAACAAAATACATCGCTTGTCGTTGGATTCCTGAGAATGTCGATGCGATCGTCGATAGCTTGGGCTACCCAAACAGCAGCGGAGTACACTTTATCGAATATAGGGGTGCATGTCTCGATTCCACCAAAGCCGCATCTGCTAACGAGACTCTCCCAAGCATCTAGTGTTAGCATGGGGCCGTGGGGTCGCCCGCTATCAGCACCAACCCACCAACCGGGCAAGCCGCCCATGATGAGGCCATTTCGTAGCAGTTCATTGGTAAATATCTCAAGCACAACGAGGAAACCGCCAGGCTTCAACAGTCGACGAACATTTAACATCATGTCATCCATATCATCAGCAACATGCAGGACGTTCGAAGCGAGTACCATATCATATGTTCCCTCTACAAAACCTTGATCTGCAGCTGGCTTCAACATATCGAATACCTTGAAAACCATTCTGTCCGAATACTCTTTGAATTTCTCCTCTGCCCTCTCAAAAAACCCGCTGGAGACATCGGTAAAAGTATATGACGAAAACGCATTTCCAAGGGCAGGAAGAATGGCTTGTGTGGAACCGCCCGTTCCAGCTCCTACGAGGGAATTAGTTAACTAGGCCTTCGTTCAAATGTGCATGGATAAGATGTGACCGACCAATCTCAAGGATCTTCATCTGCGGGTAGCGGTGACTGATTTGTTTTACCATACTAGCCACCCATAGGTTGGCCACGTTTAGACCAATAGCCTCCCCATATAGTCTATCCAGCATATTGTCCTTAGTCATGTGTTCTAGGATACTTGCTTGTGATCGAATTGTGGCGGGGAGGTTTTGCCCTGTCGATTCGATTATCAAGGCATCGACACGGTCCCGATATCTAAAATGTTTTGCGTTAACATTGTTCAGAGGATATAGCATTAAAAGGGGGTTCTGTCCTTATATATAAAAAAAGTACCTACTTGTCAGTTAATGCGAGGATCTTCTCCTCAGTATCTTCAAGACAGGCAGGCTCCACAGAGATATGTTGTCCACTACGAACCCTATCCATTGTATAATCGGCCCAAGCAAGCAAATGTTTGTGATGCGGAAGAGCATTCGCCCGGTCTTCAAGGGTCATTTCAGATAGGCGGCGAATATAGAATAACGCCAGCCTCTCCATATCTTTGCCGATTATAAATTCCTCTGCACTAACTCTATTATAGCCCACCGCAGCACAACCATTTGGGCTCGCCTGAAGGTATTCAAAGTGAGAAAACAACGTGGCATCATCTTCGGGTCCGAGTGGTGTTAATGGTCTTAGTGTCACACCGTCAAATTGAAGGAATGTGTGCTTCCTATCCCCCGCAAAAAGCTGCACGTCAGCCGTAACATTGTTATCTTCTTCGTCTCGGACGACTGCTTCCCAGTGTAAATTGGCGTGCTTTTGGTCTTCGGCCTGCAGGAAATATGGATTAATTATGAGGTAATCTATGGATACTGGTACATATATGGCGCGGAGAGTCTCGTCTCCAGGATAGCAGAAGGCGGCAAGCGCAGCCTGTAGCGTTGTGTCGAGCATACCAGGATGGAGAGCAAGGTTGTCCTCCCACTTGGACCCAGACTGGTCAATCAGCGTTCCAAATGCACAGCCCATCTTTCGCTTGATGGTCTCTAGGCCGTGGAAGGGATCGGAATATTGGTAGCCGACCTTGTCTAGGGCAGAGTAGAAACGATTTACATCGACATCTACCAGGTTGAACTGGTTGGTGTTCTGCGTGAACGGTAGAGTGTCGCCTGACAGCGGGCCTAACTGGGCCTCGATACGTCCCCGAGCATTGCCAGCCATGGCGCTATCGCCCTCAGGGCGAGAGTAACACTCAAAGTCGACCGAAATATACCTGCTATTCGACCTATGGATTTTAATGCTGAATAATGTCTCCACGCTTGCATTGTCGTCATAAAACGAGATGGCGCGTTCAAAAATGATATCCTCAATCTTCAAGCAACAGATCTCTGTCCTGCAAGTCAGGGGAATAATAGCCTCAATAGCCATTACAATGTACCCTGTGGCAGGGAAAATTACTTGATCTTGCAGCTTATGCCCACGAAGCCAGGGTATCTCACTTGGCTTTAGAATGTTTCTCCATTGGATCTCATTCGATGTTGTGGTGCCAAGACAGCGCTTACCCAGCAATGGATGGGGAGGACTATCGGGCGCATGGGGGGCACTTGGTTCGATCCAGTATGATCGTTGATGATCAAATGGGTAGCTAGGTAGGTCAGGAACCATAGTTCTTGTGACATTATCACCATTAACAACTTTATCAAAGTTGTCAAAGTTGACCGAGCCCATACCAAGATTCGTCCAAATAAATCCCAAGGCATACGACATTTCCTTCAGGTCATCTTTTCCGCGGGAGAGAACACCGGTGTAGGGTGGCTGCATGCCCATCTCGGCAAAATTGTCCATAGCTGGACTTTTGAGAGCGGGATAGGGGCCAATTTCAACTGTAAGGTCAAGCGATTTTACTGCATTTGCAGCAGTGACGATGGCTGAAGAGAACAGCACTGGCTGGATCATATTGCTCACCCAGTAGTTGCCATCCAATTTGTCGGCCGCCATAACGCACCCTTTTATTACTGTGGAAAACCAGATTGGGCGATCCGTGGGAGGTGGCGGCACCTTCACCTCACAGCGACTTATTGCATCTAAGTAAGGACCTGCCGAAGGCTTCATATGAACCGAGTGGTAAGCTTTGTCGACCTTCAACCGACGCGCAAACCTTTGGTTCGTCTTCAAGATATCAACCGCCTCCTCTATTGCATCCTCGTCACCCGACAAAGTAAGGCTCGAGCTTGAGTTGTATGCAGCGATCGAAATGCGCCCATTTAGATCACCCGAGTTGCAGAACCTTTCACCCTCCTCAGCGGACATGTTGACAGCTAGCATTGCACCCTTTCCTAGTGCCAACTTGGAATAAAGGCCACGATAGTAGGCGATCCGAATAGCGTCAGGTGCTGACAAAAGCCCCGCAGCATACGCCGCCCCAATCTCACCAGAGGAATGACCGACAACGGCCTTTAGCTTTATTCCAGCTGCATGGAGCAGGTCAACGAGAATTATTTGTACAGCAGTGCAAAGAGGTTGTGAAATTTCCGCCTCGCCAAGGCGTGACGAGCTATCTGGGGCCATGAGTTCCTCCCTAATAGACCACTCTGGGGGGTCTCCAGCAGGGGTGGTGGCGAGAAACTCGTCCAAATCAGCAATCCTCTTAGCAACGAAAGGAGATTTTAATAATAATATATATCCCATGCGAGGCCATTGCGCGCCTTGGCCAGTGAATATTCCAAGTATTTGCGGGGTTTCTATACTTCCATAGCGGGAGCCGAAATTCGGGTCGTCGTCGTTCAACTCTTCGGCGATCTTTTCACAAATTTCATCATAGCTAAGAGCGACAATTGTTTTACGGTTGGGTAAGATTGACCGGCGATACTGGAGCGTCCATGCCAGATCTCTAAGAGGGGTTTCCGGATTGATGGCCAAAAAAGTCAAGTACTCCGACAGAGTTGACTTTAGCGATGTGGCTGAATTCGCAGAAAACGTGAACGGTGTTGACAAGATGTGATTTGAAGCCGGGTTTAGCGTTTGGTCTATAGGGATGTATTCCTCGATGATAGCATGTGCGTTGGTCCCACCGAATCCGAAGCTATTGACGCTGGCACGTCGGACTCCTCCAGGCACAAGAGCAGGCCATTGTTCGGGCGTTGTGGGAATATCGAAATGCGAACAAAAGCTAGCAAGATCTGGGTTGAGGCTATTAAAGTGCATATTCGGTGGTATGGTACTATTCTGAATTGCGAGCGATGCCGCAATTAAACTTGCTAGCCCTGCGGTGCCTTCCGTGTGTCCAATGATTGTTTTAATAGATCCAACATAGAGTTTGTCACTACTACCATTGAACGCCGAGGAAAAGGCGTCGTGAATTGCTTCTGCCTCCTGAGGGTCTCCAACCTTGGTTCCTGTGCCATGGGCCTGGAAAAACTGCGGGCAATCCGAAGGCTCTCTAATATCTAAGCCTGCCCGTGCATAGGTTTCGCGGATCAGATTGGTTTGAGCAAAATGGTTTGGCACAGTTAGCCCCGAGCTTCGACCATCCTGGTTGACTCCGGTTTCGCGGATAATGCATTCTATGTGATCACCGTCAAGGATAGCCTGACTGAGGGTTTTGAGGACGAGGGAAGCAACTCCTTCGCCACGAGAGTATCCATCGGCTGAAGCGTCCCACATTCGGCATCTGCCCGTAGGCGAGAGCATGGGGAATTTGCTTTCCGCAATATAGTGATCTATAATTTTATCCAAGTCAGACCAAGTATAGCTACTTTTTTATTTTTGACGTACCTGGGCTCAATATTAGGTTAGCGCCGGCTGCAATAGCGACCTTTGACTCCCCACTGCGTAAAACCCGGACCGCCTCGTGCACAGCAACTAGGCTTGAAGAACAAGCTGTGTCTATGGTCAAACACGGGCCGTGCCAGCCGAAGAAGTATGAGAGGCGGCTTGACATAATACTGTGCGAGGAACCAGTAGTGGAATATATTGGGAGCGTATCAAGATCTTTTTGTAGCATTCCAGTCCAGTCATCACACATGAGACCAACATATACAGCTACTGGGGTGCCACGAAGCTTCTCCACTGGTAATCCAGCGGCACATAGGGAGTCATAGACAGTTTCCATAAGAAACCTCTGCTGTGGGTCCATGGATTCGGCCTCCTTGGCCGTGATGTTAAAGAAATTTGCATCGAATTGAGCTAGATCCTCGTCCAGGAAATACGAATGTTGGACATGCGTGGTTCCATGATACGAGGGGTCAGGATGATAGAATGCTTCGATATTGAAGCGGCGGCTCTTAGGAATCTTGCGAAGAATATCGCGGGGTTCGCGTAGAAGCTCCCACAACTTGGAGGGTGAGTTACATCCTCCAGGGAAGCGGCAAGCACTGCCAACAATGGCAATCGGTTCCTAGTCAGATAACATCGTGAGAATGAAACATACAATATAAAAGCTGACGAATACATACATTCTGCCGCTGGGTCACATCAATGTTGTCCATCCCTCGTTATGAGCAATTACCAGGGCTAATTAAGTCGAGGAGGTCGAAAACAGAGGCGAATTCGTATCCAGGACGATACGGAAGTTGCACTTTTCGAGTGCACCGGTCATTCTGGCCTCTTGGTTAGCGGATTACGGCGGAATTTATATATAGTCAGTTCGCACTCCACATACCGTCTTCGGACAATTTTCTTCGCGTCACCAGAGTTTATTCACCTTGCTTTGTTTTCTGGGTGAGAGTCTCATATCTTAGTCCGCAGCTAACCGTGGTCCCATATACCAAGTATATCCCATTCATTGTATCTGGCGTAGGACAAGGGAATATCTTTTAAATCACTCCTTCCCTAAGGGTCCTCAGAATGCACTTGCAATAAAACATGACTCTGGCATACACGAGAAATGAGTAAGCAGCCCTATGAAGGACATCAGTTGTCCTGGGCCGTGTCGTGCGAAAGGATGCACCAGGGAACTGAAAAGCCTCACCATATGGCACATGGACATATTTGGCTTCAGTTGAAGATCCTTTGGCTGATCTTTCGCGGGTGTCGCACCTCCTGTCTGTTGATCCGGGTATGAACAATGATCATAGACAATGCTTTGCTCAAGCACCGAGCCGCTCCCGTTGAATGGGTGACCATAGTATTGTGCTCTCTGGAAAGCTGCAGCCGTGGCCCAGCAGGCCCCCATCTGGATACGACTAAGTTCCAGGCGTGCCATTAGACGGGACCCCCATTAGACAGACAGAAACACAGTTCCGAAGAAAACAAAGCTTCCGGCAAAGGACCGGATTTGGAGGTTGGCAGCATGGCTTGATAGGATGCGGTTAATTTTAGGTTATTTTAGCGCAGAGTTTAATTACGGTGGCGCCGTAATTTTGCTGTAAGTTACGGCAATGGCGTGTTCCAAGGTAATTTAACTTACCCAACCAATCTGATTTCTCCAACGCCTGATGGAAACTTGAAGTTAGTGCTGGGTGCTCTTTGCTGATGCACTGGGGGGGTTCAGGGAAAAGACAAAACATTACTTTATTGATCTCTTCTTTCTTTACACTCACTAAGCGGCATCTTGCATTGCTCTCCGTAAACAGCAACATTAACATTGAGTAGGTGGCCCATCAGATTGACCCAGTCCAGCCCTACTTTCTCAAGATGAAAACAAAAATAAAAACAATTTTAATTTACCCAAAAATAGCCCTGCATGCCTAATGTAAGTTAGTTAGCTCTCTGGGCCCGTGCAACCCAAAGCCATCGCTGCAATACCACGTGGTAACGCCTGTATCATATGCCTCAAATAGACGTCGCGCTTGGCATCGCAGCTTGGACCTTGTTTTATGTACATACATACATACATGCAAATGGGAATAGAGGAGAAGGGCGGGCGAGGTAGACCAAAATCCGCAGCATCCCGGATTGGGGTATCCACGCATCTGTGTATGGATATATGGGTAGTGAAATCCCCTCATTGACTGTGAGATTCCGCGCTATATCCGCTATATCAACGGCCTCAACGCCGTCACCGAATTGATCCACCATGCTCAACTTCCATGGTTACATTCATTTATTTGATCCTTTCGGCATTTTCTTATCTTTCAGAAATTAGATAGTTTTTGGTTATTCCTATGATTTTCCCTATGTAATTATGTGGCCTTTTCTATTTTCATTATCTTGGACTATTGAAGATCCAAACCATATAAATAGCAGTCAAGAACTTACATAGCTTAATTAATCAATCATCTCAATCCTCATGAATAACTACATCAATTCTGTTTATAGTTATGAGCCCAGAAACTTCCACTGTGTACTAGACATCCTATATGCCCTTATTATCATTGTTTCTTCAATCTTCACCTTATATCACATGTTCTTTGCCTGAAGAACCAATTGATTTGATCCTATAACTGTCCTCCTTCTCTACCTCCCCTTACCTCCAAGATGTCATTGAACAGCACCAAAATCATCCTATCCAATACCAAGGATTGGGACAAGTGGTATGAGAACATGCTCTATGTCATTCATGCCAATAATTTCAAATGCTATATGACTCTCAAGAACCCTGCTACACTACCTATCAAACCTGATCCCTATACAGAAGATTTCACCAAATCTCTGGACAAACAGAATCAGGCTGTGTGAGTGTACACCATACAGAAGAAGGACTTTAAAAGTTATATGATAGCAGTAAAAGTGGTGACAACATACATCTATGAGCACATCACATGGGAGGTCAGACATTCCCTCAGGGGGGTGGAAGATCCTCATCAGATGGTTCAAATCCTCAAATCTCAAAAGGTGCTAATCAGCTGATGGAGAGAGGTTGAACTGAGTTGTAAATATATCAAATTATCTTGTGGCCTGCAGAATGAAAACATGTTTGACTGGGTAGAACACTGGCAGCTGTCCTGTGCTAAGATAGTTGAATACAGCATCAAAGATCATAAGAATGAACATTCTGGCATCTTCAAATTCCTAGAAGCAGTCCAAAAGGTTGACTCAAACTGGAGCAAGATACAGAGGATCAGTATCAACAAGTGTGAGAAATCCAATAAACCTATGATCTTCATTGATGATTTGATGGAGCAGTTCTGTGATGACCTTAGGACTATCAATGCCAAAGAAACCTATATAAATACATCAGTGGCAGCCTTTGCAACATATCAAGAAAACTCAATGACAAAGGACTCAGAAAAACCATTGGACTCAGGCATAAAAACAGGGGGTAATCAATTGAATATCCCCAGAGTGTGTCTTTGCAGATTCAAACACCACTGGGCTGATTGCTACTATATCAATCCTGATAACTGCCTGAAAAGCTTCAATCTGGATTCAGATAAGGAGAAGAAGGTTAAAAGAGTGCTCAAGATCCCCAAAACCAAGCAATTGGTAGAGGCTGCCCTGAAAAGATGGAAGAAGGAAAAGGATGAAGAAAAAACAGCCTCCCCCCCTACCTTGAAAAACAACACTAATGCTGCCATTACTTCTAAATCAAATCTACCAGAAGACTCAGATGACTTCTTTGAAGGCATGTTTGCAACTACCATAGTTGTTTTTAGCAGTGATTCTTCTCAATATGAGCACTACCCACTCAAGAATAGCTTTATATATAATAACAGAGCAAGCTGACACATTTGTAATGACCTCTAATGTTTTTGTGATTTTCACCCTGTCAAGGAATTAATGTGGGCTGGAGATACACTGGTCCCAATCTGTGGTCACAGCAATATCCCTGTATGCCTGCAGACCCCTCATGGCAAAAAACACTACATCCTCCAAGACATCACCTATGCTCCCACATTCTTCACAAATATTACAGCAGCTCCTGCATTTAATAGACAGGATGTCAGAATCAATGAATTAAATTGCAGGCTAATTAATAAGGGAGGTAATGTTCTATTCTACTTACAACATTGCTATGAGAAGTTCATTCTCAAATACAACCCAATTATTGATGAAAACAAGGCAATATATACCACCTGAACACTTCCTCAGGTTCCTATACTGGCTACTATAGCCCTATGGCATAAATGCCTGGGTCACTCAGGACCTGAAGCTCTTGAACATCTGCCTGAATCTGTTGCTGGAGCTTGCCTGACAGGTGGCCCAAGAACTATAAACTGCATTAATTGTAGGAGGGGAAAAGCACATCTTCAAATCTCTTGAACACCAATGAATAGAGGAGATAAGCCATTTGAAGTCATTCATTTTGATTTAACTCATGTATCTCTGGCTTACAATGGAGATAGATATCTTGCTCATGTCTATAAACCACTCATCCACACTCACAGGGTGAAGGTACTCCTGACCAAAGATTAATGCAAGGGATTCCTTGAAAAATTCATTAATAAAGTTGAAAAACACTATGACCTCTGTGTTCTAACTGTTCATACAGACAGGGAGACCTCACTTACCAAGGCATTTATGGACTGCACAGAACTGCACAGTATTCATATTAACTAATCTCCTGCTCAAACCCTGGAATCTAATGGCACAGCAGAATGCTCAGGGGGTATGATAACTACCCTTGCCCACACCATTTGAATCACTGTAAATCTTCTGGAAGACCTCTGGCCAGAGGTCTGTATAGCAGCAATTTATTTACTGAATTAAACACTGGTCTGTCAACTGAAATGGAAAGCTCTGATACAGGCCTTAGCCACCTATCTCTGAAAAACCACAAATCTTGACCTCAGCTACCTATATGCATATAGATGCCAGGCCTTTATCCTTGATAAGACCATCCCAAAGCTCTGAAAACTTGCCCTGTGTGCAAAAATCAGGCACTTAGTCAGATATGTGGTGAATAATATTTTTTGGATCTGGCTCCCATGAGAGCAAAAGGTTATAGAGACCTGAGATGTCACATTCAATGAAAATGTCTTTTTTGACCCAGATAACTTACCCAAGTAGCTTCCTCTGACATCTCTGGTACCAGCAGATTTACTACCTCCAAATGACATTCCAAAAACTGTGAGGTTTGATGTTCCAGAAAATGAAAGTTCCAACAATAAAATCATGGTTTGCAGACCTACTGAACCCTCAACACCTGCCTCTACAATAGCCCCTTTAGCTTCAAAGATAGTGCCAGATTTATCTTCTTGAGTGTTACTAACCCCAGAACCAACTTCTACACCCACTGCAGGCTCCCTCAAATTTTCAACACCAATCAGCAGAATCCAATATATTAATGATCTGAATACTGAACTTGACCCTGACTTGGGAGACCCCTCCAACCAACTACTCAGATCTCTACAAGAAGAGCTGTCAACACTGAATGAAGATCTGATGGTCCCCTCAAGGGAAATACATAGTAATATCACCTCTGACAATATACTCTCTGGATATAGATCCCAAAAACCTAACCTGGATCACACTGACTACATCACTGCCTTGAATAATTTAGATAACACTCCAGGATTCTACACCACATTCATGACTGTGAAAACACATGAAGCTCCACCCCACTATCTTCATCACAACTGATTACCCCCTCTGCCACACAGTTGGAAGTCTGCTATGAAACATGAATTCAGAGAAGAATGGTGAAAGGCTGCACAGGTTAAATATGACATCCTCAAGCAAAAGCAGTGTTGGAGACCTATACCTGAACAACTCACAAAATGGAAGGCCTTACCTCTCAAGTGGGTGTTCACCTATAAATTTGATATCAATGGCCTCATTACAAAATTCAAGGCCCACATTATCATACACAGAGATTTATGGAAAAATGACATGGCAGAGACAAGATCTGCAACCCTTGCACTGAAGGTTTTTTGACTCCTAATGGCCATTACTGCTGTGTTTGACCTCAAAGCACACCAATATGATGCAGTTAACACCTTTCTGAACATAATGGTAGATAGTGAGATCTACATCAAATTACCCCCTGGATATGAACTTCCTGGCCAACTCTTACTCCTCCTCAGGGCCCTATATGGACTTCCCAAATCTCCCCTACTATGGAATGAGGAACTGAAAAAGACTTTGAAAAAGCTAGGTTTAACCTAGGTGCCTGAAGAATTATGTCTATTTGTAGGGCTAGGCCTTACAGTGTTTTTCTATGTTGATGACATCATCATCTTATATCATAGAAGGAATAAGACAGTCTTCATTAATTTTGCAGAGGCATTAATGAAGATCTACAAACTTAGGGATATAGAAGAACTTCAATGGTTTTTGGGAATTCAAGTTCTCAGAGATTATGCTGCTAAGAAACTTTGGTTGTGCCAGGACAGCTATATGACCAAAATAGCTGCAAAATTTAGTGTTGAATGTTGCAGACCCTATCACACTCCCCTACCAACTGAACCAATACTCCCTTATGATGGCTTACTGACTCTATAGTAGATTCATAATTACCAATATAAAATAGGATCTATTATTTACCCTTCCATCAGCACTTGGCCCAATCTTGTGTATGCTGTGAGTGCTCTGGTAGACCACATGGTTTAGCCTGGCCCTAAGCATGGTGATCTCATCAACTGCCTTATTACTCATGAATATCAAACTTGCCATCTGGCAATTGAATACAGTGCCCCAATAGATGATGAACTGGTGTTCTGTGTCCACACAGATACTGCATTTGCTGATGATGTTGCCACCTGATGGAGTACTCATGAGATGATGTTTACACTTTTTGGAGGCATAATTAACTGGAAGTCTGCCAAACAATGAACTGTGAGCACATCTTCCACTGAATCTGAATTACTTGCTATATCTGCTACTGCTTGTAAGGCATATTAATGGAGGAGACTCTTCAAACAAATGGGATTTGACCTCCAGTGTGAACTGGTTATCCACAACAACAACACTCAGGTGATATGGTTACTCCAGGAGGATTCTCCCTGAATAGTGATGAAGCTCTGCCATATTGACATTCATAATCACTGGCTCTGCCAGGAGGTCTGAGAACACCACCTATCAATTAGGTGGATAGGAATGAAAGAGATGCCAGTGGACAGCTTCACCAAACCACTTACCTGCTCTGCTCATGAGACATTCTGCTGTCTCATCAACTTGGTAGATATAAGTGCAAAACTACATTGATTTTTAATTCACTGAATACCTCTGCCATTTACTGAGGAGGTATGTGAGATTCTGTGCTATATCTGCTATATCAATGGCCTCAACACCATCACTAAATTGATCCACCATGCTCAACTTCCATGGTTACATTCATTTATTTGATCCTTTTGGCATTTTCTTATCTTTTGGAAATTAGATAGTTTTCAGTTATTCCTATGATTTTCCCTATGTAATTATGTGGCCTTTTCTATTTTCATTATCTTGGACTATCAAAGATCCAAACCATATAAATAGCAGTCAAGAACTTACATAGCTTAATTAATCAATCATCTCAATCCTCATGAATAACTACATCAATTCCGTTTATATTGACATAGTCCTTAGCGTCATTTACGTTTCCCAGTTGATAGTGTATTGGTAGGCCTCCAGCCACACCCTCCATTAAGTCTCGTATTGCATCTTACACCAGATTTTCGGCCTTCGTGCAAGATCAAAGAGGAAATTGCTAACGGAGCCTGCGGTATCATTCCGGCTGGCTAGTGGCAAACTCAAGCAGTTCATCCAGAAGCTAGGATCAGTTGCCAGTTGCAGGATCTAGCTCCTGCAGGCATACATGTATCCTCCCATTGCTGTCTCGGAATAACTGGGTACTTTGTTTTCAGCATAGATTTTGGACCTGTATGATCAAGTTTGATTGGTAGCAGAAGACTTAGAGCCTAGTGGATGACCAGCAATGGACGACGGGTGGGGTGAGTAGAGTGCGGGAGGAATGGCGAACCAATCCAAACCTGCCGGGACGGCTGGGAAATAACATTTCCTTCTTCGGCGCTCGTTAAACCCCCAGTGGAGGAGTCATATTGTTGGTATCCGCATGCAAAACCTCCGTCGAGTCTGTAAAGTTAAGTCTGCCGGGTTGTAGTATATATCCGTGCCGAGTCTGGGGTATGTATGCTGTTTCGGAACACGACTTCTGACGTCCCGTTACGGGCACTAAATCCCTTGAATCCTACCCTACACACTAGGCGGTAAATTTTCCATATAAAACAGACCATCATCCGGAAACGCCGCGTCCAATAATGGTGAATTGAAGCCACAGCCTGCTCCTCCTCCCCTTACGATCCCCGCCTCTGCCAGCCCCACCATCCTGTCCTGTAGGAGATGGTCATGGTATTCCAGTCGCAGGTCGTCGCCCATGGGGATTCGGATGACGGTTGCGGAAGTGCTCAGATGGCGGGGAATGAGCCGGGCTGTTGGTGGCGTGACTAGTGATGTTATCCCTTACATTTCCTGACACAGAGATGGGAGATGATAGACCAGTAATAACCTAGGATAACATGGCTTGCGGACAGGACGGATCGCAGGTCTTCTATATCGTCCGGCTCATCTGCGAAGGAATGCATCGGGAGGGATGGCGGGAGGTTTGCTGCCTATGCGCGGAAGCGAAGAGAAATGGCCTCCACAACCTGGACTGAAACCACCTCCTTCTTGTATACATCTCTCAAAATGCATTCACAGATGCGGTATAGTAGTGCGACTGCGACGGAGAATTTCTCCTCTGGAGATGCTCGGCATAAATCGCCTGCAGGACTCTCGTCGCCGGACCGCTCATATTCTACGTATGAGTTGAGTCAATGAAGCAGTGGAGGAATTACCTCAGCTGATAAAATTTGATGAAAAGGGTATTGAAGTTATTGATTCGTGTAGCTAAGGAATAAGAGGAAAACATTCTGGGCATGGGTTTTTGTAAACAAAAACAAACAATTTGGGCGGACATATACTCCTCTGGGTTTTGAGGGGCTGATGTCATCAGCACCTGCACCGGCTAAGTCCGGCGAGACTGAGTTCCCATCTGTAACTTTCCACCACCATCATCACCACTGTTGCCATTGTTCTCATCAACGTTCCATAGCTTCATCCTCACACTGGTTTTGTTGTTGGTCTCTGTCTCTGATTCTCTTTGTTTCGTCCTGCGATCAATCGGACGGCTTCTTCCGACGTCAAGAGCAGCTGATTGTCGACGCAGTTCCGACCATGTCCTCAGATGATTCTCTAGCGGTCCCATCACGGCCGCCCGCCAACTCTCCGAACCCCACAGTCCGTCGTGCGCGCAGGAAGATGATCCGAGAAGTCATCTCCCAAACGAAATTGACTGATCGTCAACTCCGCGAGGTTCTAGCTGAAGCTCACGAGTCAGGCACGATGCTTTTTGATGGCCAATTTGCCCGGAAATATGTAAAGCAGTCTTTCCTCACGGACGAAGAGGCCTCACGTGTCCTATGGAGGAAAACCGAAGACCTGGTATTATTCCATATGTGCCATACATCGTAAGTTCTGAACAAGGTCTGCGACGAGTTTCTTGTTCCAGAAGCTGCTAATACTGCTATCACAGTGTTTATGCCAGTACATTCACGCTGTCTACCAATGGCCATGGGGTCTTGGAGCTTTGGTGGCGAGAGAAGGAGCCAAAGATTCCACCCGTCCTCCTTGATTGCCCAGGAATCGCACTGCGAGAAGTTTATGAACACCCTGCAAAAGACATCATACCCGACTGCCATAACGCGGATTTTTTGAACCCAGGAAGTAAGGAGGATGGAGAGTCGGGATGGAGGCACATATTACAGCGGGATTTACCTCGACCAGAATCCATAAACAAGGTTGATAGCCCTCCAATACGCGTAAAGAGGTCGACAGGCTGTTAACACTGCAACCATGAAGGCTAAAATGAAGCACTTTGTTAGCGAAGATACAAACTTTGTTATTATAAAGCACAGAGCAACATACATATGCCCCAGCCGAGGATTAAAGCCATCATCCCCCAGTTCACGTATTTGAAAGCAGATACCGCCAGGAAACGGTAGTACGAGGCGAGGAGAGAAAGTTTAACGAGCATCATGATAATCCCAAGGAGAAGTTGGCTGAAACATCTAGTCTGTGATAAAACGCAGCTTGAAAGTATTGATTTTAAGGCTCTTCCCAGCAGGTCCGGACAAAGACGTCTGCTTGATACAAGAGAGAAAATCCAGATATATCATAGCAATCCAGTGAATCAGGGCTTCATCACCTTCCTTCAGAGAGTATGAGCAGTAGGGACTGAATAGCCCATCAGAGCACACAGGTGGGCAAGACAGCTTTGCCTCAAACCTGAAGGATGTTGTCTGGGGCCTCTTTTCATTCCAAATGAATGTAGAGGAATCAAGTTCAGGCAATGCCAGTAGTCTAGTAAATATCCGAAGCCACGCTACGGCCAACAAAAGCATCTGGGAGCGATGCTGTGGTCGGAGTTAGCCGCCGAAAACTCGTTCTAGACACGTGATCTAGCGTCAATTCTGTGCGCCTAGCGCGCGTCTGGTTAAAGTCCCACATGGCTCAACGACCATTGCTCCCTGACGAACTTCATCCGCTGGGCAAAGCGCTGTTCGTATCAAAGCTGCGCAAATGTAGGTCATAGATATCTACATAGAATTGATTCTTTTGCTTTTTTCCATGCTTGTTCTTGTATCATGTCTATGCATTCCACGTCATTGGCCCGGCGATGCGGGCGCAGGCATGTAAGAATTGCCTGCAGCACGATGTGTTATCACTCTGCAAAACAGACTTGTATCCTTCCATTTGGGAGACAGTCTCACTGTTTGTTTCATTTGTTTATATCCCTGGTTATCCTATGGATGTTGTCTCCTGTTTACTCACTCCCGTGTAGTCGCCCAGCAACACTCGCTTGTGCTTGTCAATCCATTTGCAAGGCCACACACAAGCTTCCACCGCTTCCGGCCGGGATAAACTTACTTTTTTTTCTATATTGTTGGACTTCCGCTTCTACATTTACCTGGAGGACTTCTTGAAGCTGAAAGTTCTGCCCATTTCAGCACACTTCCACCTTTCCACCTGCCACCTGCTGTCTCAGACGCGACCTGGGTAAGGGCTGCTTTGAGGCCGCCAGTCACATCAACCCCGCCACACAATAAATTTCTTCAGCCATCGCGTCTCCAGTACAGTTTCTATCCTACCCGGATGTTTCCTCTTCGAACCCCTCGATAGATTTGCCCACCATGGCTGTGGACGGCACTAAGCTCCTACTTTCGGTTTTCCAGCATATCGCGCTCCCACCCAAGCTCCCCGGTTCTCGCGACTCCCATATCGAAAATATTGAAAAGGACCTAACGACGCGCATGCTGGATGCTGTTCAAGACCTCAGAGTTGTCCAAAGCGGTCCACTTGCCAGAGCTTGTCACCATGTCTATCGTTCACTGCAGACCTGCCTGCTCCTTAACCTCGAGGGGACTCTCACCAAAGCATCCCTCCTGAAGGGGTTTTCAGAACTTCAGCCAGGAGAGATCCTGATACTACATGTTGCCGAACAAAATGCAGGAATTATTATCCGGCGGGACATTGAGTAAGTCTCTGAAACAACACTGTAAACATCCAGCATTTCTGACCTGGGATATTTCAATTAGTAACCCAAACGCGAACGTTATATTTGAAGCCTTCGAGGCATCACCCATCTCAAAAAGCGTTCTGGAGTCCGAAAACGCTCTGCAATCGGACTTCCCGGGACGCTCTATAGCCCTCCCGTTTGCAGACTTCATTGACCCCTCCTTTCAAGAAAACCTGGCACGGTTCCTAGAGCAAGCTAGTTCGGAGTCAATCAGCCTATTCTCTGCGCACACAAAAAAGGCTGGAGTAATAATTTCCGAAAGCCGCGACACAGTGAACCCTGCGTTGATCACCCAAATGCTCATGACCCTGCTAGAGGCCAAGGGCGTCAATATCTCCACTCCCGTTACACGTAAACGAGTACGAGATGATGTTTGCTGGGACAATGCTTACTCGCCTTGGCGAAGATTGCCTTTCTGGCTGGTTTTGCGAGTTACAGTACAGCGACAGTTTTGTCTATTACTTGGAGGTGAAGCAGGTCGCGTACAATACAAGTTTGTTCTCGCCATCATGCATGCAAAACTGCTCGAGGACGGAATAGGACGACTCAGCCCGGAAAACCTAATGTTCCTCAAGTCCAAGCTTTGCCGCCGCTTGGCCAAGCTGGAAGCGGACAAGCTTGTATATCGGAGGATCGGTTCACAGTATGAGGAGTTGTTCACAAAACTGTCCCCATTATTCAGCCAAGTGATCCAGAAAACCACTGAGCATGTCAACTTAGTTTGGACAACGTTTAAAAAAATCTCTGTCCGGACTATTCCAACACTGCCGCGCCGGGCCTCTGAACGAGACATGTTCTTGACCCTTCCTAATAGTGGGCAGTACCTGCAGGGTATTCTGAGCATACCTTTGCCCGTCCCTCAAAATAAAGGGAATTTATCTTCTTTATCCGCCCAGCGTCCCTTGGAAAATAGCGGAGCAAAGGCTGCATCGGACCGCCTCAACAAATTTGCGCGTCGATACTACTCACTCATGGACATGGAGACGAACGCGAAGGCCCTCCAATCCGATTACGCGCTTCTTCCCAGTTGTGCGGAACTCCTTGATAAACGTTGTCTAGCGATCGCCAAACGCATTAGAAAATATCTTAAGGGAATTTCTGATGCTTACCAAGGAAACCCTGAGCAAAACAGTAACTCGATCCTCATACTGATGGAGCTTTGGGTCTTGATGGATAAATGCGGGTGCAAACGCTTTCCCTTGCTGAAAGATTTTGACCCAGCCTTCCATCCCGACATTCTTGATGTTTTGCAGATCCCAACTTTTGAGGGTATGTGTCGGCTACGAAAAGTACAAGCCTATCTGAGTGGCCGGCTTCAGGTTTGCCACTCACCTTCTAGGACTATCTTCCATGATCCAGCTGAGGGGTGCTTTGCTGAACGGTATTTCAATGAATCCCCGGACGCTCCGAAGCTACAATACCTCCAAGAATGTATCGAATCCAAAGCAGAACAGCAACGTTGTGCAAAGGAACGGGAATGGCGGCGCCTTTCTGCACAATACGACAGTATCAGCCGTGAAATTGGCCATCTTAGCTGCCCTCCTGAGCCCCATGATCGTGGACCGTGCCCCAAATGTTACCAGAATCGCCGCCTTAGGCGTCTAGCGAAAACTGGAATAGAGGTATTCGAGCACCCACTCCCACGGGATGCCGTCTTGATAAAAGTGGTGTTGTTCGAACTTGGTATTCCAGAATCCTTCGCTGCTCTCCGTGATGCCACCTGGAGCATACTAAGTACCTTCAGTTCTAGAGGGAATCCAAACCCGCAAACTCCAAAAGAGTTTCTGAATGAATATTCCCCGCTAGGTACTCATAGGACTTCCAAAGCGAAGTACAAGGTTTCCCTTGCGTCAAAAACAAAATCATTCCTCGTTTCGCATTATTCAAGAGTTCGCCTTCCCGTGGATTTCTCGAAGGTCTGTGTTCCTCTGGGGCTCTGTTGGTCCTACTACGACAAATCATCGCAATCATGGCTGGGCTCTTGGCCAGACCAACGAACATTTTCGCACCATTGTCGTCTGAATCTTCCAAAAAATTCGCCCTTTTCTCTATTGCAAAAATCCCCCGAGTTTTCCCCGGACGCGAACGGGCCGTCCTCTTATGAGGTAGTTGCAAGACAAGTCGATTGTCCGCCTGAGCTCAACGTTCACGAATTCAGCGCGCTTCAGGCACTTTTCTCCGGCAAACTACGCCGGTGGCCTACCATGCTCTTGGAGCTTGGGTCATCCACTCTGAATTTTAGCTCTGAAGCCACAATGCTGGCGTTCTGCCAACTAGCATTGCAAGCTGGACCGCAACATGAAGATGGACCACTGCGTGCTGTGCATGGTATATTCCAAGATAGCAGCTTCTGTAGGGGATTGCTTACTCAGGTCAACCAGCGGCTAAAGAGCATAGCCACGAACTGGCGGGAAAGTTATTTCATGGAATTGCTTCTCACCATCTTGCTTAGACTATGGTCTCTTGGATCCCGGGTCATAAAAGCGGAGAGCATAGAAGCGCTCATGGAAGTTCGTAAGATCACCTTAAGATGGGTTCGTTTGTTGAGGGCAGAGATCCACAGGACTACCCAAACTGGCACAGCGACAAAAAGTGCAGAATATGCACTGTGGGCATCTCTGCTTTGTCGCAGAACGTTCTCGATATATGGAGACGAAGATCAGATCTTGGATGGCGCAGCCTTGGGCTGCTTTATTGAGGCCTCAATTGCTGTGCAGGAGAACTTGGTCTGTGATACTGCGCTTCTCCCATTAAGCCTGAAGAATGCACTCGTCCGCAATTTGAAAATGACCTACGGAATTCAATCCTTGCTTCGACGATCCATCACAACTCACGTGGAAAGCCTTTGTGCCGCTATCAACAGTGTTTGGCCAGAACCGGAAGGTGCCTCAAGGACCTACTCAGAATGGTTGTTTCTCCCGCATCCGTATGAGCGCTGGATTGCGCTAGGAGTCCCAGCTACCGAGTTCACATCATTTCAGACGGTCCATTACCATGTATTAGAAGGTTATCTACTCATAGATGGACAGCCTCTAGGACAGCTTCCCCCCGAGTATCTCAATACTGTCATGGTGAAAGAACTTTTCGGCAACCAGCACCTATTGACTTTCCCATCGTCGCTTCCTGATATGACGTACATGTTGTCTATTCCCATCAATGGAAATGAAATTCATTTCGGCTTCCGAGACAAAAATCTCGTCATACGAGCACGCTTCCGTAAAACTTTGCTGGAATTTGTTGAAAGGTCGGTGTTTGGTGGTGTTTCGAATCATGACCTCCCGGGGCCACTTCTGAACCAATGTGTTCACTGGTTGGATTTGAAGAGAGGAGAACTACATATCAGGAAGCATCCAAATATTTGGAAACCAGCCGGTTCAAGTTGGATTCTCAACGTCAACACTCGTCAAGCGTCTCGCCGTAGGAGTCGATTAGTTGATCCCCATAGTGCGTTATTTCAGAAGTTTGCCAGGATTTTCGACTGCTTTGAATACCGAGAGCACTTGACCGTATATCAACCGCAGACGAGATTCGTGACAGTGGAGCTAAAACGACTCGAACTACAATTCACTGTCAATGCAAACGGTCTTCTCCAATCGCCACAATTACGCTCAGAGATTGACCCAAACCAGGATGCTGGGACGCTGTATGGTTTGAAAAGCATCCTTGTCCTACGAGAAACCGCGAATAAGGCCCGGCGAAGCATCATAATCCCTGTGGGGGCTTTGAAATGGAAGCTAGACGGGATTCACGTCTCCATAATCAAAGAAAACAAAGGCGTGTATGGGAGGTTTGTAATTGACGATATCCTGGGTCGCCTGCAATGTCCTGCGGAACCTTTGTTGCTTTACCTCAAGGCGCAACTGCACGCATACACGTCATTCGTTCTTCCGGATCCGCTTACTGGTCGAACTGGGACGGAAGAAGCTCTGGAGTGTCTACAGTCTGGGATTTGTCAGCCCTGGATGCCAATTTCGGAGGATCCTCATATTACCTTGCTTTCTATCGCCAGGCTAACTCCAAAGAGAAAATACTATCCAGAGGACATGAAATGTCAACAAACAATATTCTGGGACGAGAATTTGACATCTACGATTCAGCACGATGCATATCAGCCACTTGTTGATGTCATTCTTGAGAAATCCCATTTGTTGTCGCGGTTTGAACACCAAGCAGTGGAGATTCCGCTACCCGTCCCTGATGGCGAAGTCCACCTCCGCCAACGAAGTTATCTACGTCGACTAGTCTATGACAGACCGAACTCTTACTCCCAGGAGCAAATCCTCCCCCCCGACCTGCTTTACAAGTCACGCGCCAGTTTTCAGCCAAGTTTACGAAATTCCAATGTCCGACAAATCGTTGACCTTATCCAAAGCTGGCCCCAAACGACGTTACACACAACACACAGTCTAGCCAGGATGCTCGAGGCATGGAAAAATATTGGGGGCTGGAGTAGACCGTTTGATGTGACGTCTCTTACCGATCTGCTTACCGTCAGACTGGCTAGTGAATGGGGTTCCCTTGCTAGTCTATGTCAAGCGAGTAGCATTGCAGATAAATCTCGTCTTACTTTTCTACTTGGTACAATAGCCTTCAATAACGAAATTGAGATGGACGCCTTGAGAACTCTGGTTTCCTATGCTGTGTTTGAAGACCTGAAACCTATTGACCCCCCGGTTCACTTTGAGTATGAGGAATTTGAAAATTCCAAACATCTAGATATCGGCTTGCTGATGGACCATATACGATATCACTATCCGGCTTATATTGAAGATTCGTCTAGCCGTGTGACGCCCATATTAACCGCTGAACGCCGGGAAGGGATTGCGATCGCGCGGCGATTACATTCAACCCAATGCGAGGAGGAAGGCAAGAAGTTTGCGCAGTTTCTACTGGGTCAGTGGCCTTGTGAGAAGCCGATATCGACTGGTTTCTCTGCCACCAAGATAGACACTGGTAAAATACTAGAGAATTTATACCCTCTATGGCTACGGTTCTTCCATAACTTGGAACTGTCGTGGTACCTCGAAAAGGTTCAACAAGTCCTAGGTCTCCACTCGCCAAACTCCATTTTTGAACAACCAAAAAACGCTGTTCAGCAGCGAGCTTCACTGGTCGTGTTTCCCACCCGAGTTCGCGGCAGCGAAAGAGCCACGTTACGAGCCCTTCTGTGCAAGGAGGGCCCCTCCACTGCTGCTACTCATCCATGTATCTTGGCTATCGATTCTCGGAGTGTCCTAGATGATATATCCAATCGCAAAACACCTGTGTCAGTCGGATTGGGAAAAGACAGCGAACAAGAACGCACAAAATCACCCCTTATTTCCGAGGTTAATGAGCTTGAAGAGATTGTTAATTTAATTTCAGACTCTAGTAGTTCCGTGCGGAAGCAATATGCTAAAGATCTCATACAAAGCTTGACAGCATTGCGGACGCTCGAAAGCCACCCTAAGGAATCGGAAGCAACGATTACGGCCCCCGAATTCTCCCCTTATCTTGTCGGTGCTAGACAGGCAGTCAAGTTCAAATTTTCTGCTTTATGCAGAGCCTTTGAACAAGCAGATGATAAGATTCGTTGGCTCCAGGATGGAAATCTATGGCCTTGCATAACCCCGATCACTCTACTTGAGCAGCTTCGCACAACCTCCGTCGTAAATTTTGGAAAGAACATGAAGGATGCGCTCATTGATTATGCAGTTGCCATTACCAGTCTGCAACGACTTTTGAGGATGGAAGATGCCCACTACAAAAAGAACTGGCAAATGCTTTCCGAAGAGCATAGGAATATTGGGCATGGCAATTGGGAACCGTCCCAGTATCCTGACTGGCTTCTTTTCGAAATTGAGGCGAATATCCTAATTCGTGATGACCAAGTCGATGTTGCGTTAGCAACAATCTCACCAACCTCAGGGTCAAACTCTGTATTGCAAATGAACATGGGGCAAGGTCAGTCTTTCTTCTTCCTACCAGACGGGTCGCGATGCTAACTATATCAGGCAAAACATCATGCATCATCCCAATGGTCGCCGCAGTTTTATCGGACTCCAAGAAGCTTGCTAGAGTCATCGTTCCGAAACCCCTGCTACGCCAAACCGCCCAACTCCTCCAATCTCGTCTTGGCGGACTGCTTGGCCGTCAAGTCCGACACGTTCCGTTCTCTCGAAAAACCTCAACGACAGCGGAGAGTATATACTCGTACGGGGCTATTCACTCTGATATTTTGAAATCGTCCGGCGTTGTCCTAAGTCTTCCTGAATCTATCCTGTCCTTCAAACTTAGTGGACTCCAACGTTTATCGGATAAAAGCCTCAAAGAAGCAAAGCATATGATCAAGGTTCAAGATTGGATGAATAGGGTATGCCGTGATGTCCTTGATGAGAGCGACTTTACGCTTGCTGTCCGTACCCAATTAATATATCCCAGCGGCCCACAGAATATGGTGGACGGCCATCCTCACCGTTGGGAAACCGCCGAGAGCCTACTCAAGCTAGTTAAGACTCACCTCTGGAGCCTCAAAGAGGATTTCCCTCATAGTATTGATGTTGTTGAAAAATCCAACGTTGGCTTCCCACTAATCAACTTCGTCCGAAAGGATGTCGAAGACGCGTTGATTGGCAAGCTGGCAAATGATATCTGCAACGGCCACACCTCTATAATTCCAGCGACAGTGCAATGCACAAATGATCAACGATCAGCAATTCGACAATTTATATCGAACCCTGAGGTAGAGGCTGAGACTGCCGACCAGATCCGTCTTCTATTCCCTGACAAGCTAGCCATCCGACAGAATATATTTCTCCTTCGCGGATTGTTGGTTCACAGAATCTTGATACTATGTCTGAAGAAGAGATGGAATGTTCAATATGGGCTTCATCCCGATCGCCAGCCTATGGCCGTTCCCTTTCATGCCAAAGGAGTGCCATCCACGCAGGCAGAATGGGGACACCCTGATGTTGCTATACTCCTTACATGTCTAGCATTTTACTACGGTGGCCTCACTTTATCTCAGATCCGGCAATCTCTACAGCGAATCCTCCAATCCGACGACCCTTCAAGCGATTATGATCGGTGGATACACAGTGCCGAACAACTTCCAGACGCACTAAGAGAATGGAATTTAATCAACGTTGAAGATGATGATCAGATGGTGGAACTATTTCAACACTTTCAATATTCCGTGGTCGTGATTGACTACTTCTTGAACAACTTTGTTTTCCCCAAACACGCGAAAGAGTTCTCATTGAAACTGCAGGCATCCGGATGGGATATCCCACTTTTCATGCCAAGCCCGCTCGCCGCAAATAACAATGGTGTTGAAACGCTTGTCACCCCGTCCAAGCCTCTCACGACTGGATTCAGTGGAACGAATGATAACAGGAGGATGCTTCCGTTGACTATCATCCAAAACGACCTTCCTAGGCTTTCTCATACCAATGCCGAGGTCCTCACCTATCTGCTCCAGCCTCGAAATAGGGGATATATGCTTCTTGCTAGTGAGGATCGAAAACATCTGTCAGAGGGTCAACTGCTGGAGAAACTTCGTGACAACAGAATACGGATTCTAATAGATGCAGGCGCCCATGTTCTAGAAATGGATAATCAGACACTTGCTGCCGCCTGGCTTCGTGTAGATCATGAGGCCGAAGGAGCAGTTTATTTTGACAACGACAATAGGGCGTGGGTGCTCTATAAGAACGGGCTTCGGGTTCCGTTTTTGGCATCGCCTTTCGCAGACAACTTGGAAGGATGCCTTGTTTACCTTGATGAAGCCCACACCAGAGGTACGGACTTGAAGATGCCTGCAAGCGCCCATGGGGCTGTTACGCTTAGACTTGGACAAACAAAAGATCAAACTGTGCAAGGTGAGTACGAATTTAAAAATATCCCTAAACACTGAAGCTAACGCCTATACAGCCGCAATGAGACTTCGGCAACTTGGGACTTCACAATCAATCACCTTCTTTGCTGCCCCTGATGTCCATCAGAGCATCTTAGACTTGCGCAAAAAGAATCACGGGGGCCCCGTAGACTCGTCGGACGTTGTTCACTGGCTGTTGGAACAAACCTGCGCCGGCATTGAGCAGCTGGTGCCTCTTTACCTTTCCCAAGGAATTGATTTCTGCCGGCGTACACAAGCAGCGTTGGATCATCCAAAGTTTTCTCTCAACTCAACTCACCGTGCTGAGTATCTCAAGGTGCTGGAATCTACTGAGCATCAGGGCCTGGAACAACTTTATGCACCTGATGCCGATCTAATTCCTCACGTATCGAGCAATTCTTTCACTGGTGAGCTTAGGCGATTTTCCAAAATGATAATTGCTACGCGAAAAGGATTCCAGGATTCGAATTTTGCTCAAAATGTGTCAGC
Organism: Onygenales sp. PD_40; assembly: GCA_032988205.1. NCBI lineage: Eukaryota > Fungi > Ascomycota > Eurotiomycetes > Onygenales > Onygenales sp. PD_40. The sequence goes on along the minus strand of JANTQD010000011.1, from coordinate 306,175 downwards.
ATTCGAGGAGGTCGAGCAAGAGAGAGAGGTCGCATTTGAAGTTGAAGCAGTACGCCAAGTACAGAAGCCGACACGTTTCTCGCCCTTGTCGTTCCCAGGCCTTGACCAAGATATCCTGCTCTTTGCCCAGACGGGGCATCTTCGATTCGGCTCTGCATCCTACGTCCCGGCGTTTAGTGCGTTGGCACAGACTGGCCTGGGCTTGAAATACGGTATCAATTCTAGTGCAGTAACGCCGCGCTTGTATGTGTCCCGCGAATTTACCCGGACAATAAAAGTACATATCGGCCATACAAACGATAACTTCATTGTGAGTATACCCAGGATATCTTCTCGTGATTCTACCACGACTATTCTGTAGAGGTTTGACTGACATAGTTCTCAGCGCTCACCAAACTGGATCCTCTGGTGTCCCTCCCGTGGAATCGCTATGATCATTATACCAGAAGAAGCAGAGTTGCTGATCCCGATTCTCTATAAAGGCGGCAGCAGCACACATCTGCTTACCTACGCAGCTCCTGTGACCCGGAAAATGCTGCATTTCAATAATCTTACATACTACGCCATTCCGCGACTTCCTGAAGGCTGGACTGCCCCAATTTGGCTTACCGTCGAACTAGGCATTTTTAGCGGCCGTCTTTATTTTGATTTCAATGAATACCCTATGCTAAAGCAATATCTCGGCCTGGTGGAGGAGGGAGAGGGCCCCGAGGATCGAGTTGTGGAGGTGTCCGAGGATGACCGTGTTGAGAGTGGCGAGATGGTTCCTTCGACTGGCAAGAAAACTTTCATCGCCCAACCACTGAACTTCTTGCATGAATGGCTGGCCGTGAGACGCAAGGGTCAGGATTTTATGCATACGCCAATGGGATACATTTGTCAGGGAGAGGTTCTGAAGGCCAACCATCCGTTCTTTGCAGCGAAACTCAACACTGGCGTGCAACCAGTTACCTCAAATGGTCTTGTGGCAGGGCATGAGCTGGTAGCAGAAGGGGAGGAGGGGTATGATGACCTGAGCGATGCGGAAGATGAGTTGCACGGCAATGGTGAAGCAGGGCTAGACCGGGATGACGGCGAGGAAGGGGTGGGGGTTGAGGAGTGGGATAGATTGGATTCTGAGGGCGAATGATTTGATGGAGTAAGGGGGGAATGGCTTTGTTAGAGTTCTGGCGTCGCTACGTGTTTAGTCTAGTATTCTCAGATGTTCTAATAACCGACCTAGGTCGTCATAGGAAATTAAGAAATAGTTCTATTTGTTAATAATTATGGGTTTCTTCTCTCGATAGATATTTGGTAAGAATGGTTTGCAGAATTACACAGGCCCATAGCGGCTATCCATATATTTAAAGTAGGACCAGATCCAGGAAAACAATGGAGATATCAAGATGCTTCAAGGGAATGAAGAATTGGCTACAGAAAGAATGTCAAGACCTAGGAGATATTATGCCCTGCTATCCTACAACAGTAGCCGGCAAATGTTTGATCTAGATAATCGGGTTAGTTTCGAAGGCTGGTTTTAGGTTGTTGCGTTGATATCGGCCGCTGACGCGCTTAAAACAAAGTTGTCGCAGGCGTGGGCGCAACGGATCCGGGACCTCTGAGCGCCCCCACCAGGCGTTTGTCAAAAAAAAAGGGTTGGTTCAGCCAGTATCCAGCATGATCAGGGGGGAATGGAGTAGTCGACTGTTGAACATCGGCTTCTAGTGTGAATCATAGGAGGAGGTTCGGAAGAGGAATCCGACTAGTTAACTATTTCGGGCCGAGGCTTGGCACCCCCTGACCCGGCTCCCCCTATTTGTTCTGAGAACTTCTCTGATGCCCGCATAACCCCTGTATCTTTATAGTATTGCTCCTCTCGCATTGAACAATTTCCGGCTATTTTGAAGATTACACTTCCTTTCGATACCCGCTTCCCTACTGAAGCAGTTCATGTTTATCATATCCTCCTCCTGCTGTATCACAATAGCTCTTCTTATAGCCATAATTCAGCAGATTACGTAGTGCATACGGAGTAGGGGTCACATAGAAGTTGGTCATGAGTATAGATTGGGTTTTGGTGCGACAGGATGGCTGGTAGAGGGATAAAGTGCCTTATATACCGCTGCAGTTGTGGCTCTGGGAAGAAGTAATAACAGAGATAAGGGACTCTGGCAGCTCTTTCACTATCACTATCACTTTAATCTATGAAGTAATCAATAAAACATGCTCCCATACTTATAAAAGCAAATGGAAAACTTTATTGTGTATCTCAATTCTAAAAAATCGAAGACAGAAAAATCTCCGTTGAAATGTATACAATAGTACCCAAAGAAACAAAAAGGGAGATATAATCTTAAATCCCATCTAATCTCTCGCAACCATAAATCCACCAAAGAACTTCTCAATCCCCTCATAATCACCCGCCTCCCCAACCCAGCTAACATACTGATCCGGCCTCACCACCACCGCAGCACCCACACTCCTATCCAATCCCAAATTCTCATAACACTGCCCATGCCCCTCATGATACGACTCATCATCAACAAACACCTTCCAATAATCCCACCCAACCGTCTCTGAATACGGATGGAAAATCTCCGGCAGCTCCTGCAGCTCAATCTCCCGACGCGGCGCCGCATGGACAGTCAATACTTCAATGACGCTATCTATGGCAGTGGCCGCGGGCGTGTAGCGGCGTAGAAATGAGTCCTTGCTGGCCAGCTTATCGCCAAGGGCGGTGTACTGCGATAGTAAGGAGGGCTTGGTGATGTCCCCGGGGAACACGAGGATGCGCCAGCGGCCGTCGCTGGGGAGGCGTTCTTGGAGGTGCCAGGGGCGCGCGTCAGATTGGTTGATGATTTTGAAGCTGGGCATGCGCATGCCGATGGAGATGGAGCGGCCCGGTTCAGATTTATGGATTAGGGAGCTGGCGGAAGAGGTGTCGCGGGAGACGATGGTGCTGTCTTGGTAGTCGACGGCTGGAAAGGGGTTCGTTAGTGCTGGGGATAATTAGGGGGGTATACTATAGATATATTAGGCTTACCAATAGCGCTAGCAAACATGTTGCCCTTCACAAAGGCCGTCTTGAACTCGTCCATGCTGATACCCCCTTCATCCATGACATCCTTGGCGGGACGGCCGGAGAAGAGCCGCGAGAAGCGATGGTCGAAGTCGATCAGGTCCTGTGCAATCTTCTTGCGCTCCATCTCGTAGGACTTGAGAATAACAGGGTCGCATACTCCTGTGGCTACGAGGCCGATCTTCCAGCCGAGATTATATGCTAGATTTAATAAGTCAGTGGGCGGATCTAAGGGGTGAAAAAGGGGCAAACTTACTATCTTGCATAGAGACATTCATGCCCTGACCCGCCTTCGGACTATGCGTATGCACCGCATCACCAGCCAAAAACACGCGCTCGCTCAGGGAGAAATTTTTACCCACACGCTGACCAATCTGGTACGCAGTCCACCAGTCACAGTAGGCGTATGTTAATTTGTAAGGGGCAAGAATCTTCTGCGCAGACTTGAGAATAAGCTCCGGGCCAATCTGAGAGCGGTCTGCGCGCCCTCCTTCACCTATAGGAACCTCCTTGAGCTGAATGTATAGCCGCACAAGCTTGTTCTCGCGCGGGATAATCATGACACTCCCCTGCGACTCGGAGTGGATGGCACAGCGCATGCGGATATCCGGGAAATCTGTCACAGGGAGGATGTCCAGTACTCCCCAGATGTAGTCGGTCGAGTCGCCCTCGAGGCTGTAACCGAGCTGGTCACGCACCCATGAATGTGCACCGTCACAGCCAACCATGAAGCGGGCCTTGACAACTTCCGTCTTGCCCGCGCGGTCGTTTAGTTCAGCACGGGCGAGCAGGTCGGCGGTGTCATCGGGGGCGAGATTGCTATGGAACAAGCCGTCCTGGATCCCGGTGCCGTTGGGTGAGGAGGAATCGCCAGCCTGGCGGGGCGTGGCTTCGTCCTCGGTCAGAGTGCGCAGGGTGACTGTGATGGGATAGTCTTTGAAATCGGCGGCCTTGGAAGCATCAAATTCGAACTTGGTCGGCATAACGCCTCGCTCGACCGTGAGATCGGGCTTTTTCTCTTTAATAGCATCTAAAAAGTAGCGCTCTATGCGGCCCTGATGAAGGACAACCTGCGTAAATCTGCTGATGCCAACGATAGTATCTGGGATGCGGTCCGATCGCCGGATGCGGCCATTCTCGTCTGGGTTCCACAAGCAAATCTCCATCATATGGTTGGCATCTCTCCAGACCCTATGGCCAATGTCGAATGAATCGAGGATTTCAAGGGTTCTGCATTGGAGGCCGTCGGCCTGCCCGGTGAAAATCTTGGTGCCCCGTTTGTCGACGACGCGGGTCTTGAGGTTGAACCGGCTCAGCCAGTTGGCAAGCATGAGGCCTGCAGGGCCGGCGCCGACGATGAGTACATCGACTGTTTCCTCTACTGTAGGACTAGCCATTGCGATGTGAGTGTGTTTAGGCGGCTCGTCGCCTTGAGATAAAGTGTTGGATAGGGTGGATGAATGGAGGCGAAGAGAAAGCAGCGGAAAGAGTAGACAGTCTTATCCCGGGGGAGAAGTATTAAGCTGAAGGAGAGACAAGACCAAGCTGCAGTATCACGGTTGAAGCTATCGAAGCATACCCCAGGACCATGGCATGGCTCTTATAGCGGAAGTCCGCGTTCCCGTCAAGGATACACCGCCAACTGTATCCCCCCGCGATCTGCCCGTTCAATTCATTCTTCTGAAACGGCCCCTAAAAACGGCTCCCCGCACCGGAAAGCTGTTTTTGGAGCCGGAACCCAGCACTAAGTGGTGCATTGCGGAGCAGATTTGGTGTCACCGTTCACGGTGTATTCCGCAGCCTCCAGTCGACTCTATCCATCCATCCGGGGCAGTGGGGTTGAACGCCGACGGACGTATTCAAGTATCTTGGGATCGCTTCCAAAAATCCTACTCCGGATTAGCAGCGCAAATGGCGGATGGAAGCAGGAAATCTGGATGGTGTTTAATTAAGTCACTGCTCACCAGTAACTAGTGGGCCCATAAATACTCTGGACAAGTCGTTGATTAATAGCCAGTCATACAAACCTGGTGTACTATGCTATATCAACAGCCTCAATGCTGTCATTTTCCATCATCCATGCACAACCTGATGTTATATTTACTTAAATATTGGAAACTTATCCATAGCAGTCAAGGCGTTCATCTCCATTTTGCCTTGCTACTACGTACGTTTTCCCCTAATGCCCGGGGAGGGGAACACTTGGCAAGTAAGAAAGCTCCCGTTCAAGTTCATTTCGGTTGATTGCAGAAGGATTGATGGATATCGCACGAAGAGAAGAAAAGACACGCTTTGGTATCAGCATTAGTTAACTTTTGGGTAGTTAACTAATAGATTTAGTAGTCCGGTAGTTCATCACCCAACACCAGTCCACCAGACTATAAAAGGATGTTACACTTCTAAGTCGTATTTCTTCGGGTTAATCTGAATGCCATGTACGTGGCCTTGAAATACCAGAATACGAAATCCAGAAGGAAAAAAGATAATTCATTGGGATCCAACATTCATGATTCAAAATAGCATAAAATCTATACAGCGTGAGACTGTAATTTACCCAGTCCACCATCACTTCTCCTCAGCCGGTGTCGGCACCAAACCAATATCATATTTCAGCTCAGTCTTGGCCAGTGAGTCACCTTCCCTAGGTGTGAAGTTAACAATTAAAGAATCCTTAACAGCAAACCCAGCATCATCATCAAGGTAATCGCTCTTAGAATCGAATATTTGGGTTGTGATGGGCTTGTAGCCGTCTCGGAGGACCTATGTGGTTCAGGTTAGCATTAGATAACTTTCGTAAGTTGACAGAAAGAAAGCAAAAATGCGCAAAGTCTTACCATAAAGTGGATATGGGCAGGTCGATTAGGGTGTCTATCAAGGAGCTGGAGCAGTTTGCCTCCAGGACCATCGTCAGGGACAGGGTAGGTAGTAGGTCGGTAACAGTAGAATCCATATGTCCCGTCGGGACCGGTTTCAAATTTGCCGCGAAGATTGAACTCTTCTTGATTTGGATCTTGTTGCTCGTACAATCCTGAAAGGAAATCGGAGTTAGTTCACTAAATTAAGAATTATACCGGAGAATACATGTCCCCGAACGCACCATTCGTAGAAGCTTCCCAGGTATGGATAGTCGCGTTGGCGACTGGTTCCTTGGTTACTGAGTCGATAATTGTACCGTGCAAGTAGACAGGTTCGCCATCAGCCGTTGGGGTCTTGATGAGCGAATCGCCCTTTTTGCTAAAAGGAGTATCGTGGCGGAAGAAGGGACCCAAGATAGCTGATTGGGTTGCGAGGTCATTGGCCTCGCCAGCCAGCCTGCAAGTGATGTCGTCGACCAGCCTGAATGGATTTATACATTAGCCGTTCGCCTTGTTTTCTTTTGTCCTAGTCCTGTAGATGGCTATAGGGCACTCACGACTCCAGTCCAATAATAGCGCCCATCAATTGGCCTTCGTTGCGCTTATCGTCGCTCATCTGTCCTGCCCAGTTGATCATATTCACGCCAGCCTCCCATTCCTCGAAAGTGAGATCGACCTCGCGCGCAAATTCGTGGATGTGTTTAATGAAGCTACCCATGACGGTGCGCATACGCGGAGACGTCTGGGGGCCCATGGCATCAATGACCTTCTGTGTCCATGAAGGTCCTAGTCCGGACTCTTTTTGCGAGGTGGTGTTGGACATGATGTGTTGTGTGACGTATTTTGATGCTTAAGGACTGGATGGGAGGACTAGATATAGGGAGCTAGGGACAGTAGCAGAAACAGAGAAGGATATGAGCAGATATAGACAACGTCAGGAAAAGCTCCATTAGAAGTATGGAATGGCGGAGATGAAGGAGCTGACGTTGACGTGAGGCTTCAGCCGCAGGGGCACTCGAACCTATTAATAACAATCACCGTAAGCAGTGCCCCTCCCCCGCACTGGGCCGCTTGCAGCCACTGGACGCGGCGGCTACTCCCGCCTGTCCATGTCCTATATATAGTTGGACGATGTCAAATAGCCGGGATCTCCGGCTAACTAGTGGGGACCCCTCCGCATTCCCACCAATCAGGGCTCTTTGCGGCTTTTGGCCCCCACTCCTCGGCCGGCTCTCAGCTCGGCAATATGCACTGCCGGCAGTCGCCAGAATATTCCTATTAATTTGTTCTTCGGAAGAGCGCCCCTCGATGACGTGTATCCATGCCCCGCAAGAAGTATGGGAATTTGCTCTCGCAGTCACTCATTCATTACTTTATATTTCGGCCTACTATTGTTTCTCCTTCTCGGTCTGACCTGAACTCTACAAGACGCGGACGGGATGGTACTAGATTGGGTGCATTATACACTGCTAGAATTCCCGTATAACGACGACTTCGATATACCTCATTCAACATGACAGAGCTAACGTATACCCCTCATCTTGAAGCAAAGCATATCTTCGACACCCACCTCAAGCTTCAAGTTTCCGTGAACTTGCTGGCAAACCTTTAAGACCTCTCTCAAAATGTCAAATTCAGCGCGGGAAATGACGAATACTATATTTCCCCGTCACCTTTAAAGAGACAGAAACCACAGCTGCACTAAAAAGTTTAGAGGGCGTTGTCGCAGCCGCGTTGGCCAATCTAAGTAAGGTGAGAATGAGCGCAAGATCAATATCAGTCTCGAGCAGGCCACATGTTTTCTCTTTCCCGACATACCCTTCTACTTTGGATGTGATGGGAGAATATAACCGGGGAATTAGGACAAGACTAAAGAGTGAGGATGCCGAAAAATGGAATTTGCTTGCATAGATACTAACGCACCTCTCTAAACACCGATCTGCTGGCGGCGCTGTCAAACCCCTATCGCCGCATGTCGGCGAGTCTCTATGAAACAAGGACACCGGGCGCATATTACCACATTCATGGATTGCTAGAAGCCTCCAAGACGCTTAATATGATCTGTCTCTCCCCATATCGGTCAGATCTAGAAACTATCAAGGCAATTACAGATGAAATTGAGTCCCACGTAAAGAAGTTAACAGCGGAGGAGCTCGAAGGGAAGAATAAAGCACTGCGACGAGCTCGCGTCCCGGCGTATAAATATGAGGACTTCATCCGGACGTCACATGTATGTTCGAGTCTTCGTTCACGAAGCCCAATCCTCTTGGAAATTATCCGTTACTAAGATTCACCCCTTTTCCGTCACCAGGGCGCAACTAACGTCAATCTCCCCCCTGGCCCGTCGCCAACCTCGAGAATGAAACGCTTCCATTCCCCCCACCCACAAACTCTGAGGGTGCCAAACCCCGCATTCTAAACAGCACCAAAGTGCTCGAACTATGCCGCATCATTGCAGGTCTAGTAATTGGTCGTATCCTTACTGAGTACGGTGCAGACGTCATAAAAATCCCAGGCCCAAACCTCAGCGGCGTACCCTTCTTTCAGATCGATGTCAACATGGGCAAGCACACTGCAGAACTTGACCTCAAGACTCCGGAGGGAAAAGTGCAATTTGAGAAGCTGCTAGAGGAGGCTGATGGTATTCTCAACGGGTATAGGCCGGGTGCGATATAGAAGTTCAGGTATGGACCGGCGGCCACCTCACGCCTGGCTGAGAAGAGGGAAAAGGGTTATGTGTATGTTAGTGTGAACTTTTTTGGACATGAAGGTGAATGGGCGTATAGAGCTGGATGGCAGCAAATTGCCGATACAGTCGGTTGTGATTTATCTCCTATTTACTTTTACAGATCGTCTAACATGTTGCGCTCCTAGGTTACCGGAATCGCATGGGCACAAGGTCACCTCATGGGCCTGGACACTCCCGCAATCCCCCCGTTTCCCATCTCCGACTACAGCACAGGCTGCATGGGCACCATCGCAGCACTGACAGGTCTCTACCACCGTGCCACGACGGGCGGATCATGGCATGGAAAAGCCTCGCTCATTCAATACGATCTAATCCTCTTTGCCGTTGGCCAATACACGCCCTAAATCCAAAAGGCTATCCTGTCGAATTGGTCTAATAGGGCGGAATGGCGGGTGTGGGTAGATGGGAATAAGAGGCTGTTGTAAACACTAGTAGAGAATTCGTAATTATTTGTCTGGTTCTCTTTTGTTTTTGCATGTCTGGGACTTGAATTTTTCCCTTTTGCCATGTTCATACAGCTAGACCGTGGATAGATTTACAAAGATAGAAACAGTATCAATTTTCTAGATCTTGTAACAATCAACACGAGTAACTATACGAGAGGCAGCAATGTATATTCCCTTACCAGTTCAACCAAAAGGCTTCCAAGATCATGCTGTGCGCCAATCCAATGCAATGATATCGCCATAGTTTTCGCACCCCTGGCAAAAGAACCCCTCATTCCGTTCGGCAATAGCATTTCGAATTGCTGGGCTCGGCTCCACCCGTGACGTTGCTGACAGACAGCCGCCACCCGACAACGCATGGAATATAACCTGTCCATACATCTATTTATCTATGCAATCTATGCTTCAATCTTAATCAACTCTCTTAACAAAAATCCAAAAAGCCATATAAAAAGCCGGGCCAAATAGAAAAACATCACAACCACATTCAAACCACAAAAACATGACATCCAGCGACACCACCGGCATCAACAACTGGTTCAAAGCCTTCTACGCCGTCTCCGACGACGGCACCGCCCACGAGAAATATCCCGAGTTCTTCGCGCCAGACGCAAAGTTGATCATGGGCGATAAAGTCGCCGTGGGCCGTGATGGTATGCATCCCCCCCTTTTAATATCTCCTCCTAGAATACGCTGTTCGTCTCTCTAATCTACCCCCCAGAAATCCTCACAACCCGCAAAAACATGTGGAGCGCAGTCTCCTCGCGACATCACACATATACATACTTCACGTCACCTGAAGCGCCCAATACGTATCTGTTGATGGGACATGTGGATTATGGGTTTAAGGATGGGAAGGAGGGGGGAACGGATTGGGTTGCCAAGGCGGAGTTTGAGGGGGAGGGGAGTGAGAGGAGGATGGTGTTTTATCAGGTCTTTTTGGTGAGTGGTTATGGTTCTTTTTGCGTGGGATTTTGTTTCTGGATGGTTGCTAATTTATGGGGTTGGATAGAATGCGGGGAAGAGGTGAGGTTGGTATTGTAGTATATAGATGTGTAGATCGAGGGCATGAGAGGTTATTTGATGGGAATCCTTTCTTACTTTTAACGACGGAGTAAACTAGCTGCTGGGATATCTACACGTCATATATAATTCCATTCTATCCCATAAATACTATAACCCCCGCAGATACCAGCAATCCATCACAGCCCCTGCAGGAACTCCCCAATAGCCCTTCCAGTCTCCTCCGGCGCTTCAAGAACATGCCAATGTCCCACCCCAGCAAGCGTAACAAAATTCTTCTTCGCGCTCGGGGTCGCATAACTCTCCCAGATGAGCTTACTCCCCTCCATCGGTGCAGCTGTATCCTCCTCGCCTCCCAGAAGCAGCATTGGGATGGTAATTTGCGAGTAATCTGGCACAGCCGCCTCTGCGATGGCGCGGCATAGGGAGATGTAAGCTTGTGGGTTCATGGTGATGTGCAATTGTCGGATGAATGCATGCACTAATGGTGTGGATTTTGAGCCTGTGCCTGAGGTTGGAATGGTGTTGGCCATGGGCTCCATGCCGTCTGTGTATTCAATGTCAGTAACGGGTAATTGAAATGAATAGCAAGAACGAAAACGCTCCCGAGTTAGGATCGGATAAGAACACCGAAAAAAAAAAAAAAAAAACTACCGGCTTCCACCGCCTGAATGCGTTTGCGGACTACTTCTGCAGTGCCTGGGTTAGGATGTACGGGGCCGACAAGCACCACGCCTCGAATCCTACCCGACACATCTGACGCGGCGAGATACGATGCGACAATGCCGCCCATACTATGTCCAACGACGACTACATCCTGCTTGATATCCAGCGCGTCCAGCAGACCCAGAGCATCAGCCGCGATGCTGGTGATGCTATTTCCTGTCCCAGAATAGGGCGAAGCGCCGCTGCCGTTCGTATCAAGTGCTAGACAATGGAATCCCAGCTGGGAGATATGTGGAATTATCGGATAGTAAAAGGAGGAGGCCGAGCCAAGACCGTGGATAAAGAGGACTGTGATTGGAGAGCCAGTGGGCGAGCCGGGGGTGAGGGTGTAGTAGAGACACTTGGAGTTTACGGTTGTGAATGGCATGTTGTTGGGGAGTTGGTATTCTTGGATTCAATGGATGAGTATGTATAGATTGATTAGGTCCGGTTGGTAGAAGCGGGAAGTAACTTACATGTGGAGGAGGAAAAAGATGTTCAGGATGGCAAGTGGGCAGGCAGCCATTAATATAAACACACCTGCGGGAAAAAGAAAAAGGACAGACAAAAAAGTCAGCAGATCCCTCTGCAGCACAGAGGATAGTATTGGAGTGTGATTAATATAATCATGCTGTGAAATAGTAACAAGCTGGTTACATATTTAGTTGTAAACCCTAGTACAGTAATTAATGAATTATTCATCTTCAGCCTGTAGGGGAGGGCATCTCTCACATTTCAGAAATGCCTCTTAGGGACTGTGAAGGTGTACTGTGTATTCCTGAGACTTTGTGGGTGTTTCCCGTCTCAAACTCAGGGTTTGGCAAGATATGGAGAACCCATGCTGTGTAACTATTCTGAGCACTGAGACATCAGAAGCGGCATCATTGCTGCTATTTTTTGCGTTAACTGGTTAATCTGGTGATAACCGGTTAAGCTCGTGGAGCAGTTAATACTAGTCAATGGTATGAACTATACCTCCGGGGCCTCCAGCTGCATCGGATCGGAACCTGGAAGCCCTCCCAATAATCGGCCGGCCACATCCTACCCGGGGAATACTATGGGGAGCAGCCTTCTAGGGGATCATCCGCTTAACTACTATTCGAAACAAATAGTGATCATATCTTCAAGACATGTAGTAGAAAATCTTAATTATAAACCCACGTTCTGGAGCATGAGGAAGAAATATTCAAGATAATGGACTTCAACCTTCTGCCATTCATCAAACCCTTCTCGAGATTGACGAATATTCGGCCACGGTTTTGCGGCACTAAAGTCGATTATATGCCCTTCTCCGTCTTTCGAGACCATTATATTCGAATATTCGAAATCTGCATGGATAATATCCAAGGAGTGTAGCTTGGCTAGTATATCGCGCAGGATCGGAGCATCCAAAGGAGGAGTTGCCTTGTTCAAATCACAGCCATCAATATGGTCAAGGAGGAGCCCATGGATAGGTTCCAAAAAGGTGACTTCCCATCGACGCCAGTCACCCTGAGGCATCTCGTTGAGTTCCGCTTCCTGGGATTCACTGATCGTAAATAAGCCATCAGTGGCAGACTGGCCCTCGTTTTTCGTTCAAGACAGCGTCAATAAATTGGCCATAGACCTATCATTCGATGAAGAAAGGGCCAGCAAGTGTTTGCAGTTCCAAACTGGTTGTAGGGAAAAGAATGAGGAACCCATAAAACATGTGTCAGTTATAACAATACCAGCTTCAAAGCATAGATCCTGTCCTCAATCTGCACTTTCAAGACAATGGAGTTCCCTGCATGGCCCAATACTGGGAGAAAAATGACCCTTGGGGCTAGATGGCTGAAGCCATTCATAATGTAAGGACAGTATTCATCTTTCAGCTTAAGCCAGTACTTCCAACATGTCGGGACTGTGAGGTCCATCATACATGATTCTTGTCTGCCTATGCTCTCGGGGTCAGGCTTGGCGGAAGGGAGAGAACTGAAGGAGAAAAAGCCTTGTTGCATGGGCAATGCTGGTGACAATTTCTGCTCAAGTGAAGCAGCAAATAGCCGGTCGAGTTCCAAGATGCAGCAGTAGTCAAATCACTGAGCTTTGACTAGTTAGTCCTCCATGACGAGGCTGCAGAATGAGGTGTCGAGCAGCATGGGTTGGCGGTAATTGAGATCAAGGTCAACACCCGTGTGTGCGTGAAATATAAATGCATCCAAGCATTCTCCGGCATTGGTTTCTCCTTGTCCAGCAGACATGCTACCCGGCATCATCCTTTCCCACACATCCAGAGATCCTCGTATGCTAGATGAAGCTGCCAGGCGTTCACATGCCCAGCCACCAAACATGCTCCTTGCTGCTTGGCTCTTGTCTGGCTCAACAAAACTGCCGCTAGCTAACTAACTCTGCAAATCCACAGGTCTGTGCGATTCAGGATAGCGCCTTGTCTGGGCTTGGCTTGGTGAGGCCGCAAAACCCACAAAACTTCACCGCGGAATGCTGGTGGAATCGAAAATACCAGCCGTGCCTATCCCTGAACGGGTCAAAAACTTGGTCAGGGCGCAGGAATGAGGGGGTTGCCAGCCTTGATTGATAAAACCCGTCTGTAATATAAACCTGCCCATGGTAGATGCTCTAGGATTGAGAGATGCCGTGTGGGATAAATAGAAGCAGAAGCAACTGACATCATTTGCTGCTGCTGGACTCCCCACACTAGAAAACACTCCCTGTTTGTCAGTTGACCGTAGCGCCAGGGCAAGACGTGCTCGAGGTCCCCCGTCAATAGCGAGTAGATGCAACAATTCCCCTGTTGCTGAGCATTGTTCTGTTGCGGGTGCGGATAGTTATCGAATATTTACTTTTTATCGTGGTGGTGGAGCACTTTCCATAAAGTTCCGCACCACAACCTCCACCGCCTCCCATCTTCTCCCGACCTCACCTCTCGCACACTCCCTCTCCATCCACCGTGCTCTCAACGCCCGCTGGTCAATTCAACTTGACTCTCTCTGCGTTGGCCCCTGTACCCTACACAGCGCTGCCGCTGTCTCTCGCCATTGACCACCATCCCTATCGATTATGAGTGGCCCGTCAACGACGGGAGCTCAGCTCCACGAGGACGGGCTTCGTGAACGCAATGTGGCCTCAAAACCCGCCAAGGAGGACCAGGCCGCTCAGGATACTCTAGTCGACAAACTGGAGGTAGAGGAGGGCCAGGACGGGACTGGGCCGGAGCAGAAGAAGACCTTTGGCAGAACTCCGGATGGCACAGGTGAGCTCCCCGCTTGCCTCCTCCCGCCCTGCTGGTATATGGGGGCATATCTCTCCATTGCCTAGTCCGATACATCCATCCCTCAAGAGAAATACGACGGCAGGAAACAAATGCAGCCTGGCTATCCTAGCTCTCCGTGGCGGGGGGGGTTCCCTTCCCATAACCCCGCATTGGACGAATAGAGTTCCGCTGCCAATTCCGCCTCAAGAACCGGTTTGCTAACGCCGTGCAACTATCATATATAGTCTTCACCGTCCCTCCCACCCGGGATATGGTCTCGCAGCTCCTTTCTCCGTCAGAACCAAAGAATCTCTCTGATATCTTCGTACTTGCCATTCTTGGGGGCCATGTCTCCCTCCTCTGGTGTCTCCCTCCGTCGTTCCGGATCCCCGCGTTCGCCATTATCTTCTTGTTTTGGCGTGCCTCATACAATATCGGTATAGGATGGCTGCTACACATGCAATCACACGGCCGGACGCTGGTCTATTGGGCCAAAAAATCAAAGATCCTGTTGAACCCCACGACTGGTGAAAATCCCCACCCTAAACTATATAGCCTACTTAAGTGGGAGTTGGAGACAAAAATCCCGGAAGACTACTCATTTGAGAAGGCGCCCCAGGAATACAATACCTGGCTGATATTCAGACGTCTCGTTGATCTAATCCTGATGTGCGACTTTACCTCATACTGCCTGTTCGCCATCGCCTGTGGCGGCCGTCCCGTCGGAGAGGGGTTCTTCATGATGATACTTCGATGGGTTACCGGAATGAGTTTGGTTCTGTTCAATCTCTGGGTCAAATTGGATGCACATCGGGTAGTAAAAGACTTCGCATGGTACTGGGGTGACTTCTTCTACCTGATTGATCAGGACCTCACCTTCGATGGTGTCTTCGAAATGGCTCCTCATCCCATGTACTCCGTCGGCTACGCCGGTTATTACGGTATTTCCCTGATGGCCGCCAGTTACAAAGTTCTCTTCATCTCTATCCTCGCGCATGCCGCCCAGTTCGCATTTCTCGTTCTTGTCGAAAATCCCCATATCGAGAAAACTTACAACGCTCCCCCACCCCGAAAGAGAGCCACGGTCGATCCTGAGACCTTGTTACGTGACGAAGAGGCTTCCCATGAAGGTTCGGTTATTAGCGATGCTACATATTCGGCTCCAGTCGTTTCCCCGGCTCAACCCTCGTCGATGCACAACTTATTAGGCCTTCATAATACCGACCTACACCGTGTTACGGACTCATCGCTGATACTGGTCCAAGTGCTTTTCTTCGCCCTCGCCGTCCTAACGCCATCAACTCCAGTGTATCAATTCTTTTTTGTCCTGAACGCTACGCTTTGGAGACTTTGGTACTCCATAGGTATTGGCTACATTCTTAATCGCCAATCATCCCGCAAAATGTGGACCAGGCACTTTGTTAAGTTCGGGGAAAGCAAACACGAAGCTTGGCGGCAGTGGAAGGGCACCTATCATCTCAGTATGACTATGACTTATGCCAGTTTCATCGCTGCGGCTTGGAAGATGTACTCCTTCCCCCAAGATTGGGGCTATGGACTCGTTCTCTTGAGACACATCCTCGGTGCAAGCTTGATTGCCCTCCAAATCTGGACCTCTATCAGTATCTACGACTCTCTTGGCGAGTTTGGCTGGTTCTTCGGTGACTTTTTCTTTGATGAATCTCCGAAACTCACCTACAGTGGAATTTATCGGTTTTTGAACAACCCAGAACGCGTCCTAGGCCTGGCAGGTGTATGGGGAGCGGTTCTAATCACGAGTACCAAGTCTCTCGTTTTTCTCGCCCTTCTCAGCCATACTTTAAGTCTTGGATTCATCCAACTCGTCGAACGCCCGCATATGCAGAAGCTTTATGGCCAGAGCCTAAGGCAGGATGCCGGTCTTGTTAAAAGTCTGAAGCGATCATTGCCTCCTTCTGTCAGAAAGTTCCATGGAAGCGTAGACAAAATCCTAGACGACTCGTTTGAGTTCATCGAAGAGCTCATCGAAACTGCCAGGCCGAAACTCGCTTCTGGTGTCACTAGCTTCGTGAAGGACACCACAGCCCTCTTCCACAAATACCCTGCCCGTGTCACGATCTCTCGTCTCGAGCCAGATCTAGCTGGTTATGACTTAAAAGACTACTCCATCGATATAGAAGGGACTCAGTCCTCCCAACTAGCGCAATCAGAAAGAGCAAGTGATAGGGAAGGCGAAAGCGCACGGTCAATGCCGGATAGGAGAGGCGAATCCAAGAACCTCATGTTCGAATACGGTGCCCCCATCAAAGTCAAATGGACTGCTCCTCTAAATCATTCCAAGAAGGATTGGATTGGTCTCTATATGGTTACCGACAACACTTCTCGTGAAGTTACACGGGTTTCCTCTCAAGGGCGATGGATATGCACGAACGAGGCTTCGTTTGATTCTTTGACAAGCGAACAAGGTCTGGTTTCCAGTGATGTCATCGTGAAAAGTTCTAGGGATGACGGCGAGGCAAAGGAGGTTGCCTCTGGAGAGATGATCTTTTCAGGCGACAAGCTTTGGTGGACTCAAGGTGTATTCGAATTCAGATACCACCACAACGGAAAGCATAATGTCATGGCTGTCTCCCGTCCATTCGAGATCCGGATCAGCAGGTTCGACGAAGAGGAAGTCGAGGGTGATAACTATGGTCTCGTGAGAACTGCTGTCGAAACAGCTTTGTTACCCGTCGTCCAAAACTGCTTTGATAGGGATCCCGATATTGCTCCTCAGACCGTTGAGGAGCAGTTTGGTAGCCTAGTTGATAGGGACGGGAAATATGCAAAGAGAGTTGTGTTCGCCGTCCATCAGATGTATGTGGTCCAATAACTTGCAACCCCATGGCGGCGCACTTAGTTTTTGTCGGCCTGCCCTCCGGCTCCTAACAGATTCACTAACACGCAATTTCTAACTTCAGGTTCGGTATCGAATTTGCTCCCGAGGTTGTTCGTGCGGACGGAAATGTGCGAAACTTGGCATGGCGCATCTTCAATGCCAAGAAAGTTCTGGTATGTACCCCTTGCGCCCATAATGCCAATTTTGAGTCGCGTATGCATTCGACCAGGCATTTTCATTCTATATAACATCCTTGGTGAAACCTAGGTTTCTTCCCACCCTAATGACTAACTGATCCCCCGAATCCAGGCGCCATACAGCATGTCGAGCAGCTCCAACGGCGCCTCAACCCCAACAACAGAAAAGGAAGATTAGCCAACACGTAACAAATGCAATTCACGATGATGACGAAGACGAATTCAGGCCTTGCTTTTACTCGCCATTTATGACCTACTCCATTCCCTCTCCGCCCTAGCTACCGAACCAACCAGTTTGCGACTCGAACTTCAGTTTTAGGGCACCAAGGACAAGAATTAAAATACAAAAGACACAGTACATAATATATACAGGGCGGGAGACTAGCTACTTGCACATAGATCGGACCGGAACGGGGTGTTTTTCTATATCACGTTTTCATTCTTCCCCTTCACATACTTTATTTCTTTTTCACATTTTCCTTCGAAGTTCTCCTCTGAAGCCGTTCCCATTTCTTTTTTAGCAACATGCGTTTTGGGTCTTTGGCACTTTGCATAGTTATGTCGGGAACCCATCATGCCTTCAGCCTGATTTTCGTTCCGCAGAATTCCCATATTTCACCTTCCTCCTGCAACAATTCGATGCTTCCTATATGCAAGGAAGAGCAGAGAGAAAAGAAACCGAAAGATGGAAATAAATGAAGGAAAAATTCGGAAAGTGGTGGGAGTTTTACTTTGGCAGTGTGGGTTTTTTGGCGGGTATTTCATATGTTTTTTTACCATGCATATAATTACTACCAGCCCAGATGTATATAGAAAAAAAAATATATAGGATATAAAATAATGAATGCGTTACGCAAACATGATTCACGATGGATGGGGGGAGGGATGGTGGTTTATATAAAGAGGTCTTTTTTTGGTTGTGGGTGCTTCATGTAAGGGTTGCGTTGACCGCAACGGTCTGCCAATGTCTAGTTGGTATGAAACTCAGGGGCACGCTGCAAGGCTCTTGAAGAAGCTTGATGGGATTAACAGGCGGATGATGCAGGCATCAGAGTTGGTCTCGTTGGGGGGCTTGCGGCAGCTTAAATGTTAAGGAGGGAAGACGACCAGTTTTACCCCTTGTTTCCTGGCATTGATGGTAGGCTCGAATAACGGACATTGAGCGGAACAACTCACGAGACAGCACAAAATTAGGTAGAAGATAGAAAGAGCAGATGTTTATTAATATAAGAATTCTATTATTTTCAACTATATATATTGGTGGAGGCGATGCCTATATTTACGAAGATCTAATCAAAGTTAGCTTACCAGTCCGTATGAAAAGCAGGCGAACTCGAATAGGCCCCTTGCAGATACGGCCATGCCAGGCATAATAGGGTTGGGGCAAGGGCATAATTATTAATTTTTTATTCAGCAAAGCCATGTAATCATCCCCTCCCCCATCCACACCGATCCCCCAAAACAACGCCCCAAGACGAGACATCGAATCAAGAAATGGCGGGACAGGTGAAAAAACGAGCGCGGATTGCTCCGCAAATTTCTTCGATACACCAGATTCTCCACAACCTATCCTCCCCTTTCGCCAAGCGACTCGAATCGACCAAATGGTCTATTCAAGGTCCCACGAAAGAGTCCGGTATCAGGGAGAGTGGGAAGGTAGAAACCCGTTTTGGAAGGGCGCTCCGTGAGGAGACTCGTGGAATGGATTGACTTGTTGTCATCATGAAGATAGTTGACTGGAGGTCTTTGGGAGGGGTTTTAGCGAGTGTGGGTAAATACTGACATTGGTAAATTGTGCAAGGTGAGGACGGAACGCTGTGTTAGTATTTATACGGGGAAAAGGCAAGGAGAACTATTCAACATCCGGCACTGGTTAGCTAGGAGCATAAAAGGTGATGGATTATTGAATATGGAAGTGTTGTATATGTTTATCAGGATCGTTATTTTGGTAAAATGTGTATCTTCAATGATTTTGCAGAAGCAGAACTGAAAAAGGTTTCTCATCATAAAAATGGCAGGGAAGGAAGAAATAGAGGATGGTCTTACCTAATGCTCGGTGGCTTTCCGGGTTGTATTTCTGCCAACCATCATGTGTGTGAAGTATTTGAAAATTGTCTGTTACTGCACGCTGTTAGCTCATGATACAATAGAATATATCAAAATAACAGGATGGGTAGAAGGAAGTATCAGATGGTGATGCATGTTTGTTCAGTGGATCATGGAGGAATATCCAGGAACAGATTTTTGGTAGGTTTTCCTCACATAGGGGGAGGGCATTGGGACAGGAGACGGGGAGTCAACTTACAATTCATGATAGACGAGCTGTGCAGGGATACTACACAGCTCGATGTCCAGCCACTTCAGCTCAATCGAGTATGAAATAGCTGGTGGTGATATTGGATTGTTGGATTGATGTTGTGTGTGTGAGAAGAAAAGAAAAAGAAAGCGAGTTGAGGTTGAAGATTTTACACAGTGGGAACTCGGTCTCGGTGAAATAATGTTCCGCCCAAGAAGCAAACAGAGCAAACATGGCGAGTTGATATTTACCAACCCAAGGTTGCGATTTCGACAGAAGCTCGATAGCTTGTCCATTGCGCTGAGATACACCGCAGTCTTGTCCCCGTATCGTCTTCTAGGCTAGAGCATTGCAATGGCTGACAAGAGACGTATTAACGGGCCGCCCGGGGGCACGCGACCGCCCGTGTTCGCTTCGTCGCTACTCTCCGCCGAGGGACAGCGTTCCGCTGCGCTTGAACGTCCCATCCGCACCAGAAAGCCAGATGAGCTGAGGAAAATATGTAGGTCTTCCTCACAACTGCGTACTCTCCTACAAGCTGTACTAAGTACGCCAATAGTCCTAAAAACCGGCCTCATTCCGTCCGCTTCTGGATCGGCATATCTCGAATTCCAACCCTCCGCAATCCTCCCCCGATCAAAATCGAAAACCCTCATTCCTCCCTCCTCATCCATAAAACTTACGTGCTCCGTTCATGGCCCGAAGCCCCTTCCACGCTCCGCTCCGTTTTCTCCTAACCTTCTACTCTCTACACACGTCAAATTCGCTCCGTTTGCTTCGCGGCGGAGAAGAGGCTATATCCGAGATGTCAGCGAGAGGGATCTTGGTGTGCACCTAGAAACCGCCCTTCGTGGAGTTATAATAGGGGAGAGATGGCCAAAGAGTGGACTTGATATCACAGTGACGATACTGGAAGGCGAAGATGATCGGTGGTGGGGCGACGTCCTATCTTCTGGCCCACTGGGGGGTATAGACGGATGGGGATTGATGAATGTCCTAGCTGGTTGTATAACTGTTGCGTCAGCCGCTATTGCTGACGCCCGAATCGACTGTTTGGATCTTATTACCGGCGGAGTTGCTGCTTTCGTGGAGAATTCGAAGGGTGAAGGTCCAGAGGGGAAGCAAGCCGAAAAAAGTCAAAAAAGCCAAGGACAATCATTAGTGCTGGATCCGGACCCTTCTGAACACCGAGGGATTGTGTCGGCTTGCGTTGTGGGATATATGCCCTCACGCGACGAGATTACGGAACTATGGCTCAAGGGCGACACTTCGAATTTATCCTCCGAAAACCAGAACATATCCCTAAGCCATGAAGCGTTGATAGATGGGGCAGTTGACGCAGCGCGAGGGGCACAGGCGGTCCTCATGGACGCCGTCAGGGAATCCGCGGAGCGTTTTGCTAGGCACGCAGGCAAGGCAGCTCCGCCAGTTATGGAAGATGTTGAAATGCAGACCTAAAATCAGTTTGCAATGACTTTATGATGAGTTCAGATAATTGCTGGATAAGTCCTTTGATGAGCTTTCCAGAAAAATAAATCCATGTTAGGCTTCTTTCCGGCCAACGCCAATCTATGTCCATTGTTCAATTCCTAACTTGTCACTTTTTCCTATTCTATGAACCAAAGGATTTCTTTATCATCCACGGTCACAGCCCGTCCATAATGCACGCGGGTGTATACAGATAGAGAGGCTGACTGCAGCTTGAGTGCAAGAACATTGTCTTAAAAGACCAGTATTGGATTGCACAATCTTCACCCTGTACTTGTGATGTCTGTACCTCTGACTATCACTTTGCCCTCCTGCTCCAGATGATGGTGATGCTGTTATCTTGCCGCCATTCTCTTCTTGCGGTTGTTCCCTCATTCTCTACAGTTCTATCTTGATTTTCTTTTCTTTTATTTTCTTTCTTCCATTGTGTGCCCTACTGCAAGTGTCCTTAGTCTGCTGGCCACCGGTGAGAATTCCTATCTTGATCCGGCCACAGGCCCAAAAGGGGCTTGGAAATCTATTACTGTTTAAAAGGCATTTCAGCTATCCCTCTCCGATCAGAAGGGAGACCCCGTTCAGGTATGCCTTCCAAAACCCAGCCCGACGTGAACCTTTGGTTCTTGTATATCTGCCTCCAAAAGTCAGACTACAAGACTGTGAGTCCGCTTCCTCTCCTTGGCTGTTCTCTCGGCCGTATTATCCATAACATGTGCATCCAACTCTGATTTACCCCCCATGACTATGTCTTTTTCTCGCGTCAGACCAATTGTTAATCACGAAATGTGCGTGACAGATCGATTTCAACGCAGTGGGTGAGGTGACAAGTTTGAACCCCCCTGCTGCTCGCATGCGCTTCTCGCGTCTCAAGAAGGCAATTGAAAACGGAACGTATACTTCCACGGGAACAAGCTCGTCCGCGTCCCCTGAAAACATCGGTGTCTCCCCTATTATCGGAGGAAAGAGGAGTCAGAAACGCAAACGCCGCCAATCCAAAGCGAAAGGGGTGGTTAAGCAGGAAGAAGCAATGCAGCTTGCTACATATTTGCCGGATCATGGGACGATGATGGATATAAAAATGGGGAATATGCCTGATAGCATGGTCTATGGTCAAGTAGTGGCGGCGCGTGATGGGGGCGGTAGTGCCTATGATGCCGACTATGGAGATTCGGACGATGACGATATTCCTCTAGCTCTGAAAAAGCGCAAGGCAACCCATCGCAATACACTCGACAAGAAGAAACGAAAGCAGGATCACGTTAGGAAGTCTTCAGCTACAGGGGTAATCGGGGGCCAGGAGGCTGGAGATGCGGATAGGACCATTGGTTTCATACCCCACAAGGTTGAAAAATGTCCGTTCCCAAGATATGATACCGAAATGACAGGGGCAGACATTTTTAAAAACGAAATGATGCCGTTGGACAATTGTCCCCCCGCGAATTTGAAGCAAGAAACGCCGTATACCAACTCAGTCGATAATAACCTACCACTCCCCAACACAAATGGACCCTTCCAATCCATGTTCCCCGAATACACTCACACCACATCCAGCCAGCTTGGACCTCCCTTGTCCTCAGTTTATCCCATGGACACTGACTCCCTCTACGACGCCAACTGGGGTCTGTGGTCCGCGCCCAGCAGCCAAATGCTTCAACCATTCGATCCGTCCCTCATCCCCACGAACAGAAACACCTCCTCCTATTCAACCGGCTACACCCGCTACCCAGGCATGAGGACCGAAACCTCCCAGAACACGTGGATGCAATACCGCATTCCGAAAATCACCATCACAGACACAGAACCGTTCGCTCCACGTGGTAGCATGGCGGTGGATGGGCCGCAGTTGCGAGTCAATCAGGCGCTTTTTGGACCGGGGTCGAAGGCTTTTATTCCAAGGTCTGCGGGGAGGAATGAGAAGGCTACTAAGGCAAATGGGGATGGTGTTGGGAGCGATCTTGATGCTGAGTTTGAGGTTGTTGAGGTTGAGTAGATTGGGGATAGGCGATTTTTGGGGGGGAGAGAGGATGGATGTTTGTATTTGAATATCATCGTATTTGTGCTGGGGGTTTAATTTTTGTGGCCACTTACGATACGATGAGATAGATGACTTTGAATATCGGCTTTTGGTTTCCATGGTCTCCAACTTATTGAGAGGCAGCTGGCCGTGGCTTTTGTTCTCTGGGTTGATCTGATGCTTGAAGGTCTGGAAAGCTGAACTTAGTAATGATTTTCTGGAGTGTTTTTTACTGTTTCTTTCTTCAAGTCCCTTTCGTCCTTTCGTCCTTTCGTCCCTAAGTTTTCCCTTCAAGCCACCTACAGGAGCATAGTGTACCCGCTTCTGGACTCAGCATATCGTGTCACCTCGGCAGAAATATCAATGCCGGCATATAGTAGTAGGGAAGCATTCCAGTACATGTACCCGTTTAATATCCGAACGACCACCAATGGGATCAATTGGTAACTCTGGGAAGCCTGGGGCAGAGAAGTATGTAACCGCATGTCACTCTCTTGAGTATGCGGGGGAAACGCCACCAGCCCTATTCCTCGGTATGGAAATTCAGGGGCAGCCGTGTGGGAGCAATGAGCTGACTAAGCCGTATTCTGCCGCCCGTCGCCGCCTTCACTCCTCCTCAACCTTGCATCTCCAGACTCCAGTCCAGTCCGACTCAATTTCCGGCATCCCCTGCTGTGGACACCGCCGTTGGCGCCGTTGCTGGCCCGTTCCTGGTCTTCGCCGCTGGATCACACCCCGTCACGCTCGTGGTGGAGCCTCTTCACGCAGAAAACTCTAGACGGCCCAGCACACTGGTTAGAATGGCGATTGAGAAGATCCTCCAAAGGCGCGTCCTGGCCCCCCCGCCAGCAGACAGCCCCTTGAACCAGCCTCGTTCCGGCAGGCCAATTGAAGATTGGCTTCGGACCAGGCCCATCCCAATCTTGGCGGCCCTGGCGGCCGCCTATCACCAACCTGGCTGGAGTTCAACGCGCCCAAAATCGGGGCTTTCTCTCCAAGAGCTCGAGCCAGGCTTCGTTTCCTGCCGCCAATCCTCTGCTGGAATTCGTGATGCCTGCATTGCCAGAATGAAGTTCCAAGGTTTGGCTGTTCCCTGAAAGTTGAAACCAGTCCCTTTCTTTTTTGTTTTCGTACGCTCGTTTCGCGGTCAGTCATTATTATTGTTTTTTTCTTCTTAATTCTTAAGTTAATTTTTACTTTCGTATTTTCTTTTTCTGGTCTTTATTCCCTAATCTTTTCGATTTTTTTCCCTGGCAATTCTTTGCTTCGATTTTCCAGTTTTCAGGATAATTTTTCAAGAACAACAGAGGTCAACCTAGCTTTCACGGCCAATCATTGCATTCCGGCGTGCAGCAGGTTTCTCTCCAATCGCAATACATTTACCTTGTGCACCTCTTAACCCCCCCTTAAACGGCCAGATAATGAACTCGTTGGCGATATCCCCCTTTGGTTGGTGCCATTGACTACATATCGCATCTTCCGCCCTCAATTGAGAGAAAATGGCGGGCCTGAGAAAGCTGTTCAATGTTGAGAGAACATTATTCCAATCGACGAGCCCTGAACCGACTGAGAACAACTCCGGTGGCCCGTCGAGCTACGAGATTTCACCGTGTCGTGATTTACCCAGTGCATCGCCCGACGCAAACCTCCCTCGCCTACCGCAAATGCAAAACCAGACCTTCCTAGGCATTGAGAGGCAATTCGAAGACCTACATGACCAGTTCCGCGCCCGCTCCTCTCCTCCCGCGCAGTACCAGCAGTTCAACAGTAGCCCCGACTCGAAGCCCTCGCCCTTCCGCAACCGCCGCCACGTTGACGTGATAGAAGCCACCTTCCCCTCCCAACGCGCCCGCGCTCCCACGCCTATATCTCCCCCCGCCATGTACAATGAGGAAATTGCCGATCGCAACATTCAGGGCAAACGGTCTGATAAGGGAGGCCCACGATACGCTAGTGTTATATCCGCAGTATATCAGGAAGATGTCGCAGACCGCAATATATTGCTTGGTGGTGGAAGGGTACATGCGGCTCTCGCGGGCACTGAAGCCACATCACAGTCGGGCCCGAATAATGGCAGATCAGTGTCGTCCCTTTCCTACTACCGAGAAGGCAGGCCACGACTGTTCTCAAAGTCAAATGGGACGGGGCGTACGACACCGTCGGACACCGAGAAAGCCGCATTGAGAGTTATTTCTTCAGACCAGGATCTCCGCAGTCATCCCCCGTCCCTTAGGCCGGACGCTACCCAGAGCAGTCCATCACGTCGGATAGGAGTCAGGCAATATATTGCTTTGCGGTTAAGAAATTCTGCTCCCACATTGTCTGCGGGTGGACCAGAAACTAGTACTCCAAAACACGTACCACGGCCTCCAATTGAAGCTTCGAAACATCCCGCCTATCCCTCTCCTCCTACAACCTCTCATCTGGTGCGGGAGACGAGAAAACTTCCAAGAGCGGAGCCAGAACCAGTCAACTCGTTGACTCCGCTGGATATTAAACCAAAACCGACTTCTCAAAACAAAGCTCCTGCTGCTAAAGTCCCCGCCGTCGAGGATGGATCTAACCAACTATTATCTCCCGCCTCTGCTCGGCTGTGCGCAAGAAAAAACGTTCGCGACCTTTCTATCAACACCAAACTAGCCGCTCCCAACAAAAGCTTCGTGAAAGTAAAAAGCCAAACCCTTGATGTTCCAGTGCGGACACCAAGACGGGAACCGAATGCAAGCATTGCAGAAATCGTAAACAGTCCACTTCCAGTCGCAACCCCGTCTGCGATATCCCCGCGGACCCCAAGCTACAACGTTGACGAAATTATGAGCATGTTTAAGCAAGCGTATATATCCTCACAGGCGGCGAGCCCAAATCCCACCTTCGAAACGTTGCAGGATGCTATCGTCCGCGAAATCAATTCTCACGACGCTTTTCGACAGGTTGCTTCCGATATTGAAACGATGCCTTCCCCCAATCCCTGTCCTCTTCCAGTCACTTCGGAACGTACCGAGGAGTTTCGCGGACATATGAGGAAGAAATCTTCTATAAAGAGCCTTTCAGGTAAGGATTTACAGGCGCTAAAGTTCACTCGGAAGCCCTCGTTCAAGAGGAAAAGACGAAATTCTTATACACCAGGGAAAGAAATGTCGTTTCCCGCTATTAAGGGTATGGAGGCGATGGCAACAGAGCCTAGCCCCCAAGAACGGAAGAGAAGGCATACCTATACACAGCCCGTGCCGTCATGCGCTCCAGACGCCCCTGAACTTCCGTTGCCATTAAGAGAAGAGGCTAAGAAGGTTAATCTGGGGACGTCCGGAGAGGTACCACCAGTCAAATACTCCTACAGATTAATTCCCGACGTCCGCCCAAAATCTTCCCATAGTCTAGGTTCGAAGGGCGCTCCTCCCAGACCGACGACTTCCTGTTCCTTGAAACTATCGGGACATTCTCGCAAAGACCCCAAATCGGACACGAGACAAAGATCCAGCTCCCGAAGGAATACTACCTCCCAGAAGGAACCTCCCACACTTCAATTTGATCATGTCAATGATGAAGGGAATAATTCCGCGCCGACGACGACTACGCGTTCACGCACCCCGTCAGAGTCGAAAAGCATCAACTCCGTCTCGTCGCAACAAACTACCCAATCCGTACCGACCAAGCGACTTAATGCATCCCCTGTGCCTGTTGGCAGGAACCGAATACCTCTTCGCAGGAGCAGTCTACACAAGGATCTATTTGACTCCGGACGCTTTCTACCATGATTAAATCCTCACGCCTATGAATTCCTCTCATTATCCTTTTCCTAGCACGTACGAATTCCGTGATTACTCCGGCGACGAGCTTTCCATACTGTTTAATCCTAATCCGATCATTGTCCCGTATATACCCCGCTAAATCAATAGCGACCACGTTCCTTTTCGCCTCCGATCTCTTCGCAACGCCTGCAGCTCCCATCTCTGAATTTCCTTGCCTTTCTATATGATATATATATACCAAGCATATTGTCTCCATTTGTCTCACCGCGGCGATTTAAGAGTGTTTCTCCGTTTCACCGCTCTCTTGGTAGGGACATGGAAATATTTCCTCCGGTTTATACCAGACCAGCCCGTCCATTGCCTCTCTTTCTATCGTATACATAATACAACTCACCCCAGTCGCATATTACTATATCCAATTTCTTTGTGTCCTATACCGAACTATTGCTTATTGCTTGAGGTTCTTTTTTGTTCTTTTTGTTTTTTTCGTTTTTTTTTTCGGTGTAGTCAAATTACGTGCATATATTCTGCATACACATGGCAAGGATCAGTGGCGCACAACATTTATATGGATAACACCAATTCGCGCGAGCTCCTTGGACTTGCTTTCGGAAATACCTCTCCTTTTTTTAACCGGCATACTGGCGAAGACGGCGTTGCCGGTTTCTCACCGGCGTTCGACCTTTTTTGGGTCTGGAGTTTCCGTTATATGACTCTTTTCTGTTTGTCCTGGGATTGCTTCACTTGGATTCAAGAGGCCTCAGTGAGCAAATTCCCTTTCCTTTCCTATTTTATATTCGCCTGGCTCCTTTCTCTCTCTCTCTTTCTCTCTTTTTTTTTTTTTTTTTTTGTTTTGGGTTACTTTTGTCTCCTCGATTCCTTCTATTCCTGTCTTATTACTATATTACCTTTTGAATACATAGACCTACGCAGGGACCAGAGTGTCACAGCAGTTACTTACCTTACTCTCGATAATGGGCCATTTTTTTCATCCCCCTGCTTCTCCTTACACCGCCAGCCGAATCCTTTCTCGTTTACAATATGCATGATTAATCCGGCGTCGGTATATATATAATGTCCGACTGCCTTAACGTAGACATGGGTGTGACCGGAACCTTGCTCATCCTTGTGTGGCTGGATTTTCCTAGTGTGAGCTCTTTGTTTCCAGATCTATAATAAGGCGGCGATCATGAACGATCATACCAGAGTTATAGGCCATTCTATTTAATTATTGTTGGTACATGACTATCTTGATATTTTTTATTTTGTATTTTCCATTGCTATATTATAGCCATGACCAACAAATAAGGAACAAGCTCTGTTATCCTCACGAAACGCATTTTATATCACTGGTTAGTGGGGAACAAAAAATATATTCCCGCAGCAGCCAGCATCCCATCAGATGGGGGGAAAAAATGAAAAGAAAAGAAAAATACATTTGCCCCTCTCTCCTTCACCCAGTTTTATTCAATGAAGGGACTCAACGGGGGTAGGAAAGTATAAAACAAAAAAATGACAAAAAAATAATCAAATGATGTCGTCCAGGCTCGAACTGGAGACCCTGAGTGTGTTAGACTCATGTGATAACCAACTACACCACGACACCATGCTATTATGTAAGGACGCTAGCGATAGCGGGATTTTGATGGGGTTGATTTGGTTGACCTGGTTGGTTTGAAATTTCCGCCTTGAAAAGGGGGGCGTGGTTGATGGGGATGGGAGGATTTGTGAAGAAGGGTTGGATTGAGATTTTCCTATTGATATTGGTGGTAATTATTTGTGAGGATGTTGGTGATGTTTGTAGATTTTTATCCATGTTATGTTTTTAAAATGTGTTATAGGGTCAACTTGTCATGGAATATATATATTTCTGGGTGGTGAAAATAAATCAGGAGCATATTAAGAACAAGTTCCAGTTTACAGTGCTATGCATTCACATGTTGCCTTTTTATTCATCAAGCTATCTCTTAGTGATTTAAAGTCATATGATCAATTGGAGTCCTACATTAAGGCCTATATAAGGCCTGAACTAAATGAAAAATAATCTTAGAGGTCAAAAAAAACCTCTGACCTGCTATAGAATGAGATGCTATAGAGTAAGCCTATAAAACATCAGATTAGAGATTAAAGAATAGAACTCTACAATTAAGAACTATCTATCTCTTCCTCTTCAAGACTTTAAAGACCCTATAAAAGATTCATTAGTATTACTATTAGAAGAAGAAGAAGCATCCTCAGTGTCAGAGTCCTTCTAATTATTATTAGAGGAGGTAATAAAGATCTTATCTCTTAAATTTAAACTTCTAGAAGACATTAAAGATTCAGCATCAGATAGAGATGGACTTAGAGAGTATAGCCTCTTTCTCCTCTTTAAAGACTCTATAACTCAACCTGATATATATAGGAGTAACTTACTTAATGTAGCATTCTCACCATTCTTTCCTTTTTCTTTATTAGTATTCACCTCTATATCTCCTCTATCTTCAGTAGCAGATAGTAATACAAGTAGAGATTTTAATAGAGTTAATAGAGGTTCATTAGTAAAGAAGGTAGTAACCCAAGAGGTACTTGAGGTTATAATAGTAGAGACTTTATGTAATTAGGAAAACTTGAGATGAAAACATTGTGTAGAATAAGGTTGATTCTCTACATTCCTGAGCTGCCCATGGCTATTTATATTATGAGGCCTGACTAAGCTATGTAGGTGACTAAGCATCATGGATGTCCCATAGTGTGGACCATAGTGTGGAGCATATACATGTAACACTTTACATCACTTAATAACTTTATTACTAGAGGAAAGAAGAAGTAAGTTAGTAAATATAAAGTAAAAGACTGGGTGAGAAGACATACTAAATAAAAATCACTGAGCTAGTAGGGTTAGAGTTAGAGACAGTAGAGACACTAACATTATCTAAGTAGGTAAACTACTTAATGATTATAATAAGGGATCTTTTTTCCTTATAGGTAAAAAAACCAATAATATTATTACTAATAGAAACTAAATTCTCAATACACAGCAGGAGAACACAGCTCTAATATAGAGATTCTGGGAAGATGTAATAGATGCTAAAGATTTTAAATTTAGAGCATTTATTATCACTGTAGCTCCTATAGATTTTAATGATAATCTTAAAAACACAATCAGAACAATTAGCAGGCATATCACAATAAATAATATAAATAGTAATAGTAGATAAAAACAGGCTATTAAAGCTGATATTAGTCTCTATATACTCAGAGGAATTAACAGCCTCAGAGCCCAACTAAGGATAAAAAGATAAGATTATTATAATAATATTAGATATAGTAATCACATCAGTCACAAAAATATACTTTACAGCTAGAGTGCTCTTAACCTGAATAAATATATCCTCCATAAAATTCAGCTAACTAAGGTTATAGATCTGAAGCACTACAGGTAGCTTCAGCTCAACCTTAAAATCTAGGATGTCACAGAGGATAGTAGGGGTGGCAAAGCTGTTAATCTTAATATTTCTATTTAATGAAACACAGCTGTTAAGGTTAGTGATGATAAAACTATTAGAGATAAAGATATAGATCTAGGGCTGGGACTGAGACATCATAAGGAAGGCAGGAAGATATAATAAATTTAATAGAGAGCTAAAAAAAAAGGAGTAAAGAGGCTAGATACAGGTATTGAAATTAAAAATAAAGAATTTCAGGATAAATTATATTATTCATAATCTGATAGTAATTCATACTACTTATAAGCATTAAGATCTAATAGTAATTCATAGCACATGAGAGAGTAATATAGAGCTAATCATACAAGAAAACTAAATCTCAGAGATTAATTCCAACATGGCTGAGTAATTAATCCTGTAATTTATTGATTATTATTATAAAAGTAGGTCATACAGAGAACTAGAGTCAAACTATTATAATCATAAAATCCTCTACATTACTTAATAATTTAATTTAATATAGAAGCTGCATCTCACTGTTAAATAGCCTACTATCTAATTGAATCTTCAGATATCAGAATGAATAAATAAGAAGAATTATGTAGGATTTATTGTAAATATCATACTATAAGTCTAGATTACACATACACATAAGAAATATACCTCATTTAATTTATAGAACTAAAGGCTGGATTGACAGAGCATTCTGAGCATACATAAATTTTTATGTAACCTTATGATGCTAATCATCATTCTATTTACTTATATTAATTAATAGGTATTTAACAGACTTATTAGGCAGATAATTTAGAAGGTCCTCATTAAGCTAAGTAATAATATCATTAGTGGGTGTGAGGATCACCTAACCTTAAAAGTAATCCCTCTAATAAAACTAATTCTATAGATCTGAATATACTTAATTAATAAACTTATCAACCTTAGAGGTCCAGTGTAGCTCAGGAGGGATTAGCTGATAATCCTGAAGAGCTACATCATATAATATACTAGCTAATCAATTCATAAAGGATCTACCTTTAGGGATAGTAGTCAAAAGATGCATGTTCTGATGAAGATGGAGTGTATAAAGAGAGAATCAAATCTTAATATATTACATGCAGGTATCTACAGTGTCATCCCACATATTATAAAGAATAATAAGTAAGGTCTGCTGAAAGTCATCATTAAAGATAGTCAGAATGTCATTAAAGTCATTACTATCTCCAGGTAAATTAGCTTAGAGATCATGGAGAATTTAATTAACTACATTAAAGATGTAGTGATGAGTCATTAGAGTTTTATCCCAGATAATAAGGAAGATATAGTAAAGAAGCTTAGTCAGCTGAGTACTACATAATATATTGTAAGTTAATGTAGGTAAAATGTCAATAAGAATATAGAAGTACTTATAGATAGTACAACTATTAGAAAGAAGCTGAGCAATAATGTCTGTACTAGTAATATAGAGTATGATCTGACTTAGAAATTATAGATGATTAATGAGAGTATTATAGATAAATATCTTGCTTATTCTATTAGAATCATTAAGAAAGAACATCATATTATAGAGATTAGTATTCAAAGCTATAAGAATAGTATTATAGGCTAAATATTAATTCACATTAAACTGAGCTTTATATTTCTCAGCTCTGATAGTCAGCACCTAATAGTCATAAGTAAGCTTCTATGTGATCAGGGGGTTACTATCCTTCTTCAGCTCCTACTCATAATGTAGCTCTAGCAGGCTCTAGATTTAAATATCCTCTGACTTAAGACCCTTCTAGGCAAGCCTCTTTCAGATAAGATGAAGCCTATAGTTAATAGCTAACTTGTGAAGGATCTAGTCATTAGATAGATTGTAGGAGCAGGCTTTAAGAATGAAGTTTAGATTATTAATAAATAAAGTTGAAAAATAAACCTAGATGTCAGCAATAAATAGTAAGTTAGTATAGGTAATAATAGATATTAACATCCTTCAAAGCATCTTCTCAGTTTCCATCTTTAAAGCCTCCTTAAAGGTATATTCTTACTCATTATCATACTAAATGATACCTCTTATATAGTAGGCCTTCTAGAAAGTATTCTGTCTGATGCCAGCAACTATCAGTAGGTCATCAAAAGATTTAAGCTCTCTCAGAATAGTAAGTAAACAGTATAAATAATACATATTACTATGAAAAGATATGAGAAGGTACATTCACCTTATAACATTACTAATAGAATACTTCTTTCAGTACTTCCAGCACAGATTCTTCAAGTCCCAGGTAAAATAATATGGCATGTCATGGTATAAATAAATAGATTCAGGATTATCATAATTATACTTAAAGAAAGTAAGTAGGTAAGATATCTAGTCATCAAGACAGTCAAAAGTAATCTTATAGAGCTCCTCAGGGTCATACACAACATAGTGCCTGCCTGGAAGGTAGATGATGAAGCCTATATTCTCAGGGTAGTAATTCTCTATATTGAAGTCTAGAGTCTGCCAGGCCACCTCAGTATAACTAATATAATAACCCAGGTAGTACTCATGAATCTTATTGTCACCCACATTGAAACTAATAGTAGCACAGTCAGAACTCTTTATAATATATTTATAGAGATATTTGATTATAAAAATGTCAACACAGCATTTAACATTAATGTGAGTCTTATACCTCCAAGTTAAGTAAGGATTATGAGGGATAACCCATTTATTATCAACCTCAACAGGGCTGGTCTTATCCAAGTTGTAGGTAAAGTAATAGCTACTCTTATAATAGTAGTACTAGGAATATCATAATTAATAGATAGTTATCTTCTTAGTAAAAGGCTTGAAGAACTACTTGATGTAACAGACCTCACTATTAACATCTCTCTTACAATAGGAAGTATTAGGATTGAAATACAGACTATAGGGCCTGTGCAGCAGCTATTTAATAATAATATTATAAAGTAACTATCTCTCTGGCTTCTCAGGATCTAGTACCTCAGTAGACATAATATTATTTATTCTCTCAATGAAATACAGGTCATCTTCCAGCCAGTATAAAGTATAAGAGTAAGATAGCCCTCTCTTCTGATACTTAATCATCTAAATATAAGTAATATATTTATCTAGAGTATCACTCTTGATCTTATGAAGTAGGGTCTGATTCTTCATATTAAAGACCCTAATAATCAAATTAGACTAATCATTTCAATGCTGTATAAGCTTCCTATTATCATCATAGAGAAGCTCAGACTGAATCTCCTCCCACTCAGAGTTTGCAGTAAAGATAATAAACAGAGTAGGCTTATAGAAGTGATGCATTAAAGCTATGAAACCCTAATAAATATTTTAATAATAATAGGACCCCCTAACAAACCAAGCAGGTAATATACTACAATTAGTATTACTAGTATTAATATTATTTTATATTTGAAGTCAGGAAGAGCTGTAGAGATCTACATGAAGCTTCAACTAATTATAAAGATAGAATTTAAGTTTAGAGTTATTAATAGCTAGTCACATATTCAGCAGCTACTGCTGAAAGAAAAATCAGCTATAATGAGAAAGATTAAAG
Source organism: Onygenales sp. PD_40 (assembly GCA_032988205.1). NCBI lineage: Eukaryota > Fungi > Ascomycota > Eurotiomycetes > Onygenales > Onygenales sp. PD_40. The sequence goes on along the minus strand of JANTQD010000011.1, from coordinate 272,539 downwards.
AAATTAGCATGAGTATAAAGCTAATAGTGATAGAACTAAGTAATGATTAGATTCTTATACTTGCAAGACACACCTAGGAAATAGAAAGCCAGTTAGTAAATCAAAACATTAAAATATATATAAGGTAGAATTAACCTTCAGCTGTCAAACCATCTAGAGTTATATGATATAAATAGCTAAACCCTTCAGCAGAGTAGAACAGAGCATATACTAAAGAAAAGAAGAGAGGATGCTGAAAATAAATGAAGATGTAAGGATAAGCTATTAAATCTAATATAGAGCTCATTATTATAAATTCTGAGAAAGACCTCATAAAATTTAAAGCTAGATTATTCTCTCAGAGCCCCTGAAGTATAACCTAATGACTTAATAGGTCCTCAGCAGTAGGAGTCTAATAGAGATAGAGACACACATCTCTATAACTAATACTAGAGAATTTATAGGTCATATCAGGCATGAATAGGGCAAGCTCATTAGCAGTAATAAGTAGGTTATAATGATGCTCCCCATCCTTATTTGACATAAAATGAAGGGAAAAATTCAGATGCAGGTAAGAAGACCTATTAGTACTATCACATAAAATATTCTTAGCCTGATAGAGAATGCTAATAAAGAGGTTATTCAAATAGATATAGATATTAAGTAAGATGATAATCTCATACTACCTGGGCTTAAAATTCTAATTCTAAATGTAATCTCAGGCAGCCTTCTAGGGATTAAGAAAATAAAGCTGAGTAAAAGCAACAGAGCTCATATCTACCTCTAATGGCCTCATTATGTGGTAGATACTGCTCTGAACCTGCATGATATATAGATACTTACTAGTTAAAAGATGAAAGAAGGATTTAAAATTAATAGAGGTAAATAACAATAATAAATTTATTAAATATATATTTTAGAAGAAGAAAGATGATAGCTCATGAGCTCTAGAGAAGAGAAAGTAGATAATAGACTCTTTAACAGACTTAGATATAGAAGAAGAAGTAAAGATAATCCTCTTATTCTTACAGCAGTTAGTATAATTCTGAGAATATTTTGTCTTGAATAACTCAGAAGCCTAGAATAAAGCACTACATATAAGATAGACCCTATTTATATATTCAAGATTTAGAGGTTCTCAGCAGGCAGCATTAAATAATAATATAAGAACAGATGGAATGCTAGGTATAGAGCAGGCAGGGTATCAAATGACATTTACATTAACTACTAGAGAACCATTAAAATATTGAAGATAGATATTACAGATAAGACATGAAAAAGTACTCTAGAGCTTTCTATTATTATAACAGTTCAGATAATAACTGAACCAGCCATCAGAGAGAGGCCTAAAACTATAACCTCTATAGTAATAGATAATAGTAACACCTCAGTAGTTCTAATAGCATTTCTCACAATGATTCAACAAAGAGACCCCACACATAATATACTTAATAATTACTCTAATTCTAGCTTTCTTCCTACAGGCAGTGCAATAATTACTTTAGTAGTCAGGTAGAGATTTAAGGCTACAATTAGTACAGAATAGAAGTACCTGAATAATAGTAGTAATATTAAAATAAGGACAGGATGTGCACATCAGGTGGCACTGAACAGGGCAGCAGCAAACACAAGAAAAGAATTAATATTAAAGTTGAAGCAGAGGAATGTATTGGCAATCTATAGTATAAAATAACATAGTAATAAAATGATAAGATAACACACAAAAGAAACAAAAGATCTATCTTCAAAAAGTATACACATGCATGAGAAATCCATGAACAAATAGATAGGATCCTATTATGAAAGGAAAATGTCTATCTCCATGGTATGCTTAGTAGTAAAAGCCTTGATGAAAAATTGATTCAACCTAATGGTAGATCCCCATCACATATCTCCTCTCCCCCTGATTTACTGATCTGATGAATAAAAGAATGACTCAGTTTTATGATGAGAGTAGTAGATTTAAATATATTATTCTAAAATTAATTTACTCTGCAGTGAGAGTAATAGCTCTAAATATATTATCCTAAAATTGATCTGACTATATAGTCCTAAAGTTAGCTCATGAGTGATTATGTGCTGTGTGTTGAATTATCTATTTACAAGAAAGTGGCTGTATTAAGACAGAGAGGTAGCCTAGAGATAGATGAGTAAGTTAGCAATGATAAAGCCCTTTCTGAGCTACAATAAATATAGCTGATATTTTTAGGTAGGAGCTCAGGCAGGATGGTTCATTAACAGCTTGAATCATAGAATTGTAGGGTAGTAGCCCTTATGGCTAGAGATAGAGATGAAGCTAGAACAGAATTGGTAAGAGGTTTCTGAATGAGAGGAGAGTAGAGTACAGCCCAGAGAAATAAATAAGTAGGTTGGCAATAAAGGAAGAATATGCTCTATATAGGCAGGATGACCTGTGAGTACATGGCTTTATACTAATGATCTTATATGTGATAAGATTCATAATCCTGCTATGAGGAAAAAAAAAGGCATGCCCTAGGTAGGCAGGGCAGCTGATGATAGATGATAAATAAAGATTGAGATGAGTAGTATGAATGATGAAGATGAAGAGATGTAAGGAAATAAAGAGTAGAAAAGAAAAATATAGTAGATAGAATTAAAAGTAGAAAGAGCAGGGCAAGATATATATAGACAAGCTAGTACAGAAAGAGAAGTAAAAATAGTGAGGAAAATAAATATAGAGTAGTAGCACACTAAGTATAGAAAAACAAAAGAAAAATAAGGAAAATATGGAGGAAACACAGCATGAAGATAGGCAAAAAGAGTAGAAATTAAAATCATAAGGAAATAGACTGGGTGATGCAGTGAGGAAAATAAATATATACTAATAGTGATAAGAGCAACAACTATAGTAGAATGATGAGCTCTGATTGGCTAAAATATTTCCTAATCCTGAGGCAGAAAATTATAATTAACTGAATTAACTAGCTAATATCTATCTTTTTATAGCTATGAACTGAGATCTCAATGGCATCTCCTTCTGCAGCTACATGATCACTAATAATAGAATTAAGAGGAATATTATTATAATGATAGTAAAAGAAACTCTGCTAATTAAATAGCTGTTTCTCAGTATTTATTATAATTATAAAGGTATAAACTGCAGCCCCTATAGCTCTCTTATGCTAGATCAGAATGTAATTCTTAGCTGGCTGATTAAGTATTAGATTAAAAAGAATCTACTACTCTCTCTAAACTAAAGAATCATCTTATTGCTGATATTCAACTAAAGCTTCAAAAAGTACATTAAGACCTATTATAACTATGATAGCAGGAAAATGATAAGAAATGCTATCATATAGAATAAACAGGCTGAAGAATATTATAGATCTATGAATAAAATCTTAATTTACTTGTAAGAGCTACTTCTATATGTTACTCTCTGAAACTTTTAAAGACTCATTATCTTTCTGAATCTCAATAAATCATGAAAATATTATTCTCCACTTAATTATAACTAGGCCTATACTCTCATGGGGAATATACAGTATGATGATTCATGCATTTTCCTGCTTGCAAGAAATAGTCTTTTAGTTGATCTTAAAATCCTATAAATTTTGATTGATGAATATCTATAGGGAGACATTCTAAATAATTCTGTCATCTAGAAATCCTCTTCCATAAAGTCAGTGATTTTACTCAAAGACACAGTGATACATACTAGGAATCACAGTTATGTAATTTGCATGATTTTTGTTTGTCATGCTGACAGACCCTTGAATTATATTCATACTATGGTTTTCCTCAGTGAGACACTAAATGTTGATATTAATATGCTGGAAAAACATACTATTCCCTTTTCTAATAAACTTAGTATAATAAGGGTAGGAGATGAGCCTCATCTGATGATCCAGGCAAAAAGTGATATACCAGGCATAGTAAATCAGGTCCTGATGAATTATCTACTAGATGATTTTATAAAGTATTATGCAGAGCTATCCCAGTAACTTCTGATCCTTTTACTAATAAAATAAGTATATATCTCATTCATATATCATCATCTTTCTAAGTGTATTATATGTAGTAAGTATATTTCCCACAGCTATCTTCATTCAGAGCTAGAAGAAAATTAGAAGAGATAAAGAGTCATCTACACTTCATCCATTTAGTATAAGGTTTATATTTATACTTCTCAGGCTAAGGTTCTTCAACATGCTTGCCCAGTTTAGTAGAGTAATGAAAGGGAGAGCAACATGTTTCATGTAATATATCTAAAGAAGATCCTCTAGGCAGGTAGGGCAGCACCCTTTATAAAAATAATGAAAAGTGCTATTAATAGTATAGATCTGATCAAGATTTCTGCAGCTATTAATGATAGTCTCAAGCTTGAATATTAAAGCTGTCTAGTTTAAATCTTGAATTAGCAAATCAATTTTCCCCCTCAGATTGATGATATAATAGTAGCACAAAAGAAAAGAAAATAATAGCTTTATGAGCTAATTTAGAAGCTTGACAAGCTAGCTATTATTCAGCTCCTTTATATTGTTGAGCTGAGCTTTTAAGGTAGACTTGATATTCTAATGATATGTACATCTATAACAGTCAGTCTTTTGATACTTTTCAATAGCTTTAGTAATATTAGGATTCTTCTTATTAGCATTTTGATTCTCAAGCTCTACCATCTCTTCTAGCAAAAGGTTGATGAAATGGGAGAGGCTGACATTAAATAGAAAGATAGCTATTAATGAAATTAATTAGCTAGAGACATATTATAAGTAAGAAGTAGGTAAAACAGGGCCAGGGTTTCAAGAAGTGCTAGGTGAGAAAGTAGAAGAGAATATGGGAATTGATCTCAAATAGTAGTAATTATTCTGAGGAGGCTGAGGAAAAGGCTAGAGTGCAGACAAGTCCAAGTTGAGTTGATTATATATACTTTCAAGTCAAGTTACTTGCAAATCTGTAATCTTTTGAGCTGAGTCTGAGCTAAATATATATTGAACTCAACTCAATCCAAGTTGTCAATGAGAACTCTCAAGCTGAATATTTATTAAACAACATCCAGAATCAATCCAAATAATTCCAAGTTAACTTGAGTTAGTACATGGAAATCATTTTCATTATGTTCTAACTAGCAATCATCCTATCAAACATTCATATTAAAATTTAAAAATCCCAATATCAATAATCAATCTTCCTTTTTCTTCTCAAAATACCCTCCTGTGCCCCATTGTGCCTTAGGCTTCCTACCCCTTCTCCTTCTCCCTTTTTTCATAGATGGCCTCTCATTCTCATCATTATTCTCCTCTCTCATACATTTCTCATCAGTCACTTCATCCCCACTATCCTCCTACCCTCTAACTGCCAGAAAGACCTTAATATCATCACATAAGATACCAACCATTTCATTAATCACTGAATTCAAACCCACTTCATCACTCTCTATACTCTTATTGATTTTAGCATCTAAATCTTCTCTACTGATCATACCATTCATCACACCATCTATAACATACTTCATCTCAAATGCAAGTTATCATTCATGCATCATATCCTACATATTATTACTCACAACATCCTCCATTTCATTACTACATTATTGTCCACAGACTACAGCCTCATCATATACAAGTTATGTAGTATCCTCCATCTCATCTTTCAGTTTTCCTCTGCACTCCACAGTCTCCATCTCATTCTCCACAACATTTTTCATATTCTCATCAGAAGGTTCTCTCTGGACAATCATTGCCATCACAGTACTCACAGGCTCACAAGGTTGTTGTCCATGGATAACATTTTGCCTGCACTGTAATTTTCAAGTCTTCTTGGGAGTATCCTCTGGTGCAAGCAGCACTGGTATCCTACTGATTTTCTTGTAGAGCTCTTTCCCCCACATCAACAAATTAGACATCTCAAAATTTAAAGCAGCTAGATCCTCTCATTCTGATCAGTCTTCTCTTCACCCCATTAGGATATTCAAACAATCAACAGCTCTCTCTGCTAATCCATTCACCTGGCCTACCTAGCTACCTAACTATATAGAGATGTTAGAGATTACTTTCCTCACAAAATTCACACATCAGTACCATTAAAATGTATGATCAATAGTTAGTACCCATACATAAATATCTCTTTTCTGACCCAGGCAATGCATCCATGCCATAATCTGGAACATCATATTCAAATTATATAGTAACTCAATCAAAACCATTACCTAATACCCACTCAGCTGCAGGTTAGCACTAAATCCCCCCATGCAATCAGTCATAACTAGAACTTCAGTCCTCCCCAACTCCTTATTATTAAAGTTATTGATGATCATATCTCATTCCTTCTGCATTATACTTCCCCTCAACCATGTCATCTTCATGCTAAAATTGGAGCACACCATAGATGCTAGCCATATAGCATTCAGTCTGTAGGTAAACACTGCCACCTTTTCCTTACTAATCTCACACATTTTATACAACACTTTTGTCAAATAACAAGCAATAGGAGATATGCACATCAACTCAATATGCCTATCAAAACAAGTTAATAGAATGATATGATGATAGGCATCAGCTAGATAATAATAATATAAAAAGAATAATAGCTTAAAATCCAGCTGAAAAGCCAAGTTTTTGAGAGCAATCACTCTTATCTTCTTCAACCCCACATATTTGTGAAACTTTAAGATTTTCAGAAACAGCAACATAACCTGCAAAGCATGTACTCTTATGCTGTTCTGTATAGAGATGTTAGTACTATCATTAAGCACTGGCATACCCAGTATCAATGGTTATTTTATATGCTTGAGATGAAATGTATAATACTCAAGTTACTCCTGTGAGCTCATTCAGAGCATCACAGCATTAATGTATTTTAGGGGAATGGCCTTCTTAATCTGCCAACCATTAATCACAGTCTGTTGTGATCTTCAAATTAGTGTCATTTTCAAAAGCTTCAGAATAACAACAGCCACAATGTCAGATTTCATGTGTCCATTAGTTGAAAGTTACTATATGTAAAGTGGATTAAACAGTTCTAATTTCTCTTCCTCTAACAACACTGATTGAAACTTATTAATAGTTAGGCACTTAAGGAACTCCTCAAGATCTAGATAATGCATTCAGAGGTCAGTCAGATAAAATAAATACACATAGCCATAGAAATTATGAGTCTTATTTAACAGTAGAGTAGCCAACACCACCTAGAGAAAGTCCAGCTCAAGTAGCTTCACTGTGCATAAAATCCCAGAGGACAGATGATAGAGGCAATGTCCCTCATCAATAATCACTCTATACATACAACCTGGGAATTTCAAATGATATATAGTGATATACTTATCATATACAGTTGTCTCTTCAATCAGCAGCAGATCTTCAGTTTCAGAGGCAGCAGGGCAGGAGTCCTTATTATCCACAGACAAAGAGTTAGACATTGATAACTTATTGTTCATAAATAATAAGGACTTATTATTAACAACCTTTCATTTCTTATGCATTTCCTTTTATTCTGAATGTAAATTTATAGGAAGGGTGTTCAATTCATCATCATTCATTGCAACATCTTACTCCTTTGTCATCTTGACCTCAACAAAATACTTCCAGAATATAAAATGTGATACAACAAATACCATCTGACTAGAGTTAGTAGCCTTATACTTGTAGAGCTGAGACTTCTCCAGATGTGTTAGTACCTCTATTATTACTATCTCTGAAATGCAATGCAAAGAGAACACCAGATCATTTCCACAGCAAAATAATCCTATAAACCATAAAGATAATAAATACAGAAAAAATCTACTATAATCACTCCATTATGATTAAGTAGCAACTAGTAGGATCATTACAACAGTCAGCCTGGCCAGCTCTTTGCCATTCAGAACACCAACATCCCATGCCTTCAAAATGAAAGATAATATAGTTAATATCTTTCCAAGACCTATAATATCTGCTAGGATCCCAGTGTGCAGGGCTAGCTTACCATTTTAAACCTTTTAAAAACTTTTACTTTCCATCTCAAATATTGCTGCCACACCATTGACCTGATGAAAATGCAGCTTTACAGACTGTAATATATTTAAAGTTAACACTTAATCTTCCTTCATGCTTAATATCATCAACATATTAATAACCATGGGTGTGTTGCAGCTGGCATGGGATAGCTCTCTTATCATTACATGATTAACTTTATTATATGCATATAGTATCTTAACTGCCTCCTCATTCATTGCATTATCTATTATGGTCTCAATGATGTTCAACACTTCCTGATCTAGATTTTACAGAGGCAATGAGCCTTCCATTTAATAGTCCCTCTTAGTTATTATGTGCTTGATCACATATATATATAGCTCATACTTTTGATGGTGTGTTATCAGTGCAAGTTTCACTTGTAGATTCATCTTAGGCACATTCTCCTTGAACTTATTATTCTCAGACAACAAGTTGACTACCTCAAGAGAGTTAGTTGCATCATCAACCCCCTCTTCATTATCAGAGAGTAAATCCCAGTCAAAACTGAGATCATCTGTATTATTTAGAGTCTCAATGGGTTCTTATATAGAGTTGTCCTGTTCCTCAGGGAGGAGCTCATTAATATATATCATTAGCTTGGCTGTGTTGTTTTGAACTCATATTTTATTCAATGTTACTAGTCACTTGTTTTACTTTTGTTCTACATGAACACAAATCCAACAACATAAAAGCACATAGACTCTATGAAAATCCTCCAAATTTAGTAATATAGCCCCAGCTTCAATATCTAGCACATAGCAATGGAAGAACTGGTCTTCATTCTAATTGAGCACATAAAGATAGATATTGATAGTTATTAGGAATGCACAGTATTTCATAACATTTATTTTAGTGATGTTGAATAAGTTTCAAACTACCTACCAGTTAATTTCCATCATTGAGGAGACTAAGATCTGTGCAACACCTAATGTCATATGAACTAACTCAAAAAACTTTAGCAGAGATGGTATTATGAGGTCTTTCACCCTCTATTTTATTAACCCTGGTAGGGTTATTCAGCTGTTCCCACACAGTGCAACATACTCCTCAAATAATAATTAATTTTTTGTGAAGAGTGAATAAAGAGTATCCATGTTAGGATAGTTCTTCAAGTAACCAGCTACAAGTCCTTAATTTCTGTAAAATTCAACACATTTGAGTTCAAACTCAAAGTAGTAAATCCCTTTCAGAAGGAAATCACAGGCCTACTTAACATCTTCAGTAGTAATTATTATCTCAGCTTTCTTCTTCCTCAGTGCTCTTTTGCCTGCATTTTCACTGGGCTGCATAGTGGATGCCTTCTGAGTTGTTATCATTTCAGGTGCTGAAACAGAGGCTTATTAGATGTTAGCTTCTCCAAGAGGTAGGAATGACTAATCTGTGTCAGAAGGCTTCAGACCTGTGTTAGGAGGCTTCAGAGAGTCCATTGTTTAAGACTGGTATTTAAAACAGTTAGTTAATGTTCATTTTAAGAGGCAGTTCATCAAGAGAGGTTATTATCTGTAGATAATAATCACATTAAAAATGTAGTTATCTGTGAATAACAATATAGAGATGTCCAGTATAAAATGTTATTCACAGACAATAGATACAGTAAAAATACTGTCTCAGTGGTAATATCAGTATCTCTATATATTTAATCCCTACAGTTTATTGAGATTGCAAAGGATTCTGGAATTGAAGTTATTATCTGCATCCAACAAAAATTTACTATCAGTTCAGAGTTGAGTGCTTACCTAAAGGGTAGAGTAAAAAGCATTATAGAGGATTCAAGAATATAGTAGGGAATACTAGATAGATAGTTTCATCAGTAACTTCATTTATCAGTCAAAATACATGAGAAACTGAGGGATCAGGGAAGGCTACTTACTCTCTTTGCTCATGTAATCCCATGGAATCCACTGTCCATGGCCAATAAGTATGGCAAAGTGAGTTTGCCATGCAGCTAAAACTGACCTGCATAAAGCTTGTTTTACCAAGTTGTACCACAACTGGCCCAGTTCCCTGGCAGCAAAGTAAGAAAGGGTATTAAATATAATAGGGCTGTTGGGAAGGGGATAGCATATCAACTAATATAAATATGAAGACTTATTTGTTAGAGATGAGCATATAGATATTGGAAACTTGACAGTGAGAATATTATAAAGTGTAAGAGTAAGAAGGGAAAGAAAGAGATCTTTAACTCTCAAAACTCAGTCTAACTCAATTTAGTATAGTAATATGAACAAGGAATATAGCTAGGCTTAATAGGATTAATTTACTAAGAAGCTTTGTGTTTCTCATGCAGAGATAATAAGCTCCCAAGATCTAGTTGCATCCTTATCACATTTGAAATAGTCTAGTTTATCTTTATTCAAGAATAATAAAGCTGCTCTGTCAGCCTCATGCTACTTTCAGTGCTTATCTCCTCAACCAGCAGTGAGTATATTTTAGCATCCTTTTTCTGCCACTAATGAAAAGCCTTGAATATTTCCACACAAGATCATCAGTTGGTCAAACCTAGGTGGTGAAAGAGAGACACTAAAATATCCTCACTACCAGTCAAGAAGATACTTCATACTTTATCTAGTATATTAACATAACAGTCTATCATTCAATGAAGACAAGAATGGTATCAATTTATAATCTGAATGCAGGGCTTTCTAATGCAAGTGTTATTATTTTCATTGTTAGCAAATTGGTGTTTACAGTGGTTATGACAAAGAAAATATATATATATAAAGTAAAATATAAAAAATATATATATATATCTATATCCAGGCCAACATGCCCAACTCATCCTGTACCAGCAATCAAGAGAATAAAGTTTTTACTCTGTCATAATAGAGCAGAACCTCATACTATACCTATAATATTATTTTAAAGAGCTATTATCCTCTGCTGATCATATCCTCATAACTTATCCTATTAGGGTGTTCTGAGGTAGTTATCAGTAGTCACATGGTTTTTAGTTCTTATTAGCTGTCTACTAAGTATGATTTTATTAATATTACTACAGTTCTTCTCTAGATTTAGTGATCTAGTGGTTTCTTCCTTGGCATTCCACAATTCCCTTTGTGGAATTCCACAGAACAAACTCTAGGGTTCAAATTCAGTAGGGACTTTTTTTTTTCTTTAGTTGCAGTCTTACTGTATGTGGCAGTCACATGGTTTTTAATTCTTATTAGCTGTCTACTAAGTACAGTTTTGTTGATATTACTACAGTTCTTCTCTGAGTTCAGTGGTCTAGTGGTTTCTTTCCTTGGAACTCAATAACTCCCTTCATGGAGTTCCAGGGAACAAACTCTAGAGTTCAAATCTAGTGGGGACTTTTTTTTTTAGTTGTAGTCTTACCCATATTTAGAATAGTGCAGTTTATATTTGTCCATGGACAACAAAGCCACCCAGCCAGTCTTACCTGGAATTACCAGTTATGAGATGAACTGTTATTTTAACCATCTTTTTCATCATCTTTATCAGTTCTGATGTTCTCAATCTGTTTGTGGGCTCCAACAAAGATAAATGCATAGCTATAACTTAGACAATATCTTTACTGAAGATTTCAGAATGGTCTAGTGAGCACATTCAACACTAATTTCCTTGCTCTATTTACCCAAGTGTGACTCCAGCCATTATCTTTTTATTAAAAATCCAGATTTTATCAATATTATTACCATACATCTTTATTGTCCTCAGATAAAGAAATCAGCTGAGTCAGCATCAATCTTATCTACAGATAATAATAATGTACTTGCCAAAAATTCTATCTCTCCAAGACTTATTAACTACTTTCATGATGACCTAATAATCAATGCCATCTCTATAATTAAAACCCATATGGCCAGTACAGCAGGCACTTCACCACTAATGGTAATAAGCAATTCCACAACCCTCAGGCCCTATCCTGGGTTCCAGCCTTGTATGCTCAGTCTTAAGAGTGGTGATATCCACTTCACCACTTATAACTCCATCATGAAATGCCACTTCAACATCTGAAAGGATCTCTGACAGGATTAGCAACAAGTAGTTCTGTAATCTCAAGACCCTCTTCCAGCCAATCATACTGGGTCCAGAGACTAGTGGTATTCACATCATTCTGGTAGTGATGTTACTCACATTATGCCTATTTACAAATCTGGTATGTATAAGGCTAGTTTTGCTGATAATAATGCTCTTCAAGCTGTTTTCCACAAGTCTCCCAACATTCCCATATCTATTTCCTACTGCTAATCTCCATCAGCTTCAATCATCAGTCATCCTTGCCATGATAAGTAAATATTCCCCTGTGTATGCTAAGGTTAGATCTATGACTGACAGCATCTAGTATCATAATTGGTATGGGCCAGAAAGACTCCTATGTTAGTGACAAGGCACAGTCAAAGCATGGTATCCTCATCCTGAGATAACTTACCTCATTGAGTATGATATCATCACAAACTGAGACAATATAGAGAAAATCTGGCATCACACTTTCTATAATAAACTCCATGTTGTGCCAGAGGAGCACATTATTCTATTAACTGAGGCTCCTATCAACCCCAAGTCCAATCATGAGAAGATGACCCAAATCATCTTTAAAACCTTCAATGTCCCTGCCTTTTACATCTCCATCTCAGCTGTGCTCTCTCTGTATGCTTCCAGCCACACCACTGATATCATGCTCAACTCTGATGATAGTGTCACTCATATTATGCTCATCTATGAGGGTTTCACCCTCCCCCATGCCATCTCTCATATCAATATGACTGGTCATGAGCTAACAAATTACCTTATAAAGATCCTTGCCAAGCATGATTATAGCTTCTCCACTACTACTAAGCATAGAATCATCCATGATATCAAGAAGAAGCTACAAATATCACCTTCAACTTCCAGTAGGAAATCTAAACTACTTTCTAGAACTTTAGCTTGAAGAAATCCTACAAGCTTCCTGACAGCCAGGTCATCATTATTGGCAACAAGTAGTTCTGTGCCCCTGAGGCTCTCTTCCAGTCTAGTGTGCTGGATCTTGACAGTAGCAGTATTCATACCACCACCTACAACATTATTATAAAGTGCAATGTTAATATCTGAAAGGATCTTTACAGTAACATTATTATGATGTGTATTTCTCTTTTCTTTATGTTAAGATGTTGCTGATAACTACTAATCTAGTAGTACTATTATGTACCCTAATATCTTTAACTATATGTAGAAGGAGATCACTGCCCTTACTCTCTCATTAATGAAGGTTAAGATCATTGCTCCCCCTGAACATAAATACTTCATATAGATTGATGGTTTCATTTTGGCCTTCCTCTCAACCTTCCAGTAGATGTGAATCTCCAGGTAGGAATATAATAAGTTAGGACCTTTCATTATTCACCACAAGTGCTTATCATAGTGTTTGTTGTCCTTGAATAATATTTGGCTGACTACTGACCTAGTTGTCCACAGATAATAATATACTTGCTAAAAACCTATTCTTTCTAATTGTGAAGTGATTGATTCATCATCTTATATGGCTATTACATAACTTACTCTTCAGCAGATATTAATAGTTGTTAATTTGATTAATAGAGAAGATTATATTAGCTAGTTAGCTAAGATTATCAGCTCTATTACATAAGTTTGCTACAAAAATAACTAGTCATTTAATTCTCAAACTTGCCTCTAATCATTGCTACATCATCATTATCTCTCTTCACCTGCTGTGGACCTTGTCAGCTCAAAAGCAATCAACCTCCTTTTCCAATGAGACACTAAAGTTCAAATTCACCTTCAGTGGCTATAATATAGGGGCTTCAGACTCTAACACAACAAACTGATGTATAGCAAGCCAACCAAGATGCTAAACCCCACACACCCACTCCACTTGAGCTTTTCAATTTATATCAGCTCAGGCTAATTTCTTTCAGTTCACCTCACTTTCAGGAGAGTACTACATTAGCCAATTCAGTTGAGAGATTCAATAACCACATAAACTACATTTAGTATCCTCATGGATGGTCACCCCAACATCAAAGAAAGGCTCTGAATGTGGGAGAATGGATTAACTACAGTCAGATTCATAATATTATATTATATGATGTCTTTGGCCAGAGGCTTCAGATTGCAGATGATGTGATTCCACATAAATACTATATATAATGTGTTGCACTTTGATGATCTCCACTGATACTGAAAAATTATAGAAGTTCAAATCTCACCTACCATTAAGATACTTGAATAGATGCTATGTAAAGATCTAACTTTAAAGGATCTAGTTGTTAACCAGTCTTTCTATGTGCAATCAAACATAGATGCAGCAGAGAGCCTCAGTAAATATCCAATTTCACACTCATTATACTGGGTTGAAGATATATCACAGTTTATTAATTCATATTGAGGATTAGCCTGGAATGCAGTGATCATTCAGACTCAAGGGCTTACTCCACAGTATTTATATACTCAGTGCACTGAAGGATCTAGGCCATTCAAAGATTATCTTGTGTCACATGATTTGCTGAATGACATATCTGCCAGTGGTGAAGCATGTGGAAATTACTATTTCAGGGGTGAAAGTACAAAGTATAGCCTTTGTAAGTACTAAAAGTACCCATTCTCTGACAATCCTTTGGTGAATACTAACTATAATTACAGTTGATAATATGAATCAGGATATGATTATATATTTAATAATTTAAATGCATTCATAAAGGGTGGGTATTAGCTTATCATGCCAATGAAAAGAATTTTTTAGATGACTATCTGGGAAGATTTAGAGAGTCTGGGACTCCTCCTGGAATTATCTCATTCTTCTCATTATCATCTTGGAAAAATTTTGATATTAAAGATTATTCATTCCTCATTATTTTCTAAGTCCAGTATCTACTTCTTGCATCTTTCTATTATAATTATAGAAAAATAAGTCAAAGCTTTGATTCCACCTTTTCCTCACAGTTATAACTCCCTATTAATGACTCAAGCAATGTTAATCTATCAATACCACCACAAATTAGTGCATCTATTCCTCCTTTACTGGAACAAATTGGTTATGACAACCAGTTTGTGGTTTATCCAGAGGCAAAACATTCAAATCTTAAGGTTTTTGAACAATGATGGAGGTCAACAAAATGAGCTGAGCACTCTAGAGGTTCAAAGCCCTTCACCTGGAATTCCATGTAATATATGGCAAAAGTGTGGTAGTTCTTCCAAGAGAGTATTATGGCAACAGATGGGGAACCTATGATATCATATAAACACTGTGACAAATATTTTGCCCACCCATTACTAAAGGGTGGAATAATAACAATGATGAACAACCATATTAAAAAGAGCTAATACTGTTAGAGGCAGGCAAGATTTCAAGGTATGAAGGATGTTAATTTAGTGACATCACAAAGAAGAATATCATAACAGACAATAGTAAGTATCCTTTTTATTTTCAAGGCTGTAGTAGGAGTTTCAGGGCTTCAGTTAACTATATAAGATCAACATGATTGGGGATAATAGTACAGATGATATTAAATTCACCAAGGAGAAATTCTAGCAAACTCTGACAGAGGTTTTAGTCTCTATACAATTACTTTTTCATTTTGTGGACAACTTTTACTTCCACTAAATGATTTAAATGTTGTGACCCAGTGTGACCATACCTAGTGCATTATATATCCTAAAGATTGCTAACAAGCTTATGAAAGAGGGCTTCCAATAGATTCTTAATTATATACCTACTGAGGGTTATATCTCCCTTGCCCTTGATGGCTGGACCAGCCCATTCAATGATGCATTTATGGCAGTGGCAGTGTACTTTATTGACTGCAATTAGAAGTTTCAGGAACTTATACTGGGATTTGAACACATTGAAACTGAGCATAGTGGGAGGGAGCTATCTGATATTACAATGAACATTATGAAGATGTATGATATTAAGAAGCAAATATTTAGCATGATAATAAACAATGTGAGCAACAATATAATACTTGTTGCAAGTCTGAACACAGTAATACAAACACTGAATTCATCAACACATATTGAGTAATATGTCAAGATTCCATGCCTGGCTCATGTAATTCAGCTGATCATGAAGGAACTTCTAGACTCAATGAAGGTTAGCCCAGAAAATGATAGAATAACTCAGAATTGAGATGATTCTATATTGTCTAACCCTATACAGACACAGAGTGTCCCTCAGACACT
Organism: Onygenales sp. PD_40; assembly: GCA_032988205.1. NCBI lineage: Eukaryota > Fungi > Ascomycota > Eurotiomycetes > Onygenales > Onygenales sp. PD_40. The sequence goes on along the minus strand of JANTQD010000011.1, from coordinate 256,466 downwards.
GGTAAAGGTGAGCTTACTATTACTTTAGAATGTTGTCTACAGATAATGCAATTTCCTGCTACATTTTTATTGTCTGTGAACAACAATGCTGAATGATTGCTGCTGACTCTATTTTATTAGATCCATCTATTAACTTAATATGTTAATATAAGTTCACAGTACAAATAAGCATTTCATGATATCCAACAGTCTGATATAAACAGAACAGGTGAAGTGCTAAAGTTACTGGTGATAAATGTAGCTACTCAATGGAATTCAACTTTTCATATACTATGTCATGCACTTAGACTCAGAGTCTATATAGATAGGTATGTTGGAGATATCAATCAGCAAGCTGAATTTAGACTAGACAGGAACAAGTAGCAGTCAGTTGAGTATTTAATTGAGCTCATAAAATCTTTTACTAAATATATAGCTGTACTTTCTACAGTAATAATTCCAACCCTTCCTATGATGCTTCAGCTGTATGAGAACCTATTCAATCATATTAATCATTATAAAGTGATATTGGAGAGAAAGTGTTTGCACTGGAAGCACTTAATGTATGATGCCTTATGTAAATGCCATGAGAAGTTGATTAAATACTATATAGATACAAAAAAGAAGCATGGGTATCTCTATGTTATTATAATAATTCTATCTTTAAATCAGAAACTAAAGCTCTTCAGTCAAGAAAGTTGGAATGATAATGACTATGAATGACAAGAAAAGTACTAAAACTATTTTCAAGAAGTGTACAATAAATATGTGTCCAAATTGTCTGGCAAAGACACACTACAACAGCAGCCTAGACAACAAATGAGGCAATCAAATAATCTTTTTGACTTGATCTTCAGTAATGTGCCCAACAGCACCACCTTGGCTGAAGTTAGTGAGAGGAATGAGGTAAAGAAGTATCTGGATCAAGATTAGTTTACTACTCTCATGCATGGGGTATCTATCTATATTCATGTGGTGTACTAAATATTAGCATAGAGTTAAGTGAGAAATATAACTACTTGCTGTACTGAAAGAAACATCATTTATAGTATTCTATTCTAGCATAGATGGTTCAAGACTATCTTTTAGTACCTAATTCAACTATTAGTGTAGAACAGCTCTTCAATGCAGCTCATGATATCTATTATTACTACTGCAGTTATCTTAAGCTATCAATCTTGCAGACTCTAATGCTGAAGATGTGCTTGAATTAGGTCACCCTGGGTGAGAAGAAGAGCAAGTTGGCTGAAGAGGGTGAGGTGGTGAATGATAAATTTAATAAAAATGAGGAGAATGATGACTTGACCTTAAGTGAGATAGATGCAATTAGTGATACAGAGGATGAAGATACTGATATTAATATGTCATAAGGTGCTGGAGATGATAAGTCTGAAAATGATATAGTTTCAGACAATTCAAGAAGAAGGCAGCAACAAAATGATAAAGATCAGAAGCCTTCACCAAAGTAGATTTCAACCAGGTTGAATGATAGTTCCACATCAAGACAACTTATAGCAACTAGATATCCAGCAACTTCCATACTCCCTGATGATGCATTAACCCCCCAACATCTCCCCAGTAATGTATTAGCACCCTAGCATCTCTCTGGTGGTGCATTAATCCCCTAAAGTTTACTCAGTTTAAGTCAGCCTGTGTGTGAAAGAGGATCTTGAGCATTTGGTGGCCTGGATTCCTTAGGAAAAGAATTACAAAGAGAAGCAGCCAAGAGGTGTGAAGTAGAGGCTGTGAAAAAACAAGGCAGCCAGTAGCTATAGAACATATGAAAGAAGAGAGCATCAGGTATTATACTGAACAAGGAGAGCAGTAATTAATATTATTATCCATGAATAATAATATATATTAAGATAGAAAGGAGGGTTAGTTAAGATGATCTACTTCATTATATATATATAGATACTAGGTTATAGAATGCAGTTTTTGGTTTTTGATTTGCAGCTATTTACTTTTTCAATATATAAGAGTAATGTGTTAAAAAAATGTGTAGCAGGTATTTAGGGCATAAATATCATATGACTATTTAGGCTAATCTAATTGGGAAATTTACCTGAAGGTTCTGATTCTCTGAGTAATTTAGAGATTACTCAAGTTGAAGAAATACACAGTGCAAGTTAAGCTAAGTCATAATGGCAGGTGCTCAGGGCAAATCAAGGCAAATAATTTCAAGTCTGAGTCAAGTTTTTGACTCAGAATTACTCAGCCTCATCTGCACTCTAGAAAAGGCAGAGGTATTTAGCTAGTTATATGGGAATTATGTAGTGAAGTTGGAGGAGGCTGCAGCTGAAGATTTTAAGAGAGTAGAGATAGAGAAATTAGAGGGTAAGAGTCAATAGATGTAGAGAGGGCTAGTAGGATACCTGCTGCAAGAATTTTCTCAGGGCTAATATAAAGTCTAGTAGTATGAATAGCTTCTATATTTAACTCAGAGCTAATAAAATCTAGTCTAGAGGCTAAATTAAGATTAGTAAGTATCAGCTCCTTATGAAGCTTCTTGCCTCTCACAGGATTTTAAGAGAGTTAAATTCATATTGCCTGATTAATTCTCCTCACTATAGATGAATAGTTGCAATTTCTCACAAGAGTTAATACACACTAACATTATTTCTCCTTCTTTAATAGAGGCTAGAATTTATTAGTAACAGTTTTTCCCCAGTACTTCACACACTTTTTATATCCTTTCTTAGAGTAATCTCAACAAATTTTGACTGCCTCAGTCACACAACTGATCTTCTTAGTCTGATGATAGAAGTCAGTCTCAGATACTACAGCCTATTAGACTCTATCCTCTTTTATTTACTTAAAATATGCAGTTACCTTATCCTTTCTATCCTCATGTCTACTTATAATCAGATTGGCAATTTCACACTAAATCTTATAGTATGAATGTGGGTGTCTATCAAGAGTATCAATATACTTCTAAACCTTTCTGGTAGTTGCAAACTTATACTCTTCATACTCAATTAAGGTAAGGAAATCAGTAGGTTTTAGGGCCAGAGTATGCAGATTTTAGTGGTTCAATATTTTGCAGAATGATAGTGAGGGAAATTGTAGATATAGTGTTGTTATATGTCATGTAAGTTGGTTTGAAGATAAGATTGAGATATCTATAATAATAGTGAGGAAGAAGTGAAGGAAAATACAGGATAAAGCACATTTTTATGACTTTTTAAATGCAAGGTGTAAAGGTAGCTGCAGCTAGCAAAATGAGAGAGTAAGAGAGATATACTATCATTTTAATAGCTATAAAATGAAAGAAACAAAGAAAATTACAAAGAAATATAAAGATATATCTAGCTTCTAGCATGCTACTCATATCAGCATTTGAACCATAAAAAGATAACTAATAAAGAAAATAAACTGACAAGTAGATATAGCCAAATAAAGGAAATAAAGAAAGAATGAATGGAATAAGGAAATAAACACAACAGTTAGATAATGATTATAAAACTTTTATCATGAGAAATTAGAGATTATAAAGTATCTTCTTCTCTATTTACATCTTCTTCCTTCTCACTACTATCCTCTACAGGATTCATATTATCTAACACCACCAGTATTTAATCATTATGAAGGTAAAATTTCTTTATCTAGTTACCTATAGTGGTATTACAGAACAGTGTGCTATTCAGCTCTTCAAAACAGTAAGTACTCTTCTTATGATTCACTTCCCACACATGATATGAACCCAACCATTAGAAGTTAAGTTTGACAGAATAGAATGTTTTTATCTTAATATCATGTAGAAGGATAAGATCTCCCATCTGAACTAAATTGTGTACTAATTACTTAATTTTATTGAATAGATTCTAATTTTTCTCTTGTGCATGCTATAGATGAAAGGCTGTCTTCTCCAGATCCTCATCCTACCTCTTTAACTGTTAAATCTGCATGTATATTAGGTTAGCATGAGAGTAAATAGTGTATTATAGAAGTATTTATCACATTAGAATCTCAAGCTTAACAGGGAGGATAGCATCATAATCATATTATAGATGAAATGATATTTCACCTATTAATTATTAAATGAAGATATAATCTACTCATAATACTGAGTAAAAATGATTAATCTAATTTCTCTTATCTACAGTGAGTTTTACTAGTGCATCTGAAATAAGGTAGTAGCTACATTCAATCATACTATTTACTTTCACATTGTACAGTAAAATTATTATCTACTTAATATAATACTTAATAATGAGAATTCTAATTTACTTCTAATTTTCTAGCCCATCATTGCACATCATTTCTTGGAAACAGCCATGTTAGCATATAATATTCTTATAAATAAACTGAGCTATATATTCTACTTTTACATGTATGAGAGGCCAATCTTTAACCCAGCCAGTAAGATTATTCTGAGTAATAACTACACACAATTTCCCCTAGTTCTTTGGAAACTTAATGACATTGATACACCACTTATCCTACAGATAGTTATAGTGAGTCAGATACAGTAGCTCTTCAAGGTAGTTACTTTTCTAGAACTAATACTTATAGTATCTCTTGTAATATATCTTGACATCAGTAAATAGGCCTTCCTACTAATATTACTAAGAGACCTTATGATTAGTTGCCTTACAGTCTTTATAGCCTGACTTGTCATGCATCTAAGCAATGATTTCCTTCTACTCATCTGAATTGTTCACTATGTGCCTCAGTAGAACCTCTTTATCTGACTGATAAAATAGATGTTGCTCATGCACCATATAGTTCAGTACATACTTACACTACTTTGAGAAAACCTTGTGAGGAATATTATCAAGCCACTTCAAGATAATAAGATATCTAATGATTGATTTACTGCAATCAGAATAGAATGATGAAAGAACACAGAATTCTTTACCATTAGTATCATTAGAAATATTAAAGTTAGAAATAGTAGTAGAAGTTATACTAATACAATTAAACTCTACCTTAATAAATTCATTGATATTTTGATTCTCAGATATCTTATTATTAATAGATAGTCATTAAAAAAGATTATCAGCAGTGCTATAAATCCATTTAGAAATATGATGAACATCAAAATCAAACATCTAAATTCAGGCAAGCCAGTTAGTTATTAGAGCATCAGGAAGATTAGTGGCCATTTAGTTGAGCTAAGTAATCAAGGTTTTTATGTCAGTTTTAAGAATAAAGTGAACATCATACAGATAATATTAGCATTTCTTTAACATTTTGAGAATGGCTTGATACTCTTACTTTCCTGTGTCATACTTTGCTTCTGCTGAGCTCTAAATCCCACTTTTATATTAATAGAGATGAAGCTTTCTATTCTTAACATCTTACTAGCTCAATGTTCCTCCTCAGTCATACTTGCTAATATTAATTATGATCATAATATCCCCAACATCATTAAAATAATCAATGTAGTGCAGAGTAGGAGCAGTTGTTAATATTATTTTCAGAACTAATATAGTATTTAATTGCTTGAGTCTTCAGATGAAAAAGGTATTTTTCTTGAACAATGCATAAATTAGGTTGGAAATGAGGGCAAAGTTTAGAATTCAGATGTGATAATACACATAAATGCTAATGAAGGCATGAGCTCCAGTGATCTCAGTTAATTTAGATCACTTAATGATTTTAACAATTTTAGTGGCCTTAGGGTGGCATCTGTTAGTATTGATGATGTATTCAATAAGAACCATACTGAAGCAACTGAACTTAGATTTTATAATCTAAATACATATATTTGAGAGCTTGATGCTAATCAGAGTCTGATCTAGATTTTGAAAATACTTCAAAATAAACTAGTGAATTTCTGATATAACCTCTTTATTATTATACTGAGATTGTAGACCTTTCACATCAATATTGTCCATAAAATTATCTGCCTGGTAGGGAATATTTGAGTGGAAAATATGAGCTATAACTTGACAGAAGATAATAATAGAATTTGTGGCATTCTGTAGTAATATTATCTGGTGAAGAAGGCTGATTGAGATTTGAAAGATAATCATATTATAACTATTCTTATATAAAGTGATTTAATTGTATCTAGAAAAGAAATCTATCATGCTGATGATGACTTGCCTAGTGAAATCTTCTGCAAAAATATTAGCACTAAGAGAGATATAGGCATTTTAAACTGTAATAACATTTATATTCATGCAGGTATTAATGATTTGATATTTCCTAAACTCTTTCTTCTTGATGAGGAACCATTTATTCTAATATAAGCTGTAATAATATTTAAAGATGCTGGAATTGACTTGCTTGCAAAGTATATCTATAACTATTAGCAGCAATTTTTGAGGAATAGGAAACTTAGGGGCCTATCATACTTTATACTTAATAGTATAAATCTTAATTGGTGGAGAGACTTCCTCAGTTAGTTTTCTATAATTACTGAAACTCCATACTAATACTTTCTTCTACCTAAGCAAGATCTTAATTAGTAGCTTGTGTTCTTAGAGTGTTAAAATAGACCTGATTTGAAGCTTTTCTATTCTGTCTGATGTGAGGTGAGAGCTGCACTGGCAATCCAAGAAATAAGGTATGATTAAGTGATTATAAGATAAAGGTAGATTCTTTATAGATTTAATGTTATTTTAATATCATTTCTGATGAATTTCTCTCTATTAATCTATCCTACTAGATGTCCCTCCATCTATTACTAATATATTGAGAGGCTGAATCTTATTTGCTTTTTACTTGTACAGTGTGATAACAATTAGGTGATAAGATTAAGGAGAAGGCTCAGTAGAATCATAGAGAGAAAGGTTGTGCAGTTGAATGCCATAAATTTAATGAATTTCAGAGATAAAGTGCTGTAAGAAGGAAAATATAGTATATGAGAATAACTAAAAGTATTATTATAGAATGATAGAAATGTGTGGTGAGGATTTCTAAGGCAATTAAATAGTGACCTCTGATTAGCTGGAGATATTTATTAGCTCTGGATTAGAAAATTATAATTAGCTAGATTCCCTCTCACTACTTTTATGTAATAGAATTTCTACCCTGCTATCTGCCATACTAATACTGCTGACTCTGACTTCATCTCTTTACTCATTACTACTATTATGAAGATCAGTTGGACTTAGTACTTCTAATTTAAAGACTAATGCTTGTCATGAAGATCATTTAGCTATCTATTATCATAATCTTCTGAAAAATAACTGAGAAAAGATACCTGATTGATCTCATCATTCAGGTTGAAAATCATAATGATAATACTACCCATATTATCTATTTATTGTACTAATTGAGTCATATTTTCATAGAAATGATTTAGAATGCACTCATAGGAACTATACTCTAAGATGAAGAAGGTTTGAGGTATAGATATAAATTTAATATAAACTGGAATATTCTTATAGATTTTAATGATGCTACTGTGCTGACTATTAGTGCTGAGAATTAGCTTGAGAGTGTCTTTCTAGATGATCAAGCTGAGACTTAAGATAGTGCTTTTTACCATATAGTTGATCTCTGCCTCTCTATTAAATATAGCTTTAATCTGACCTTTTCTAATACTGATAGAAAACTTGATATAGCTGATGAATACTAGATTCCATTGAGGATTATATTCTGAGATATAGTAGAAGAGCTGAATGAAGGAGACTCTAGTAGATTTTTTCTTAATTATATACTATTAAACTTTAGCTGAAAGATTCTGGAAGAATGTCTGCTACAGCTGAGTAAAGTAAGCTATAATATTCTTAAGTTAAATTCCTGTGATCTCTTGATACATGATTTTCTTAAAGATGATCTGGGTTGTAATGACATAATTCTCTTTATTCTTCATTTTAATAGAGAGCTTGGGTCCTTTAGGTTTTCTGAGATGATAGAGGATGATTTTCTTTTGAATTTTAGATGCTTCAGTCATCTCAGCATCAGGCATGACTTCATTAATTAGCTGAGTTGGTATTTCTTCCTGCAGCTGACTGTTATGAAGGGTTTATGAATTATTAGAATCAGATGAAGATGAGATAATATTCTTAGTAAATAAAATAGATTTTTGAGAACCATCTGAATAGTAATTAGCCCTTTAAGAGTGAGTGGAAGGTAGAGCTTTCTCTTTTTCAATTTAACTAGAGAGTGTAGATTGATTCTTATCAGCAACTGATTTTTTATCCTTACTATTTTCAGCAGCTGTCTGAGCAGCCATTATGCTAGTAGCCTCTTCTACCTTGCTATTCAAGTTACCCTCTTCTGTGCTACTCTCAAATCTGATATTGCATATACTAATAAAATTAACTACTAATAATAAACTACTGTCAGAGGAAACAAGGATGCTATCATTATTATAAAGTTTTACTGCTAATGAGACAATGAGAGGTATAGATCTCTACTTAAGAGTATGCTTGATAATAATAATGTGTAGTTCATACTAATTTATATTGATCTTTAGGTTATACTGCATTATATGTCTATTAAAGTATTTACCCATTCTATTTTAATGGATCTTTCCTTAATTGATTAGCTTGCTAATCTAGAGGCACTAAGGAAGCATATAAGATGAGTTGCTGCAGCCTCAACAAGCATGAGGAGAATAATTATATTATAACATACTTTCAGATCTAGATTGATATGAACCACTAGAATTATACTGTATCTTATAATAGGAAACATTTATGAGATTTTGAGTAGGATTGATAGATTCTTAGTTGGTGAGAATGTATAGCACTATAGCTAGCTATTACATATTTTCCTACTATTAAAACTTAGTGATGATTAGTGACAGTGCATTCATCTGATTGATGAGAGACTTAAGTAGACTATTATTTAAATTTCTTGGAGCTAAATCAGAAGAAGCAGGTAGTGCAGAAGGGGCTACTTAAAATCTTAATACAGTTAAGATAGATGAATTGAAGACAGACTGAGCAGGAGGTAGTTGAATAAGTGATATTATATGAGAATTTAGATCAGGTGTGATTATTTAGATCATCTTTTCTTTAACTTCCTGAAATTCTGCTGTGGCTTTACAAACCTTTGAAATTTTCCACTTAGATGGGTTGTTTTGGTCAAACCTAGTCTTATGAAAAGCCTTCTTATGAACCTTATCAGGCAAACCTTATAAGAATAACTGGCAGGCAAGAGATTCCTAGATTTTATTCTAGCTGATCAGTGACTTAGTAATGATATGAAATTAGTAATAGAAAGTAAGAATATCTTAGCTGAAAGATTATTTAAAACTAGATAAGGCATTCAGATAGATCTAGTTATACATTTACTAATAAGTATTATTCTATTAGAACTCTAACATTAATCTTACTTTAACTTTAATCTAGATTTGTAGGTCCTTCACTAATCAATTTACATAGCCTTATAGTTCTATAAAGTAATAGTTGTGTAATATAGCTAAGGCTTCATCCTCAGGAACATGGTGCAGCTTCAGCATGGCATTAAACTAATTAATGAACTAAGTAATGTCTTTCTCATTAAAAGAGGAGGCTCTAAGGAATTCAGAAACTAATATAAGTATGATAAGTTACTAATAAATCATTCTACTTTCAGAAGGCAAGATACTGCTAGGTATTAACAGGCCTGAGGAGAAATTAGCAGAGCTAAACATCTTCTTGCTGTTGATTTTGATTTTTAGTGGTGAAGCTGATGCTTTTCCTAACTGAGTATGATAATATGCAATGAAATCTGACTGAGTGTATTTAGAAGATATATATTAATGAAGAAATGAATAGATAAATGGTTTATATTTATAGATGAGAAATAAATTAATAGTAATAGTGATATCTGTGTCTTTTTGTAGGTAGAGATTCAGAGACTTAAGGAAGAGAAGAAACTGCAAAATCTACTGTAGATTTTTCTTCTCACTGAAGTCTACATTTATTAAGGAATGACTTGATGAATTTAATAGTTTGATGAGTCCATTCTTTAAAGTTTTCTTCTAGTAATATTATTATTAGTGTAGCTACAAGGCTGTAGGTCTGCTCCAATCAAATAGGCCTATCACAAATTAAAATAAAAGAATTGTGTTGAGCAACATACTTAACAAAAGAAAAGAAAAAAGAGGAAAGAAACTCAGTATAGTTATCTATATCAATACTGTCATCTATTTATTTATTCATGATTTCTGATTATGTGCACTAATAAAGTGGGGATGAGGTGTGTGTGTCAGGCAGCACTGAACAGGGCAGTGGCAAACATAAGAAAAGAATTGATATTGAAGTTAAAGTAGAGAAATATATTAGCAATCTATAGTACAAAACAACACAGTAATAAAATAATAAGGTAATATACAAAAGAAATAAAAAATCTATCTCTAAGAAACATATACATACATGAGAAATCTATGAATGAACAGATAGGGTTCTGCTATGAAAGGAAAATATCTATCTCCATGGTGTGCTTAGTAGTAAAAGTCTTGATGAAAAATTGATCTAACCTAACAGTGAATCCCCATCACAATATCAGATCTAACTAGAGCTCTACAGGTAGCTCAATATTTATCACAACACTTATAATAGGAGTTTAGAAGCTGATAATAATAATCTGAGTAAATATAACTCTCATTTAGAGTAAATCTAGAGAGAATAGATATTAGAGAGATAATTATTCTAGTCAAACTCAAACACACTAAATACTGAGCATATCAAGAACTAATAGTATATTACTTGTAGCAGCTGTTGCAGGTATGACAAGGAATGAGAGCTTAAACTAATAATAATATAGAACTCAGAGGAGTCTTAGATATAGAGACTAGAGGAGGAGAAGACATTAAATTCATTATAGAGAGAATAGAAGATAAAAGAACTTAGAAAGGTAAAGTAATAGAAAATATAATAATAAAAAGTAAGAAGTAATATTTAAATGAAGATAAAGTAAAATAGATAAAGATATAGATGATAAAAAATATAGAGAATAATAGATAATGAAAGAGACTAATAAAAAGTAATAAATAATAAAATATATATATATATACTAAATGAAGACATTAATAAATCCAAGTTAAAATAACCTTATAAATCTTATAATCCCATGAATGAAACCAACAATTCAATGCTAACACTAAGAATGTGGAGAGATAGCAATCTAAAACTAAAAAGAGAAAAGAAATTAGTAGTAAATGATCAAAAGGTGAAATCCACAGAGGAGATATATAGTATATAGACACATAGAGAATGTCAGAATCAATAAAGATAATAGAAGAGATAATTAAAATATTAATTCATCTTATATATTTAATAATTATAGACCTCATACTTAGCTTATCATGACAATTAAATAGACACAGTAGGCAAGAAAGAGATAGACTGTACAGGCAGTATTAATATGACTAATAGAGCTATAAAAACAGGCTATAATAGTATTACTAGCATAATAGTAGATCATACTGACAGTACTGATCTAGCAGGTAAAATAAAAACAGGCAGTACTGATATAGCTAACTGAGTAGTCTCATCTATCCATTTAGACCTTAGAGTGTCAATGAAATTAATAGGAAGCCTGGGACCCAGAACATCATTAAGAGCATTATAATAGAAGATGCTAAAAGGATCCTAAATAACTACTAAAGATAGTAAGAAAACAGACAGACTGAAGGCCAAGCAATACTCAGGGAGTAATAGAGGGCACTCAGTAGGGGGAATAAATATAGTAACAGTGCAGACATATAAGATATATATATATAGTAAAGAGGTGGAACACATAGGATGTTGAGGATAGAAGGAAAGAAGGAGGTTGAGATAGAGGAATCAAAGTGTATCATGTGATTAAAAGGCAGTGAGTAAAAGGACACTAAAATATTAGTATTTTGCTGATGTTTCCTCACTGAGATACTGTTCTGCTGACCCAACTGAGAACATACATATATGATGCTCAACCAAAATGACAGTGAAGATGACACTGGCAAACATAAATATACATGGCAGTGGCATGGAAAGGACCTCGCATTTACTGTATTTAACATTCATTTATCTTTTTTCTCATTATCCTATAAAATATCTTTTTATAAAAAACGTTACGAGAGAGATTCGGAAATCTGGTGGAGGGTTGGGTTAGGGATAGGAAGGATAAAGGAAGCCGTTAAGTTAAAATCAGATGTAGCATAATGATCCTAAGAAATGTGTGTCTTCGTAAGATGGGGGAAGCCCAGGATTAGAGTCTTCAATTCGGGTGGCAAGACGGGTGCAGGACCCGACCTTGTAACTCTACTGTGCTAGGCCGAATTTATGGTGGATGAAAGAAGTCTCAAACAACCATACAAGCGACGGTATCCATAAATATGCAGTCGCGTTTAGTACGAGCCTATATGCGACACGGATTAGAATCCCGAGAATATAACGGCCAATAACAAAGGGGGAAAATGCTACTTACGTCCGAACAAACACCACTGCTCAGCGAAGTTCTTGCAGTTGGGATTTGCGCACTTCGTGACTCCCTTCTCGATACCTTCAGGCTGCTCGAAGGGGATACACAAGCTTTTCGCACCCATACTTGGCGCTCTCGCGTCCTGAGCCTCGCCGGTCTCCTCCTCCACCTTGCGGGCGCTCATATCCTTGATCTCATCCTCGCACTGTTCCGTCAAGCAGTGGGGTATCATGCAGAGGTTCTTTTCATTGAGGGCAGGGGTGAAGTCATCCCAGTTGGTGATTTGCTTGATGTGCGACTGGAAGGATTCCTCAGCTCGCTTGTAAAGATCGGCCTGGATAGTCTCAAGGAGGGCTGGGACAGCAGTGCCTAGATCAGGGATGGCAATGGTGGATTTGCCATCTTTACCCGGGATATCACGGCGGGAAGTGGTGACAAAGTGGCCCTTGGACTCCCCAGGACCAAATTCAAGCCGCAGTGGGATACCACGGAGCTCCCAGTCGTTGAATTTCCAGCCTGGGGAGTACTCCCGTTTGTCGACCTCAACTCTAACACCAGCAGCTTCAATGACAGTGGCAAGCGCATCGATCTCAGCATATAGCGTGGCTCTCTCTTCATCGGTGGTTCTGGCAGTGATGCCGACCGGCACGATCACAGTCTGAACATCTGCAACGCGTGGGGGAAGGACCAGTCCGCGATTATCACCGTGTACCATAACCATGATACCGATGACACGGGTGGAAAGACCCCACGAGTTTTGCCAGACGTGGAGGGCGGGTTTCTTCTCCTCGGGCTTCGCTGATGGATCCTCGACGGTAATGCCAAACATCTTGCTGAAGTTCTGACCCAGGCCATGAGAAGTTCCTCCCTGGATACCACGACCCGTGGCTGGAATGTAGCCCTCGACAGTAGTAGTGTAGAGGCCACCGGCAAACTTCTCCTTTTCGGTCTTCTGGCCCTTGATGACAGGAATTGCAAGGAGTTGTTCGTAAACATGTGCGTAGTGCTGGAGGATCTCGAGCACCTCTTCACGGGCAGCATCCTCCGTCAAATGTGCGGTGTGGCCTTCTTGCCAAAGGAATTCACGAGTGCGGAGGAATGGCTGGGGGTTCTTGAACTCCCATCTGACGACGGAGTTCCACTGGTTAAGACGGAGGGGGAGGTCTCGGTGGCTTCGGATCCATTTCGCATAGTATGGGTACATGACGGTTTCCGAAGTGGGGCGAATGGCAATCTTTCTCTCCAATGGAGAGTTTCCTCTTTCGTAGATGTTAGCATGTACATCATCAACCAAAATAAATTGGGTTAAAGATCTTACGCATGCGTGACCCAGGCGACTTCGGCAGCGAAGCCTTCAATATGATCTTTCTCCTTCTTCAAAACATCCTCGGAGACGAATAGGGGAAACGAGCAGTTCTTAACACCCATCTTCTTAATCTTAGCATTAAACCATTCCTGGATAGTTTCCCAAATGAAAAACGAGTGAGGCTAAAAAGAGGCACATTCAGTTAGTTAGATATTAGGTCAAAAAAGGGTGTATGTCTTGGTGCGAGGTACCTTGAGAATAAAGCAGCCCGACACGTCATAATAGTCCAACATCTCTCCCTTCAATAGGACCTGCTGGTACCAGCCCGAGAAATCATCCTCCTTTGCGACATCGATACCTATCAGCGCGGCACCGTCGATCTTCTTCTTGGGAGCTTTTGTAGCTGGTTTTTTAGACTCCGCTTTGCCGATACCCTTATTCGCAGCCTTTTCGGCCTTCTCAGCAGCCTGTTTCGCTTGTTTGGCAGCCTTTTTGGCGGCGTTTTTGGACAGCTCGCCGGCTGGGGGGGCTTCCCCTCCAGCTGCGGGGTCCATCGTGCGATCAGGAAGGGCTTGGGTTCCAGCGGGGGTGGAAACTGCTGGAGCGTCGACGAGGTCTGGGGCTTGTTGCGCGGACATGTCCAGATGGCAGGATATCGCGTCGAGACGGATCGAGGGTGGGATTACGGGAATTGAAGCTGGGGTTGACGAGGAGTCATCTAAATATCGCGGACTTGGAGGTGGGATGGCGGCTTAAAAAAAGCCTCACCGCCTTGGCGCGGCAGAATCGCCAACCTCGCCCACGCTTGCATCAAAAAGTCCCAAACTCTCTGGCAGCAACATCACCAGCGAGCTTCTACCACCACCCACCACCACCTCCGCGACTCGTTGATTTACTATGGCGGGAATTTTCGAGGCACCTCGCAATGCGGGCACTCTCTGTGAGCTTCTTCCTCGCTCGTCGGTTGGTCTTGGTAGCTAATGGCGTCCCACAGTTCTTGGAGGACAGAAAATCAGCGGTTCTGATATTCGGGACCAGAATGGTATGTAACGCTGAGATCGGCCCCTCTGTCAGATTACTAACCGGCTGCTGGATAGTGCTGGCTACCCAAGCCATTGCCAATGTGGTGAAGAGCTCCTTTGGCCCCTCCGGCCTTGATAAGATGATGGTGGATGACATCGGAGTAAGTAATACTGGCTGTTTGTTATTATATTCGTCATATCCATATTGACGGGGAGATTGTAGGATGTTACTGTTACCAACGATGGAGCCACCATTCTGAGCTTGCTCGATATCGAACACCCCGCGGGGAAGATCCTGGTGGACCTGGCACAACAACAGGATAAGGAGGTAGAGTTTACCCCTCTTTAACCTTACTTACACGCAAGCTGACTTGAATAGGTCGGTGATGGAACCACATCCGTTGTCCTGATTGCATCCGAACTTCTGCGACGAGCGAACGAGCTGATGAAGAACCGAATACACCCCACTACTATCATTACCGGATATCGGTTGGCTCTCCGCGAGGCTGTAAAATATATGAACGAAAACATCAGCACGAAGGTGGAACATCTTGGACGGGACAGTTTGGTAAACATTGCAAAGACTTCGATGTCTAGCAAGATCATAGGCTCTGATAGCGACTTTTTCGCCAACATGGTGGTTGACGCCATGCAATCAGTGAAAACCACGACGCAAAAAAATGAGGTTAAATATCCTGTAAAGGCGGTGAACTTGCTTAAAGCTCACGGAAAGAGCGCCACAGAGTCCATGCTTGTGAAGGGCTATGCGCTTAACTGCACAGTTGCGTCACAGGCTATGAAAACTCGGATCACCGATGCAAAGATCGCCTGTCTCGATATGAACCTTCAAAAGGAGAGAATGAAGCTTGGTGTGCATGTCACAATTGATGACCCACAACAACTGGAGAAGATCCGTGAGCGGGAGTCTATGATTGTTCTCGAGAGAATTGAGATGATCCTCAAGGCCGGTGCCAACGTCATCCTTACCACCAAGGGTATCGACGACCTTTGCCTGAAGATGTTCGTGGAGAAGGGCGCCATAGCTGTTAGACGGTGTAAGAAGGAAGATCTTAGACGTATCGCGAAGGCTACGGGTGCTACGCTAGTCAGCACCCTGTCCGATCTTAATGGTGACGAGAAATTCGAGGCCTCTAGCTTGGGTCACGCAGAGGAGGTGGTGCAGGAGCGGATATCCGATGACGAGTGTATCCTGATCAAGGGAACCAAGGTCCACACTGCTGCTTCGATCATCCTTCGTGGATCAAACGATTTCCAGCTCGATGAAATGGAGCGCTCCGTCCACGACTCCCTGTGCGCTGTCAAGCGGACTCTAGAAAGTGGAAGCATTGTTCCCGGTGGCGGTGCTGTCGAAACTGCACTGCACATCTACCTCGAGGAATTTGCTGTCACAGTAGTAAGTTGACTCCGACTCCGTGGCCTTACCGATGAAGCCCCCCATACTAACTCCATACCCCCAGGGCTCCCGAGAACAACTTGCGATAGGCGAATTTGCTCAATCCCTCCTCGTAATCCCCAAAACCCTCGCCGTCAACGCCGCCAAGGACTCGTCTGAGCTCGTTGCCCAGCTCCGCGTCCGCCACGCCCTCTCCCAGCGTGTCCAAGAAGGTGACGCCAACGAGGAAGAGAAAGCCATCGCCAAGAAGAAGATGTACAAGAATTACGGCCTGGACCTGATGAAGGGCAGGGTTGTCGATTCCGTCAAGAACGGCGTGCTAGAGCCTAGCATGAGTAAGGTGAAGCAGCTGAAGAGTGCGGTCGAGGCTTGTATTGCGATCATGCGGATTGATACGTTGATCAAGCTGGATCCTGAGCAGAGGGCTGAGGATGATGGACACGGACATTAGGGGGAAACTTTTGATTTGAATACATAATCCGACCCCCCTTTTGTTGGTGTGTGTGGGGGAGGGGCAGGGTTGATACCACGTATATGTTTGATGGGTCCTGATATGATTTCTTTCTTTCTTTCTGTTGATGTTATGGGGAATAAGAGAAAAGGAAAAGTTCAGACTTTTTTGAAAGAAAGAGATAATCTATCATATAATTGCTGGAAATGTTTCTTTTCTCCACATAATACGTTTTTCACACTTGTGAATAGGGGTGTCCATCCATTATATACCAGAGATATGCAGCCAGATTGACACATTTCTGCGGTCATCTTCTCTGTAACAGTGGGATAGTTCATCTTTATAGGCTGCCTGGCATTTAATGATGCATGCATGCTCTCTATCATCCTTCATCTATTCCGAAAAGAGGCAATCGATATCAAGGGACCAAAAAATTCAACTCCACCACCCGAGAACTCCTTGCCAAAATTCCACTCCAATACACCCATAAAAAAGAGAAAGAAAAATCATAACTCCAATTGCCCACTAACCCCACACAAACAAATAAACCAAATTCTCCTCACCATACTCACTCCTCATCATCCCCCGAATCCTTCAAATCCGCCCATCCGCAATGCCACCTCCTCCCTTCCCCATCCCCACCAACCCTCAAATCCCTCCCCCGCTCGCCCTCCCGCCAACATCTCGCATGCAAATCATCACTAACAGTGACAAGCTCACCCCCATTCGTCCACGAAACACCAGACACCTCCTTCTTATGGCCCGCTACCAACGCCGCCCCGTGCTGGTAGATGGGGATGGTGTCTTCAAGGCGGCCAGCGATGCCAACGCCGGAAGACTGGGCCCTGCGCAGGCCCGGGCGGCGGGGTGGGGTCCGTGATGGGTTGGGATTGGTGAGGTTGTTGCTGTTGCTGTTACTGCTGCGGGTTAGGTATCGCTCGTCGGTAGGGAAGAGGATGGCGCAGTTATCGCTGCTGCCGACGGCTAGCAGTTCGCTCTTGTCATCTGCTGCACGGCGGACGGCGAGTTTGACGAAGAATGTTGCTACTTGGAGACGTGGGTGGCGGAAGCCGTAAAGTGGGCCGAGACCCGTTTTGGCTTCTTCGTTGGGGAAGCGTTTGAAACTGGGATTTGAAGGGGCCATTTCGGGGCAGCTGCCTAGGGTTAAGTGGGAGGTGGAGTAGGCGTACACGCTGCCGTCGCGGCAGAGGGTATACAGTCTGCTTCCGTCGCCGCTGAAAGCCATTGATGTCAGGCCGAATTGCCGGTATTTTTCGTGGCTGTCTGGCTGGCGGGTGATGGCGAGAGGGACAGGGGTTTTGCGACGGAGGGAGTAGGTGGTCCGGAGGTCCCATAGTCTTACGCAGGCATTTGATTCGCTGCTTGTGACGAAGAGGTTTTCGCGGCCGGGGTTAAGGAAGGCGACGGAGGTTACTGAGATGTCGTCACGGCGGGCGAGGGCTTCAGCCTCGGTGCCGTTTTTGGTTCGAGGCTTCTCCGAATGTGCGGGCCAGATGCTGTTGGATACCTGGGGGTATTTCATTTTTATGGAGGATACTCTTGCTGTATCATCTGATTCTGAGGCAAGAGAGCATCGCAGCTGCATTGCTGGCCTCTCGTAGGATTTGTAGCGGAGATCCCAGATATTCACGCTGCCATCACGGCTGCATGTGGCCACTACATTATCATTAGTACCAGGTTGAAACTGCACACGCTTGACAGAAGAAACATGTTTCGATAGGCAGTAGATCGCGGTTTGGGTGGGCATATCAATTATTCGTGATGATTGATCTCCCGATGCGGTTGCCAACAGTCTGTCATCTGATGAAAATTCCAGATCCATAATCGAGTTCGTATGGGGTTGGAACGAGAGGTAAGCTTTTGAGAAGCCATCCTTTACGCCCTTTGCCGAGTCTAATAATCTGACTCCGCCTTCCTCATCTCCAATTGCCACCAGGGAATTGGCTGGAAAAGAATTAGAATGAAATATGAATAAGAGGATGGGACAAGTAATATAACGTACTATGACACGAAGCAGTGCAAAATGGGAGTGCAAGACGGGTCCCTCGCTGGTCAGAGTACGAGCATTGGTGGAGATCATCCGGCAAGCTATAAAAGCTGGATACTTCATCCCGCCAGCCTGTTCCAAGATAGCCAGTTAGTTGGAGTGAATGATAGCCTAAAATAGATCTAATAATCCAGTAACACACCTGTACCGTAGTCGATTCGATGTGTCAGTCTTCTCGACCTCGTATCAGAAAGGCTACGCATGAATAATGGGACGGTTGTCTGAAGAATATTAGACCGGCGTAAAGGTACCGGTGCTACTACAGGTTTGGTTTTGGGTGCATCCGATCGACGATCCGGCTCGATAGCAACATCATCCACCTTGGGCCTGCTTGGGCTCGAGTCGATATCGTTGTGAATAGTTGGTGCAATGCGGACCCGCCTCAATGGGGAGGATTGGAGGGGCGGACTTGAAGAGAAAGACAGTTTTCTCTTCTTGCGTGGGGTTGATACAGCATCATGTGTTGGCGGTTTTAGGGACTCATTCCGAGATTTGTCTGATATTTTCGCAAAGGCTGGTCCCAGCCGGTTCAATGCTGGGGAGTTTATATCCTTCAAGACATGGCGGGTCCGGCGGTCATTACCACCACTTGAGAGCGCGCCAAGAGCAGAACGCGGGGTGAAGAACCGTCTAAAAGACCTGGGGGTTACAGGAGGAGGCTTTCTTGTTTTTGTGCGTGGAGGCGAGGAGGGTATCGAGGGAGGATTGAACCTGGGAGGGGACGAGGGAAGGGTATCTTGCGAGCCATGCGGGGGTTCTGAGTTCATATATATAGACGAGGAGGAACAAGGAACAGAGTCCATAACTCGAAACAGTGTGTATTTAGGAGGACGGGTCTAATGCATTGAGGGGCGTATCTGGAATGGGCGTGTACAGGAGGAACGAGAGGGTGAGGCGTGGGGGAATTGGAGTTGGAGTCGAGGTTGAAGTTGAAATTGATGCGGCTCTCCACGTCGCGAAACTTCCATGCTCGATGCGTCTCGCGAGGCGTGTCGATAAATGTCTTGGCGCTTCTTGGCGCTGCCCGTGACGCGCGTGTGGCCCGTGCGCAGGCGGCAGTATAACCTCGCGCGCTAGGCCCAAATAGGCAGGCGGTGAGTGTCTGGGCTCGGCAGTCGGCGTGCCCTTCCCGAACCGCGCTTTGCCTAATCCAGAAATTTTGATTTTTTTGCTGATCGCACCTGGGAAGATTCAAAGGTTTGGATGGAGAGACATCAGAGCTAGAAACACTCAATTGTTCTGGCTATATCTCCGCGAAGATGGCTCCTTTCAAGCGGAAGGGCAATGCCTCTGAGGAGCAGGGCCCTCGCCATCCAAAAAAGAAAGTCAAGGTTGCCGATGGCGAACGCAGCAAGGATGCGAAAAACTTGAAGAAGCCGAAGGAGTCAGCGGACAAGCCTAAGAACTCGTCAGAGGCGCCCTCGAAAGCTCCAGCAGTTTCAG
This sequence comes from Onygenales sp. PD_40, assembly GCA_032988205.1. Classification (NCBI taxonomy): domain Eukaryota; kingdom Fungi; phylum Ascomycota; class Eurotiomycetes; order Onygenales; species Onygenales sp. PD_40. The sequence goes on along the minus strand of JANTQD010000011.1, from coordinate 236,489 downwards.
TTTTGCGAGAGGAGGAACCCGCATTCCCTCGTGGTGGTGCCAGTGCTCTAACACCGCTCGAGCATAAGCAGATCCAGATCCAAGCAACTCGCGATGTGCTCTTCGAACAAAAGGGAGTTCCGGCCGGCGGGGATGATCAGGGCGAGGACGGGATGGAAGACGGCGCTCCGAAGCAGTTAAACAAGAACAAAAGCAAGAAAATGAAGGCAAAGTCCAAGAAGCAGAAGTCTTCGGAGGAATCCGCTAAACAAGGCGTTCGCATCGAGGGTCTCAACTACAAGGTACCTATCTACCTTATTCTGCTGTGAATGCCAACTTGTTTCGCAGGATCTAACTTTTACAGCGTATTGTTCCAGGCTCCAAAGTGCTTGGCCAAGTCTCTAGCATCAATGCGCACGATATCGGCCTGTCGCTTCCAAACAATTTAACAGGCTACATTCCGTTGACCGCAGTTTCGAGCACTCTTGGCCAAAAGATCGAGAACCTCCTGAAGGGTGACGACAACGATGAGGACGAGTCCGATGACGAGGATGCCCTCGACCTGAAGTCGTACTTCAAACTTGGCCAGTACCTTCGAGCCTCCGTTACTTCGACCGAAACCGAAGCGAGCAATGGCAAAACCAAGGGCAAGAAACACATCGAGCTTTCCGTGGATCCTCGACAGGCGAATTCTGGTCTTTCGAAATCTGATTTGGTTGTCAACACCACCGTTCAGGCATCGGTATTGAGTGTGGAAGATCATGGTTTGGTCATGGATATAGGATTGGAGGACAGTCAAATCAAAGGGTTCATGTCGACAAAAGAAATCCCTCACGATCTTGATGTGTCGAATATCAAGGAGGGTTCGGTATTTTTGTGTGTTGTCACTGGACAGAACGCAAACGGTACGGTGATTAAGCTGTCCGCAAACCTCCCAATTGCCGGCTCTATTAAAAAATCCCATTATTTGACTACTGCACCAACTATCAACTCCTTTCTTCCAGGAACAGCGGCTGAGATTCTTCTGACGGAAGTGTCGCCAACTGGTATGGCGGGCAAGATTATGGGAATGCTAGACGCAGTCGTTGACATGGTCCATTCTGGATCGACTACTGGGAAAGACGACCTTGAAACGAAGTATCATGTTGGTGCCAAGATAAAGGGAAGACTTACCTGCACATTCCCAACGGCAGAGCCTGCGAAACTTGGATTTTCTATTTTGGACCACGTTGTCAAATTCTCCCCTACAGTTCTCGAGCGAAAGTCAGCACCGGAGGATTCCCCTCTCATATCGGCTATCGTCAGCGACGCTAATGTCACCAAGGTAGAACCGGGGTTGGGAATATATGTTCAGTTCAACGGTAGCCACCAAGGATTCGTCCACATTTCTAGACTTTCAGACGGGAAAGTGGAGAGTATATCGCCCGTGGACGGCCCCTATAGGATCGATACGACTCACGAGGCAAGAATCGTCGGGTTCAGCCCGCTGGATAATTTATATCTACTCTCTTTCGAAAGGAAAGTCATCGACCAGCCTTTCCTCCGCCTTGAAGACGTCACAGTGGGTGCCGTAGTAAAGGGAAAGATCGACAAGCTCCTTATTGGACCGGAGGGCATCAACGGGCTGATTGTTTCCCTTGCAGACGGCATTTCTGGCCTTGTTCCTGGCATGCATATGTCGGATGCCAAATTACAACACCCGGAAAAGAAATTCCGTGAGGGGGGTCAGGTTTCTGCTCGGATCCTTTCGGTCAACTTGGAGAAACGCCAACTTCGACTGACCTTGAAAAAGTCATTGTTGAACAGCGAATCGGCCATCTGGAAAGATTATAGCGACATTTTGCCAGGAAACCAATCTCCAGGAACAATCATTAGCCTCCAGCCTCATGGTGCTATTGTTCAATTTTACGGAGAAGTTCGCGGTTTCCTCCCTGTCTCGGAAATGAGTGAAGCATACATCAAGGATCCTGCCCAACATTTTACCATTGGGCAAGTTGTGAGTGTGCATGCACTTAATGTTGACGCTGAATCGAGGAAGTTGGTTGTTTCTTGCAAGGACCCCTCGACCTTCACGGAGACTTATAAAACCGCGTTCGAAAACATCCATCCCGGGCATGTTGTTTCGGGTACGGTCTTTGAAAAATCCAGCGAAGATGTGCTGTTGAGACTTGAGGATTCTGGATTGGTTGCTAGACTTAACGCTGAACACGTTGCTGATGGTCAGGCCTCGAGAAATGGATCCGCCCTTGGTCGTATCAGAGTTGGGCAAAAGCTTAACGACCTTCTGATTCTCGATATGCACAAGGCTCATCGGCTTATCAAGGTAACCAACAAGCCAAGCCTCAAACAATCCCACCAGCAAGGCTCTTTGCCCGCCAAATTCGAAGACCTGAAGGAAGGGGCCAAGGTGACTGGATTCGTGAAGAACATCACTGCAGACGGTTTATTCGTGGAGTTCTTGGGGGGTCTTACCGGATTCGCCCCGAAACGTCTCATCGACGATGAACACGTAAAACGAACCGACTTTGGATATATTCGATCGCAACCCATTACTCTTTCCGTATATTCCATCGAGGATGATCGTCGGAGGTTTACATTGACCCTGAAAGAGACCCAATCAAGTACTGAGCGTGCATCTGGTCGTGTAAAGCCCACCAATAATGCCAACCAGTCATCTATCAACCCTGTCGATGACGATGTAAAGTCTCTGGACGATCTGACCTATGGCAAAGTCACCAAGGCCAAGGTTGTTTCTGTCAAGGAAACCCAGATAAACGTACAGCTTGCGGATAATATCCAAGGTCGTATCGATGTGTCGGAGGTGTTTGATAACTGGGAGGCCATCAAGGACCGAAAGCAGCCTCTCCGATTCTTCAAGGCAAAACAAATACTCCCAGTTCGGATTCTTGGTGTCCACGATGCCCGCAGCCACAAATTTTTGCCGATTAGCCACCGTACCGGAAAGTACCCCGTTTTCGAACTTACTACGAAATCTAGCTCCCTTGAAGCAACCGACTTTAACCCTCTTACCCTCGAAAATGTCCAAGTTGGGTCTTCATGGGTCGGGTTCGTTAACAATATTGGTGATGATTGCCTTTGGATCAACCTCTCTCCGAACGTTCGAGGAAGGCTCCGAGTTACCGATCTTTCGGATGATCTGTCTCTTGTTGGCGATGTCTCTAAGAATTTCCCTATTGGATCTGCTGTCAAGGTTCATGTCACTGCTGTTGATGCAGATAAGAATCGGTTGGATCTTAGTGCCAAGCATGGCAGCGCTCCAAACAAGATGACCATCTCCGACTTTTCTAAGGGAGAGATCTTGCTCGGACGAGTCACCAGAGTCAATGAACGTCAGGTCCTTGTCCAGCTGAGCGACACTACCGTTGGTGCCATCAGTTTGATTGACATGGCTGATGACTACTCGAAAGTTAACCCTGCCGAGTTCCATAAGAACGAAGTCCTTCGTGTGTGCGTTGCTGATGTGGATGTTCCCAATAAGAAGATCTTGCTCTCAGTCCGGCCCTCTAAGGTTCTCAGCTCGTCCCTCCCCATCCAGGACCCAGAGATATCATCAATCAGCCAGTTGAAGGTCAATGATGTCGTTCGCGGATTTGTGCGGAGGGTTGCAGACAATGGCCTTTTCGTCACGCTAGGACATAATGTGACGGCCTACGTTCGTATCTCAGATCTTTCGGATTCATATCTCAAGGAGTGGCAGAACGAGTTCCAGGTCGACCAGCTCGTTCGCGGTAGGATCATCCTGGCGGATGTTGAAAACAATAAGCTCCAAATGAGCCTGAAGGAGTCTGTTCTTGATCCAGATTACAAGACGCCACTTACGATCAAGGACCTGAAACGCGGCCAGATTGTTACCGGAAAGGTCCGCAATGTTGAGGAATTCGGGGCGTTCATCGTCATTGACGGAACTGCCAACCTTAGCGGTCTGTGCCATCGCTCAGAAATGGCGGAGAAGAAAGTGGAGGATGCGAGAAAGCTTTTCGAAAAGGGTGACATTGTCAAGGCTAAGATCATCAAGATCGACCAAGCGAAGGAACGCATTTCTCTTGGACTCAAGGCATCATACTTTAAGGACAGTGAGGAGGACTCCGAGGCTGAGGGCAGCGAGGAAGAATATGACCAAGACGTGAGCGAAAGCGAAGAAGATGGCGGAATCGATCTGGAGCTCGAATCTGGCGACGACGTTTCAATGGGCGGCGTCGATTTGGAAGATCTGGATGGAGAGAGTGATAGCAGTGAGGACCAAGACGAGGATATCGAAATGACTGGTACCGAAACCGCCGCTACCGGAGGCCTGGTTACTTCTGGGTTTGACTGGACTGGAGATGCTACCACTGGCGCTGACGAGGCCAATGATTCCGACTCGGATTCTGACGATCAGGCAGCGGCAAAGAAAAAGAAGAAGCATCGGAAACCAGAGATTAAAGTTGACCGAACGGGAGATCTCGATGCCAACGGACCACAATCCGTAGCGGACTTCGAGCGACTACTCCTTGGAGAACCAGACTCGAGTTTGCTTTGGCTGCAGTACATGGCCTTCCAACTAACCCTTAGCGAGGTTGATAAGGCCCGAGAGATTGCGGAACGTGCTATTCGATCCATCAGCATTGGTCAAGATACGGAGAAATTCAACGTCTGGGTTGCGCTACTCAATCTGGAGAATACGTTTGGAAACGAAGAGACACTCGACGAAGTGTTCAAACGCGCTTGCCAATACAATGATGCCCAGGAAATACATGAACGAATGACTAGCATCTACATCCAGTCTGGAAAGACAGAGGTAAGTTTCTGAGTCCCCGCCCATTTAATTTCTAAACGTCCCTTTACTTACAACTACCCACAGAAAGCCGATGAACTCTTCCAAACCACACTGAAGAAGAAATTCTCCCCATCCCCTAACCTCTACCTCAACTACGCCAACTTTCTCTTTGACACCCTTGCTGAACCCGAGCGCGGACGCGCCCTACTCCCCCGTGCCATCCAATCATTACCATCCCACACCCACGTCGACATCACCTCTAAATTCGGCCAACTCGAATTCCGCTCGCCGAACGGCGACGTTGAGCGCGGCCGAACTATTTTCGAGGGACTCCTATCCTCTTTCCCCAAGCGCGCTGACTTGTGGAATGTGCTGCTTGACTTGGAAATCAAGGCTGGAGATGTCGAGCAGGTGAGGAGGCTATTTGAGAGGGCGCTGGGATTGGGTAACGGTGTTGCGATGGATGGAACGAAGACCGGCCCGAAGAAATTGAAGGATAAGCAGGCCAAGTTCTTCTTTAAGAAGTGGTTGGCGTTTGAGGAGAAGGTCGGCAATGGGAATGAGAAGATGGTTGATGAGGTTAAAGCGAGGGCGGCTGAGTATGTGAGGGCTATTAAGGAGGGTTAGATGGGGGGTGAGGGAGTAAATAGATCGTTGAAGCTGTTTGGTGGGAGATTGGATGAGATATAAATTGGGCGGGTTTCTTTTTCCCCCTATTTTCTTTTGCTGTTACTTGTGATATGTGATACCTCTGCAATGGATGTTCACTCCTGCCACTTTGTTGGATTTGAAGCAGGATATAAAAAAAGTTTTATTATTTTCTTTTGTTTTGGCATTTGAAGGGGTTCTGCCGTGGGTGTTATTTGAAGCCGTTTGCTGTTATATATATACTCACATTTGCAGATAGAATCGTTGTCCGAGCGCCATAATATTAAGGATGTGACATCTATTTTCCAAATGTTCTTAATATTGCAGTTCCGGTGCTAGCAGATTAGATTATCCTATGCTACATATCTAAAACCCCCCTTTCCGGAAAAACGACGTCTCTAGAAGCGGAAAACGACAACATCCCCTCAGACAGTATGGTATATACACCTCAACCCCTCTTCTCCGCCATAATCCTCCGATACTCATCCACAATACTCTGCCTCTGACCCGCCAACTCTTCTCTCCTCCTCAAACTCCCCGCCGCAGCGGGGATATCCACAACATTAACCTTGGCCCCGCCCATCCCACGCACCTTGAACTTCTCCTTCGGCTTCACCAACTGCATCGGAGGCGCCTGCACCTGTTCTAGCGGATTAATCGCTCTAACGGCCCTAGCCTTCTGATTCAGCTTCGCCCAGGGATCATCATCATCGTCATCATCTCCACCATCGCTCTGGGAATCCATATCCTCCTCACCACCACCACCACCACCACCACCACCACTAGCCCCAGCCTTCCCCTTCTTCCCCTTCTTCTTCTTCTTCTTGCTCTTCGCCCCCGTCGTCGTCGCCTTCTTCTTCTTCGTCACGCCCGCCTCAATCTCCCACGCCTTCCACTGCTCATTAATCTCTTCATCCTCCGCCTCTCTCTCCTCCCGCTCAGCCTCCTCCCGCTCGCAGATCCGCGCCTCTTCCTCCCTCCACTCCCGCTGCAAGCGCAACAGACGCCGCTCATGCTTTGTTTGCCGCTGCTCGCGCAGGTTGCGCAGCGCGGGGTCCTTGCCCTGCATTGTGCTGCCGGATTTGCGCGAGATGCCGGAGAGGGGGAGGGCTTGGTCGACGCGGGCGGCGAAGTCGGACATGCGCTCGCCGGGGAGGATTTTGGGGATGTTGGTGGTAGTTGTCGTAGTGGTAGTAGGGGTGGAGGTAGGTTTTGTATTTGGCTTTTTGGAGGATGAGTCGTTGTTGCTTCGTTCCTGGGCGTTGCTGGCATCTTGTTCGCCACGTTTCCGTTTCCGATTCTGCTTGTTGGGTCTTGTGCCGTCGTCGAGACCGGAGGGTGTGCGCGGGAGGGCGCCGCCGGTGGAGGAGGCTTTCTGGAGCTGCTGCATCATGCGCGCAAAGGCTTTCGGGGTATCATCTTTGAACGCGGCCTGGGGCTTCTTCTGCTTGGGCTTTTTGCTTGTGAAGATGCTGTCGCTCTCCTTGGTTGGGAGGGGCTTTGCGACTTTCGTGGGCGGGAGGTCATAGTTGTCACTGCGGAGCTGGGTTAGTCGAATGGCTAGGCGACGGATTGGGGGAGGAGATGTTGCATTGGAGGATTACTCACGGGTTCTCCTTCTGACGTCTCTTGTGCTTGTGAGGCATTTTGGCGGTGTGCTGGTTTGGTTGTGATTGAGCTGGGTGGTTGAGCTTGATATCTTTTTGTCTTTGGATCCAAAAAATATCGATGGTTGTATTGAAAGTTTGGTAATGGGATTACATCACCATACCGTGTAATTTATATGTGATTACGTAATACACATCGCCTCAAAAAGGGGCATTTTCTTTCGTTTTGATGCTTCTAGTTTTTATATCTCGACGGAAATTCGCACTCTCTCTATTGAACCAGTTCTTCATTTCTTATGTGCAGTCGGCAGATGGCAAGTGACATCTGCACGTTTTTGACGGTGTTTCATAATAGGGGCTATTATGTGTTACCACCGGGATCTTTCCTCTGGCCCTCAATACTAGTAGTATCAGTCAACCGTTGACTGGTTCTATACTCGGTCAATGCCAAAAGCTCAAATGTACGGGGTGTTTTGAGGCCTGCGAGCAAACAATAAACAGTCTGGAATATCTTGCTCGAACAGCTTGTTATGGAAAAGCAGAGGAAATCTAGAGACTTCTACCGCATCCGTGGAGGATATATGTGCTTTTCACCCTGATGCCTCCCTGGGATATCCTGAAGCTGGAGGGACTTGCTATATGTCTGCTAGATAGCTGTCGAACCGTCTTATAGATGCTACGGAATAAGGCGGCATGGACTACCCGTCCGCTATCCAAGACAATGCCCTGGTTGTCCAATATCCTTTGATGCCCTGTCCCTTTGTGTCAATTTCAGTGTCATTTGATCAATGCATCAAATTAAACAAAAACTGCTTTGATCTTTCTCATGGAACCCACCAGCAGGGTGTTTGATGTTTGTTTGTCTCTGTGACTTTTTGTGCTGATACTGGCTGCCGAGCCTAGAGTTGACCGCACTTCCATGACACGTCTATTTTCCTCAAGACTTCATCTCTCTGCTTCTTCCAAGTTGTTGAACCTTCAGTCGCCGGCTTCTATCCAGTTCCACGCGTCTGCCATGAGCCTTTGCTTTTGATATAAATCCCCAGAGCCTCCTCAACTAGAGACGTACTGTGGGTGACGCCCGCCCTATCAGATGTACGGTATATACCCCCTTGGGCAACGTGGACCCTACTGACTCTGAACAGACTCCTACAGAAGAACTGCCCAGTCTGAACAGGGCCATATATCCACATACACTTAACAATCTACCAATAAACCGCCCTCAAGCAAAGATGTGCACCGAATACGCTACTACCAGCTTCGCGGGCGCCAGGAAGATCAAGCAGACATACATCAAGGAGTGTGTCAAAAAGCCGAGGGGCAAAGAGCCGAACGAGTGCCCTTACTACCTAAAGATCTCCGCAGGCTCTTCCCGCAAAAAGCCCAACCTTCCAAACTGGGCCAAAAAGGACAAGGGGGGCGAGGATGGGGACGCCGAGCGTGGATCTACTGCTGGTGCTGCTTCCTAGGGAGAAGTAAGTGCATCAAATATGCTGAGACGTGTTGGGACATCTGTTGACGTGGATCTAGGACCATGCCCTACTGAAGTTATACCCAGGGATTTACGGCCGCGCATGGTCAGCGTTTGAGCACCGTAGTGCTCGGGTAGAATGCTCAGACGGAACGACGAATGATACGCTGATTGATTGCGGAGGGCAAATACGTATTCGCTTTATGTTCAACCTTATATCCTTTTACGCTTGCATATTATTCGGCTTTGCATCTTATTCTCTCCTATCCGGCTTCTGTTTGAACCCGAACCCCCCTGTTTCGCTATCCCCGTTTCTACTTGATATCCCCACCTTATGGTGACTAAGTGTATACTATTTCCCCTGTGGGCACATTTACCCTTCGAATACCGTTGAGTACCCTTATGCAGTATCTGTTCGAAACATAAGAGGGTGTGGTCATCTTACTCCGCAACGTTATTGTTGGCCATAGATCAACAAATAACTCTTTATGGACGATCCTATTCTAGTCTACTCTTATAGTCATTAGGCCAAAGTTAAGGTTAACCGAATCCAGGGTCGATAACTTTCCATGGATGCGACAAACTATATCAAGACTGCATGCGGCCGCCGACGAGACTCATGAACTCCGCAATCCGGAAGTATATCTAGAGGCTATGTTTCCGGTCGTATCCACGGTATGGATGGGATTCTCAAGGGCCCTGTTCAAGCTTCCTCTCGTTTCAGGATACTTGCTCCAATATGTCCATATCACAGAAAAAGACCGTGAATATCGACCATGTCCGACGATACTAGTTCTAGTAGTTCTCTTTGAGGATTTAGTTGATATTTACCATTTGAGTGACGATGACGTTATTTAACAGTTTTCCACTCCGCCAGACTCCACGTCCGCAACAGCCACCATCAGCATCAGAACCCTCATCCGCCGCTATAGCTCCAGCAGCCACGCCGCCCCTCGTTGACAGGGCAGTAGGGCTGGAATCGCTCGAAGACAGCTTTGATTCTGTATATATCCATGGCGGACAAAATGGCCACTATGTCTCCAGAAGTTCGTTCAGCCTGTTGACGGACGACTCAATAGAGGACGCGAAACATGCTTACGATAACCCATTAATATCCCGATGGACGAGATTATGGGACTCATTTCTCCGTCGACGGAAAAATCCAGCAGATCTCGAGACTGCAGAGGCTTCCTGCCTCGGTGAATCCGCAAGACGGTCGACTACGCCCGGGAAAGCACGCGGGGCCGTGTCGTGGACTTTGATATTGCTGTAAGCCTCCTCTACTCCCTGATATATCTGCCCAATATCCACTCCTATATCTGTCTATTCTTTCTTTTCTTCTCCTGCAACCCAAATGGACCGGCCGTTTCAAAGGCCGGCATCCGTTCGCGATCCATGATGGCTAATATCGGCGGAACCCACAGGGGCCTGGTCAAACTCATCACCATGGCCCTCGGCGTCTTCGCTTCATTCTTCCCCAGCGATGTTGACAAGATCATCGCTCACTGGGGCCAGCCCGGCCATCGCGGAGAATTCCTCTCCCCCTGGCCCAGCGGTGTCACCGGGAACGTCATTCCGATCCCATGTCACTCTCACAACGACTACTGGCGTCCCGTACCGCTCTTCTCTGCCATCCAGACCGGCTGCATTGGGGTCGAGGCGGACGTCTGGCTATTCGATCAGGAGCTATATGTCGGCCATACCACGTCGTCCCTGACGCCCAACCGGACCTTGACGACTTTGTATATCGACCCCCTCGTTGAGATTTTGGATATGCAGAATCCTGTTACCAGATTCCATCCCGTGCCCGATCATCCGCCAAACGGAGTGTTTGACACCCGGCCGTCGCAGACGCTGGCACTACTTATCGATTTTAAGAATAACGGCGAAGAAATTTGGCCGTATCTGCTTTCCCAACTCTCCCCGCTGCGTGAGAGGGGGTATCTCACCCACTTCAACGGAACAGACGTAGTCGAGCGTCCTATCACAGTGGTTGCGACGGGGAATGCGCCATTTGATCTCCTCATGGCCAATGATACATACAGAGATGTGTTCTTCGATGCACCTTTAGAAAATATGTTGGACGACGACGAGTCGGATGATTTTGCGAAACAATCCCCTATCTCTCCCCCCTCAGACGATTTCATTGACGTCCAACAACCCGAGCTCGACGAACTAAACAGCATACCAACCCCCCGCCGCGTGCCACGCTTCCATAGACGTCGAAAAACCCCCCCGGCATCCCTAGACCCTCCTGCCCGACCAACCCTTCATATCGCACCACCTCCACCCCCCTTAGAAAATAGTATCAGCGATGATACCGACCCAACCATCGCCATATACAACCCAACAAACAGCTACTACGCCTCCGTATCCTTCCGCAAATCCATCGGTTTCCCCTGGCGCCTCCGCCTAAGCCGCAGACAAGTTGACCTGATACGCCTACAGGTCCGTGGCGCACACGCTCGTGGGCTGAAGGTGAGATACTGGTCTATTCCGAGCTGGCCAAGGAGTTTGAGAAATTATCTCTGGACGGTGTTGGTGGAGGAGGGCGTGGATATTTTGAATGTGGATGATTTGAAAAGCGCGGCTAGGAGGGATTGGGGATGGAGAGGGATGTGGGGTTTATAGAGTGTACGGTTTACTTGGAGGATTTTTTCACGGAGATGGGTTTTTTATAGCGATTGCGATGGAGTTTGTAGAGGATATATTTCCCCCCCCCCAAGAAAGGGGGTTACACCTAGAAATGACATGGTATCTATATCTATATCGCTATATACCGGTATATTGACACAAATACTAAAGAAAAACCGCTAAATGATCCAATGCACAGACAGGTAGGTAGGTATCTTCGCAAATATGACAATACAAAAAAACACCCCCTACAAACACCCCAACGCCTCCTCTCCAAATTCCCCCACCACACCCCCCTCCCTCCTCATCAACTCCCCCAACCACTCCTTCGCAGCCTCAAAATCCCTCGCGCCAAACTTCACAAGCACAAAATCACCCCGTACCCGTGCCGCTGTCCACGTCACATTCTTACTACTTGCTGCAGTGGTAACCGTAGACGATGCGGGAGCCGGCCCCGCAGACCAATTGCGCCCACCAATCCGTGGCTGGGAGGTGAATTCTTGCATCATGAAGGTAGATAGGGATTCGAAGAGGGGTCCGTGGAGGATTAAGGTTCCCAGAATGCCATGAGGACGGGTGCGTGCGCGGATGGAAAGGGGGTGTTTTTTGCGGGGTGGTGTCCCTGTAGCAGCGACAGCGGGAGAGCTAGTTTGTTGTTGTTGGTCGTGATCCAGATGCTCCTCGTCTTCCAATATAACGTTCTCGCGTAAGAGTAATCTCCGCTTCCCCGTTGACGGGTCCTCGGACCAGACTTCATTCCGCCCCTTCCAGGAGTGAAACGACCAGTCTTCCCCCCGTGCGGTGCGGCCTTGGGTAACCCAGTCGAGGACGCAGAGGCTGGGTGGTTGATTGTTTGGATGATCGACGGCGCCGTCGCTGAGCAGGGTGAAGGTTTGTATTTGCTCGTATTGGCTGCTTTCGAAGGGCTGGGAAGGGTCCGGAAGGTAGCAGAGGCCCGCTTGCGGGGATATTCGTATGTCGAGGGTTTGCCGGCTTTTGCTTGGGGAGGGTGTGGTGATGTTATTGATATTGCTGGGTAGTGTTGTTCCCCTACCCATCCCCCGTGGCTCTGTTTTGTATATCTTTGTGCTGCCCTGCGGGGTTGTGACGACTAGTCTTGTCCGTGGGTTCAGGGTTATGGACACTTGGATGTCGTCGCCGGGGAGTAGGCCGCCGCCATATGTGAGGAGGTAGAGATGGACGGGGGTGGTTGCGGAGTCTGGATATTTTGAATTGAGGGCCGTTATGGGAGTGCGGGTAAGGAGTTTTAGAGGGTATTTGTAGGAGAGCGTCGTAAGGGATGGAATGGACGGGGGGAGAAGAGAGAGGACGACCTTGCCGTGGCCTGGGATGGTGGAGGTGGAGGAAGCGAATGGCGATATGAAGGAGGATTTTGATTGTGGGGGAGGAGGCATAATGAGCAGGGCGTTAATATTAGAATGGCCAGTTATAAATAGCTATTGGGGAGGATCAATTGGGTTGTTGGAAGAGTTGTTGATGTAGTCTCGGAACTCATCGCGGGCCATGCGGTGCATAGGGTAGGACAAGAAAAGGAAGAATTGCCCTCCGGACAAATCATATATCAGCGGGATATATATCGCATAGCCGCATGCGTAAAAATCAACGGCGATATCGCACAATCAACCCCTTGTATGTACATAGTGGCATCGCGATGTTGAGATGTTGAGATGCGATGAGGTTAAGCTTATCGGATCTTATCGATAAGCATCTTACCGTACGCCGTATCGCTGCTGTATCGTAACCAGAACTGTGCTGGAGAACGCCATTGTATGGCCGTTACCGCGTATTGGACGATCCATGGCAGTGACTGTGTATTATAACCGCCTCCTGTACCGTACCGTACGCAAGCCGGTAATCTTGGCATGCACCGGCCCAAACAGGCAATGTTGCGGTCGATCGCTTCCCGGCGCGTACACCCGAGTTCGAGAAGTCGATTCTGCTCTCCAACATTCTCCCTTCCATCAACCGATACTGGCCCCCGCCCCCCAGCATTGCGTGCCATCGATGTGCCGCCGCCTGCTCGCGACGACCATCTGCATCCCGACCACCGTTGACCCCGCTGTCCACGCGTTGCGCTCCGCCCTCGCAATCACTCTGCCAAGTCGCGTATATACCTGAGCCCTTTTCGTCGAACAGCTCCGCGCGAAGAACGCGCAACAGCCCGCATACCATAAGCCACAAGGTGACCATTATTATTGGCGCATCGAAATCACAATAGACATGTCCGCTCTTGGTGACGAGCGCGACTCGAGTCCGCTCTCTGAGCCACAAGAAGGGAACAGCTCCCCCGCAGGAAACAGGAGAAAATCCGGCCGCGCGAAGCGCAAGCCGGAGCTTTTTTCTACGGCTACCTATACTTCGAGTGGGACGACAAAGCGGAAGCGCCCTGCCAGACACGAAGATGACGCGCCAGATGCTGGTGAAAGTGGGGTGGAAGATGAGGTAGATGCCCTGCAGGAAGAGGAGGAGGATGATGAGGACGAAGAGGACAGTGGGGATGAGCCTGACGAAGAAGAACTCAAAGAGCAAAGGAGAGCAGCGCGAAAGGCGGCCAGCAAGAAAAAGAAGGAACCCAAGAAGCCCAAGGCAAAGCGGCCAGCGAAGAAGCCGAAGATTACCAATGGTGTTATGACAGAGCTTACAATTCGTCCTGCTGTCAATGGAAGTCGCCCAGCGCCAAAATCGAAGAAACCACGGACTATGCCAAGTGATTTCACGGTGGAGGACGGTCTATATGGTACGATTAGCCGAGGCCAATCCCTTTTCAATTATTTCGCTAACATGAGTTAATGTTGCAGCTGATGTTTTTGCTCGTGGCCACACACCGGATGCAGTTGCAGCCGAGTGGCTTACAAAGTACGAGCAACACAATCTAAATGGAATGACCGACTTAGTCAACTTCATCCTCAGGTGTACGGGAACCGACCTGAAGGTTGATGTCCACGATATCGAGGACGTCGATAACGTTGCGAACCGATTAAACGACCTGCAAGAAGAATATCAGACTCAAAATATTACTGAATATCCCCTCATTTCCCGGGCTAGGAACTTTAAATCTTTCCAATACATCCTCACCAGTTTCTTCAACTCTCTCATCCAAACGATCCACAGCTCCTCCGTCCTTTACAATGATTCCGCACTCATCGAAAATATCCAAGTCTGGGTGTCGTCGATGTCATCTGCCGCCATCCGACCATTCAGACACACCGCGGCTATTATTTCGCTCACAATTGTAACGACACTATGCAATGTGGCGCGAGAGGTATCAATCACCATTTCCAACACTCGGAAGCAGCTTGAAACGGAGAAGAAGAAAAAATCTGTGAACAAGGGTAGAGTCGAGGCGATGCAAGTTAAAGTTCAAGAGGGGGAGAAAAAGCTCAGTACTATTGATGAAGCCATTCGCGACTCTTTTGATACAGTGTTTGTTCATCGGTACAGGGATGTTGATCCCAAAATCCGTGCAGAGTGTATGAGCGCTCTTGGGGTATGGATCAATACGTACAGGGAAATGTTTTTTGACGGCCAGTACTTGCGCTACCTTGGTTGGGTTCTTTCCGACACCGTTTCTCATACACGGGCTGTGGTGGTGAGCCAGTTGCATCGCCTTTATCAAAATAAAGACAACATCGCTGGCCTACGCGCTTTTACCGAGCGATTCCGTTCGAGAATTGTGGAGATGGCCGTCAGAGATGCCGAGCCTAGTGTTCGTTCTGCCGTTGTAGAGTTGTTGGACTTGATTCGTGACGCTGGTTTGCTTGAGCCCGATGATATCGATATTGTGGGTCGTCTTATCTTTGACAGTGAACCTCGCGTCCGTAAGGCAGCAGGGAAATTCTTCGTTGCGAATATACAGGATGTTTATGACGCCCTCACGGAGAGTTTGGAAGAAGAACTCAACGAGTCATTTACAGAGGATGACGACGACGAAAACTTTGAGAACCCCCGCCGCTCGTGGATCAAGTACAAGTCCTTGGTAGACGTGCTTCTAGTTTATGATGGCCAGGAGTCAGAGGCAAGATCCGAGCGGGACATCGCACTTTCACGAACGAGCTTTAACGGCCGTGTTGATTCTCGATACGTACTTGCTACCGAAGCTATCTACTCTCACTTTGAGGAGCTCCATCAATGGGAACATTTGGCTGGATATCTCCTTTATGACCATTCGCAAATCCCTACGGTTTCGGGAGAGGATGACCCTGCAAACGCTGTGAAGCAGCTGTATAAATTGGATGAAGGCCAGGAGGGCGTATTGCTTGAAGTTCTCGGATGCGCTGTGAAGCTTCATATTATGGATATCGCGAAGTCTGACACGGACAAGAAGGGAAGGAGAACGAAAATCTTAGTGGAGAGGATGGAGGAGCGACAGGAATCCATTGCTCACAGCCTTTCCCAAATTATTCCTCGACTGCTTAACAAATTCGGATCTCTACCAGAGGCAGCCTCTGCAATTTTAAGACTGGAGCATTTGGTCGACCTCAACTTGATCCAAGATCTTCAAAAGGATGCAGCCGCATACTCTGATCTCATCGGCAGCATCAATAAACAATTTTTGACCCACTCACACCAAGGTGTTCTGACAGAAGCGACAGTAGCCTTTTTGCATGCGCGGACCTCGGATGAGCTAAAGGAAGCCATGGAGGTTAAAGTGCAGGAACTGTGGGACGATACGCTCGAAGCTTTACGTACCTTGTCAGTAACCAAGGGCAAGGAAGAAACACCATCTCTCTCAGTCAACGTGCTGACCGCGTTGTCCAACACGGTTATGCGTATCTCAAACCTTGCAAGTGTATCCGATTGCACATCGATTCTCGAAGCAGTACCTCGTGCGACCAAAAAGCTAAAGGCCTCTTCTGAATCCGCCGTGGATATCATTCTTAACCTAACCAAACGAGGTCTCCGGGAGGGTGACTTGGACGAAGAGGTCGCGAGTCTAGAATACGAACTTGTAACAAACAGTTTCAAAACTTTGCTGGTTTACTTTATGTGGAAAGTACAGTCTATAGCCGCTTCGGTATCGTCTGGGAGCCCTTCCTTTGAGGTCGAATATTTCGAATCACTGTCCACTCGTCGCGACGCTTTTGTCGCAATTCTCACATCCATTATGAAAGACCGACCTGGCCTCGATGCTCTTAGAGTTGCCGCTACGCTGACCCTACTGGACCTTCAAACCGCGTTCGGAACTCTTCGTCATGCCGGATCGGGGGCCAAGAATATCATCCCTACGTTAGACGACGAGACTGCTCTCCAGTTACAAAGCCTAGTTCAGGAGATTAGCACAGAAACACGAACCCTACTTTATCGCATTCACGACGCTGCTGAACGAGCATTTGCCAAGAAATCTGGCCGCAAGCTCGAAGTGGGCGAAGACGACGAACCTATGGATTCACAGTCGGATATCGAGAGCAGTCCGTCCGATGACGAAGACGAAGGCGATGACGAAAGTCGGGAGACTCTAGTAGCTCAACGAACTCGAAGCGCCCTTTTATCCGAACAGACATTATGCCAAATCACCGGAAAGATCGTTCTTGCTATTGTTGGTCGCGTGCTTGATGCTTCGGGCCCACAAAGCGGAAAATTGAAGCAAAAGCTCCTTCGCAACAAGTCACGACTTGGCCAGAATTACAAGGAAGTTGTCGCGTATCTTGATGCTACCAAGTCAGGCGCAACCAGACGGATTGCTCCGCTAAAGGGTAAAGCTAAGCAGCCCCATGAGGGAACTAATGGGACGGGTCCGTCGAAGAAAACCGCCGGTAAAATGAAATCAGCGGAGAGAGTGGAGGATGAGGATGAAGACGAAGAACTGAATGTCGAGGAGGACGATGAAGAGGATTTGCAAGCGAGAGATCTGATTGATGAAGTAGAGGGGAGATCTAACGTCGGAGTAGACGATGACGACGGTGTGGAGCTCACCCCGCCTCCTGAAGATATTGAAGATGATGTGATGGGAGACTAAGTGAAGCAAGGAAGAATGATTGATACAACGGGGCCTTCTTGAACTCGGTGGAGATAATATATGAATATTTTTTTCTTTTAGAGTCGCGATCTTGTCTTCTAACCCGACTTTTTTACTCTGCTTATCAACTGCTATGACCCTTTATTTTTTTTTAGCTCTCTTCAGTCATGTACTTTGACTCTGTACCTCAGTTGCCGTTGCTCTGTTTTTTCATCGCGAGGGGAATAGGGTAGGTTAGTTAGCCGTTGGCTTTTGAGGGGTTTCCCCCATGTCTAATTTCATGAATATATTCTGCTTTTTATGCTGTCCATTGCACCCTTGCACAATCCCCAAGGATTGCCCCTCGCAAGACACCCTGGCACGATCTAGAAACAAGCCATATCACGTGGTTGTCTCACCCCAATTTAGGCAACAATGAGGCTTCCCGCACAATCTTCGGACAGCTTTGATTTTTCTTCATCTCGACCCTCATCTCACCATTTATGACATCGTCGACAAACGCCGTGATTGCTACTACGGTACAGTATACCCTACTACATATTCATAATACCCTTTGTATCCCCCAAAATGGCTAGCTTCTTTACAAGTCTATCGAACGAGCTCCTGTACGCGATTTTCGACAACCTCCCGAACAGCGACATCAAGAACATCCGCTTAACATCCAGATTTCTCTACATCGTCACCCCCCTCAAACTGGATCGGGTGTTCCTATCTTCCTTTAGGAAGGATCTTGATACTCTTCGATCAATCGCGGCACATCCGGTTTATAGCCGCCAAATCAAAGAGATTGTTTGGGACGACACTCGACTGGAAGTGCCTAAGCTAGAGAGCGCAGAGTATGTCCAAAGACAGGCCATGATATTGAATTCTGCACAGCCACTTTTGGATAATCTTGTCGCCAGCGCCGCGACATCTATGGAGCAACAGGATTATCTCCGCCATGATTACCTGATGACGGTTTATGACCGCCTCATGAGGTGGGATCGGGGACTCTGGCTTCTAATACGACTACGCGATGAACAACACTCGATCCTTGAGTCCTATGAGGATGTCGAAACGTTCAGGTTTGCCCTCACAGCCTTTCCGCATCTTCGCCGTGTCACCATCGCTGGTCACTGGTATAGGCCAGATGGCCAGCCTCATAGGTTCCTCACACCGCTCATTCGCTCCTTACCCTCCTGGCTACGCGATGCTTGGCCCCACTACTGTTTGGAAGTTCCATCTCGGTACAAGAGATGCCCGCACTATGCTCATGATACCCCTGTTTCACGAGGATATCATGCTGCGATTCGAGAGCTTTGCAAATCAACCCGCCTCATTTCGGAATTTGTTGTGGATCCTACAGGCCAGGGTGTATGTATATATGACAATTTCGATATACTTAGCCCTCCAAACGACGATTTCAGCACTTTTATCCAAAGACATCCGTTGACGACATTGGAATACACCCTGCACTTATTCCAGTCAAACAGGAACTTCCACCGAAACAGAACTCATTTGGACCTCTACCGGAGCAGACATATTTCGAATTCGTACTGGTCCCATATTTTGAACCACGGCCCCCTCAAAGCCAACCTTTCGTGCTTAGATCAGCTCGAACATTTTACATTGAGCAGTAGTTGGCAGGCTACTATTTGTCATATTGGCAAAACAGTGCGTTTAATGGATTCACTGCCTGCGGGATGCTGGTCAAACTTGCGCTCCTTTTCGCTTCGCCGTTTCCCGCTCCGCCTTGACGACCTAATACAATTCCTATCCGCCCTCCCTACACCACTTTTGTCTCTCAAGCTTAGCCTCGTCTTTTTCCCCGAAATCCCGTGGGAACAAGCCCTGCCCATTCTCGGATCGACGCTTGGATGGACTTCCCACCCTCACACAATGCCGAAGTTCACCGTGGAACTGCAAGTAAAAGAGCATGGATCAAAAATTATAGTTCTTCAAGACGAATTGAGGCGGTTTTTTGAAGGGACGGCTGCCAACCCTTTTGCTCCCGTGCCAAAATATTGGGATCGCCGATTTGGAACCTATATCCTGACTAAGGATAATCAGGTTCTAAAGGGTTTCGGCCGCGTTCGGTGTGATATCGATAAGTCGTATGATATGCCGTGGTGCTAGGATGGATGGATGCATGGTATGTCTCCTGTGCTACCTATATTTCATGCTTATATTGCTTTCTGCTGCTGTGGTAGGGCTCTTGTCCGTAAGGCGGCAAGCCTGTATATCGATAGACCCTACATCTCTTAACCCTCACCAGTGAGGAATCGATGATGGGGAGTGCAGTAGGTGAGTCTTCAGGTAGGTGGACGTGGTTTGTTTTTGTGATGTATCTACTTATGCTGTTTTTCCCTATTTCGGCTTATATTTACTTTTCATTTGAACTAGTAGGTAGGGTAAGGTATTGAACTCTTCAGGGGAGTTTTTGTCGTTGAAGTAATTGATCGATTATTTATTGAATTTGGCGGTCTTAACGGCATACTTATCCCTCGCTATATTGTTTTAGCTTACGCGATGTGTTGTCCTGATGCTTTACATGCTTTGGATGAAACGACTAACTTCTAACAAACTAATCATGGCCTACGACCTCAGATGTGAAACATGAATCTATTGTCTGGACAAAGGAATGGACAGAATGCTGACATATACCCACTAGCTGTCAAAGGGGAGGTGGTACAATTAAATTCCCTTACTCGTATTTGAGGCGACGCGGCGCCAAACTCGAGGATCGATTGTTGCTCTGAATATCATCCTGCGGGCTAGCTAGCTGACCGGTTTGCTAGTCGAGTCGTTCAGTGTAATCAATCAATCTATATAGATCTATCTAGACTTGGAGATGCATTTGATTAAATCTATACTGATCTATATTTCTTTTTCCTTGTTGTTTTGTATCTGTCCAACAAGCAGGTGGCCATGAGCTGGTTGCAAATTCATTGATATTCCATGGGGTTATTATACACTGTCCGGGGAAAACAGTCTCTTCATACCCTGTATTTCTTATACGTACGGAATCTATTTTTAACCTGGCTTGTCGATTGTATATCAGCTTTTGGAGAACTTGGGCACTAAAGTAGTGATCATGTATAAGTGGCACTGCTATCTATCTATGCTGGCGTGGATGGGGGGAAATGGGTATTGCGGCTGGGGTGATATTTTCAATGCGAATGATGAATGATCTAGGCAAGGTAGGACTTGTGGTCTCGCAGTTAATGTATATGATACTCTATATGACAATGCTTTGCTTTGAGATTCCCGTTTTTGGGATATGTTTTCGGTTCTGGGCCACATTCATATCTGCATATTTGGAGCCGCCTTTCTAAGAAATCATGCGAATATTGTTATGACTGAAAGCCTCTCTCAAGTATCGATTCCTTGATTAGATATTATTCATCCCACCTGGGTGAGTTCCATGAACCAGGATTCTAGTCCGGCAATGTCATACAAGCTGAACAAAACGAGGTGCAGGGCGGAGTCGTAGACCTATAGTCAGTTCCGATGCAAGTATCCTCATTAATTAATGTGGACAGAGTGGAACGAAAGTAACTTTACCCGCATCATTTGGAAGTGGTTGGTGAAAACCTGGTTGTTCTGGAGCAGGCTCCCGCTCCTCGTTCTCCTTCTGGGCGGATGGGCGCAGCATCCCAAGCTTCACGTAAGGTTTATATAGATATCGGATCCAAGCTTGGCCATAGCTCGCATCATTATTTTCTGGGGATTTGGTGGTGGCGGAGGAAGGTTGAGCTATCTATCTATATTTGACTTTGTTTCATGATATCTTGAAACGAGAGCAAGGGGGAGGGTGGTTCTGGGGTCTAGGTAGAAGGAGGAGAAGCTCATTGGTTACACGGTTGAGAAAGCAAACAAATCTGCCTCTCGTATTTTCTCGTCACCCCAGGGGCTTTTGTTTTTTGCGAGATATTCGCATCGTGAAGCATGGTCGAAATCAAGGTTGGGCCAGGGAGGTTAATAAGTAGTTAGGGCTAGCACTGCCACTTCGAGTTAGCGCCGATAACTAACGAGTTAGGACCCCCAAGCCCTAGCTTGTTAACGACGTTCTGCAAACATCATGATCCAACGTCGAATATCCACGATCATCAGCGCGACAATCCCCATCGATTTGGCTCCAAGATCTGGCAGGGTTGGTTATTGTCTCGTTTATAATAGAAAGGGCTTCAGAATCGACCATCGCCTCAAGCCAAGAGTGCCTCACCAAACCCGAACATACTCCATGTAGTACAAACCTCGGAAACACGAGAGCTGTGCCGCCTCAACAAGGGCTGCTTTGCTAATAATAATCTCCTGGCTAACTATGCCAATTTGTTGTCTAGTTTCCGAGACTCGCACATCGTTGCATGCACTTGGGAGCCTTGAATAACTTTAAATTTCTCGTGTAATGAAGGCGGCACAGAGGGAGTTGCAGAGGCTCTGCTTCATCAAGCTTGTTGCTGGGGATTCGTTCTCTGCGGTAACGGCTTGCCTCCCTGGTCAAAAAAATACGGGGAAGGGGACAAGACTGTTCACGACATGCTCTTGGTTCCCGTATCAGCCGTTCCCGAGCAAATATGTGATGGCCAAACAGATAGGTAGGGCCTTTGGTGGGCGGGCAGGAGAAAATGGAATATAAAAAGCATGATGCGACCCGCAATCTGAATGAGACCTTCTCTCTCATCAGCAAACACAATCCCCTAATTTCTTATTCTTTCTAGATTTGTCTTATTACAAAACTCCTCCCCACCAAGATGAGGTCCTACCTCTTTCCCATCCTCACACTCGCTGCAGCCTCCACGGTCCTAGCTGAGAACACCAAGAGTTTCGAACCGTGCAATGTTAATGGAGTGAAAGGCAGCTGCATGCCTGACCTCGAATGCGAGTCCCGGAGCAGTATTTCTGTCGCGGGAGACTGGTGTCCCGACTCCACGCCTGCCAATTGGCAATGCTGCGTCTCCGAGCTACCCCCGCTTATCGAGCGACCTAATCAAAATCGAAAGAGAGATCTGGATGCCGGACTCGAACGTCGGGACTTTGAGGATCTTGACAGTGATTTTGATCTTGAAGAGCGTGACCTTGATGAGCCTGATGGTGACGACGACGACGACGACGATCTCGACTCCGATCTAGACCTGGACAATGGCCTCGAGAAACGCGCCGCGAAGGGCTGCTCTGTCCTTGGCGTCAAAGGCAAATGCGTCAAGACCTCCACCTGTAAGGGCAAGGGTGGCGTGTCTACCGCAGGTTTCTGCCCCGGCCCGGCCAACGTTCAGTGCTGCACTCCCAAAAAGGCGAGCTGCAAGGCTCATGGCCTGAAGGGAACTTGTCTCAAAACCTCTGCTTGCAAATCTAAGGGCCAGGTCTCTACTCCTGGCCACTGCCCAGGCCCCAAGGACGTGCAGTGTTGCACCGAGAAGAAGAAGCCACAGGAGCCTGGAAAGTCTTGCTCTGTGCGCGGGACCAAGGGTACTTGCATGAAGACGTCCGCCTGTAAAGCGAAGAGGCATATCTCGACTCCTGGTTTCTGTCCCGGCCCTGCCGATATCCAATGCTGCACATCTAAGAAACCAGAAGAACCCAAGATTACAATTCCAGGATATAGATGCAAGAAACATGTGGTTTCTGCTGGTTACGAGATTCTCAAGGCGAACCCGGGTAAGGTGAAGAGCGTAGGATGCTACGGGAAGCGTTCTGGCAAGTCGGAACATCCTCTGGGGCTGGCACTGGATTTGATGGTCCACGTAAGTTTTCTCTGACTTTCTCCCTTACTTTTGTGCTCAAATCACATGGTTCTAGAACTAACACTTCCAATTTAGAAGCAACAATCTAAAGAAGGCCAGCTCCTTGCTGAATGGGTTATGAACCACGCGAGCTCTCTAAAGGTCAAGTATGTAATCTGGAACCAACGCATTTGGGAGACACCCTCGAAGCCTGTGGACTGGAGCAAATGGACGAAGATGAAGGATCGTGGTAGCCCCACTGAAAATCATTGGTGAGTTGACGCGCAACACCGCTACATATTAGACATGACGGCTAATGATGGCTTGTGATAGGGATCATGTGCATGTTAGCTTCCATGGATATGCATAAGTCGATCGAATTGGGATCTGAGGTTTTTTTTCGTGGCTGGCGAATTTCTGGGATGGTATCCATAAGGGTGTTTGGTTTTGGGGATGCGAGGGACTGTCACTCACTATATTGTTGGGTATTTGGTATTGGTCTTCCATATGTCTAGCTTGATCATTCAGCGTTTGAATTATTTACGGCTCCTGAACGTATTTTACATAGGTTGTTTACTTGCTCCATATCATATTTCACATCTCACATTTATGATAATCTGATCCGTAGGTTTGGTTAGGCCATGTCAAAGCTATTGCATGAAACCCTACTTTGAAACAATAAAATATGATAAATCCAAAGCAAGAAGAGGAACCGTGTAACTATCTGAGAGAGGAAAGGTATCCGGGAATTGGGAGGTGGCATAAACTCATGTATTACATACAAAATATAAACTGATGGACCAACAGATAAGGGGGATCTCGAGCCATCCTTGTTGGGTTTTGATAATATCCAGTTATGCGCTTTGCGCGAGTGGATATGGGGTTATTTCAGGAATCTCTCCTTTGGAAAAGAAGAAGAAATATCATGAATTTGGCGTCCCAAAATGGCATATCGCTGCAAACTGACTTACCTCAGAGTGAGATGGATGCTGTCTATTGGTTGTCCCCTACCTCCAAAACAAATAATCCACAGCTCATCCGCCCCCCTTTGCCAGAGGAGCCCATCTTGTCCAAAAAAAAAAAAAATCTCGACAATCACTGTTGCCGAAAACATTAAATCCGGCAGCAAAATCTGCAAATCATACTTCCCATTGCGAAATATTCCTTTCCATTCCACCCCCCTAATACAAAGTAACACTTAGTTGACCTCCCCATTCTCCACCCCACTCCCCCCCTCCCCCACAAGCCGCTCCCTTTCCCGCTCCTCTTTCTCCGCCCTTCTCTGCCACACCTCCTTTGCCCCCTTTGACTTTAGATACTCCACAATCACTTCATCCCCCTGATCAAGCGCAACATCCAACGCCGTCCCCCCCAAAGCCCCCTCAAGGTCCAAATCCGCCCCCCTCTCCACAAGCAACCGAACCACTTCAGCCCGCCCAAAATACGCCGCCCGTGCTAGCATGGACGAGCCATTCGTGGAGCTATTCACATCCCCCCCTCTATCCAGCAACAGCGCGACCATCCCCGTGCACCACCGCTCCTGCGACGCATGCATCAGCATGCTCGCATCAAGCAGATGCGCGAGCTCCGTCGGCGGCGCGGAGTCCATGATGATCGTCAGCGCTTCTAGGTTGTTAACCGCGATAGCGCGATGGGCAAGCGTGTACCGTTCCGCGCTGGCAAATGGATGGCGCAAGAGTTGCGCGAATACGTCGAGTTTCCGCTCGTTTAGGGCCATGTGCAAGCCAACCGTGAAGGCTCGGGATTCTAGTTCTCCCCGGTCGAGCAGGAACTGGAGGAAGTCATGTTGGCCCGCTTTCACGGCCGCTGCCATGGGCCAGTCGCCGGCAAATGTTGCACAGTTGATATCTGCGTCGTAGTCTCGGAGTAGCTTTAGGGCTGTTGGGATGTTTCCTGTCGTTGCGGCGTGGACGAAGATGTCGGAGTTGTCGACGCCGATGCGCTCGAGGGCGCG
Organism: Onygenales sp. PD_40; assembly: GCA_032988205.1. Lineage (NCBI taxonomy): Eukaryota > Fungi > Ascomycota > Eurotiomycetes > Onygenales > Onygenales sp. PD_40. Next base: position 211,719 of record JANTQD010000011.1, on the reverse strand, counting down.
AGCATGGAGGCGGTCGGAGGTTGTGGCGTCGACAATGGAGCGTGGGTCCCAGAGGATGGGGTTGAGGAGGGCATAAAGGCGGGTGTTTGTTTGGCAGAGGGCGTTTAGCCCTGGTGTCGTCAGTTCGAAGGCGATCTCGTAGACGAGTTCTGCTGGTAGAGATAGGAGGTGAGACATTGCGACGGTCGTTTTATGGGCGTTAGGCTTGTCTGTTCGTGTTAAGAAGCGGCCGGTATACACCCAACGCTGGCCTTTGAACGGCTTGGTATAAATAATTTGCCGTGTGACTGTAATAACTAGGCGGGTAGTGCTAGTTGCAAGTTTGATTATGCTTCTTGCAGGGGCCTGCCTTGCTCAATCACCCTTTTTCGCTCTGGGGATATCTCTCTCATTAAATAGCACCCATTCACATGATCCCTCTTGTGGCTCAGCGCTGCTTATCAGGCTATCCTGGCACAGTTTTGACCGGCAGCCTGCGTTGTCTGCCTGTTTAGCAATCCCCAGCAGCCAGCCGTTCTCAGCTAAGATTTGGACCAGTGAAGCGTGGCGCATGGATGATCAGTGAGTCAGCCGTCTATCAGTTTTGTCTCAGTATTGCTTATGCTTATCACGAGAGGACGAGTCTTAAGCTTGAAGGGGAATATTCAATGACAACCAGTGAGTGTGGTTGTCGGAATTGGCGTAACCACAATGACTCAGCGTCGGGGGGCTCTCCAGGCTGGGGCTGACTCGACCTGGAGGCTCAGCGGAGATTAAAATTTAAGGTTTGGGGACCAGAAATAAGCTTAATATTGTCTGATTCAACGATTTATCATGGTATTGTATAGCACATAGCTATTTATAGTAGATAGACGTATCAACGACTTGAAATGTTACACGTCGAAGGCAATCAAGTCAATAAACCCCCGCCTTGCCCGCTAAACCCATTTTCCGAACTTCTTAAGAAACGCCCGACGTTGGTGGTACATAGAAGCGAACAAAGATGATCAATAAGAGGAGAATACTAAAAGAATAAAGCGATTAAATTCTTTGTGTAAAAATCTACGACTCTCTATTTCCTTCCGCGGATGTGAGTCGCCAGGCGCGCAACGGTAGCTTTTGCACCTTGAGCACGGCTGGCTTGATGTAGAACCAGAAGGTAAGTGCGCCAATAAGCACGCACACAATGTTGGTAGTATAGTATCCGTCCCGGGTCACTTCGCAGACGCCACCACCATCTTTGCAGCGGTGCTTGTCTGCTTCTAGGGCACACGAGAACGGAGTGGTGATGGGTGATGTTATGCCAGCGGGTGGTTCTGTGGGTGGGATACAGGTTGCGCTTGTGAAGAGGTCGACGAGCTTGAGGACGAAGAATTTGGGGAATGTTCCACCTAGGTTTGAGACACTGTAATATTTCTGGTTAGAATATGTGTTATTATGATCACAATTATCGGGAATGTAACTTACGTTGCAAGAAGAGTCATATAAGTCCCTCCAATAACTGGATCAGCAATCCGTGCGTGGAAGGCTGACACAGCTACGAACATCACTGTCATCATGAAGGTGGAGAACACGTGTTCCCCAATAACCGCTAGAACATACCATGCTGGGACGGGTGCACTTGGAAATATCATGACGGTTGCTTGAGCAAGAAGAGCAGCCACAAGCCGCGCCGCAAATGCCCAGCACCACAGCCTCATTGGGGTATACTGGGTAGACCATTTTCCGGCGTAGTATCCCAGGCCGATTTCAAATGGAAAATCGATCAAAACGACTAGTGCCATGTTTTCTTGTCCGAAACCCTTATCAATTAACTTCAGGCTTGTCACAGCGTCGTTGGCCTGGAAGCCAATCTTTGCGATAAGGTGGACGATGATGATGGTATGGATATTCTTCAGCTTTAAAACGCCCCACATGCTCTTGTAGACAGCCATGATACCATCGCGATCATTCGACTTCTCTTCCTTCTTGCGCACTGCAAGAATCAAGGTGACAATGATATAAAACCAACCCCAGAAAGTAAGGTAGCCCCCTAGGCCAATAAGACCAGACTCTTGCGGTTGGCCTGCGGGACGGAACCATTTGTTGGCAAAGTCTTTAGAATTTAGAGCCAAAAAGACAGTGTAAGAAAGAAATTGGCCTGCAGTAAGACCCACGGTCTGGGCGGTAGAAGCGTATGCGATATTTTGCGGGGACAAAAGAGAGATAGCCCAGCCGTCGACAGCGATATCTTGAGTTGCGCAAAGGAACACTAGGAGAAACCACCAGCCGGTGAAATTCCACACTCCAGCGCCTCCATTCGCGCCGGCTGCAACCATCATTTTGTCAATGCTCCCTCCCAAATATATCATAGCAATTCCCGACACCATCTGGATAGGCGTGATCCAGCTTTTTCTCCGCCCAAACCTCCTGCTCCATACTGCGTCGACTATAGGACTCCAAAGAAGCTTTAACGAGTAGGGATATGACGCAAGGGAGAAAATGCCGATTTGTCCATAGGAGAGGTAGGGTTTAAGGAGGAAGGGCACTGATCCACCGGCAAGCCCCATTGGCACACCTTGCAGGAAATAGAGTAGACATAGTAGTATAAAATTCCTTTTATCGTATATAGGTAAATCTCGAAAGCTCGTATTTGCGAGGCCTGGGGTCTGCGGCGTGGGTGGGGGTTCGTCGTCGAGCGTGAAGCTCGGCCTGTTGATCAACCGGGCAGTCTGTGTGGCAGAGGATGCGGAATCAAGCGAGCTGTCCTTCCTCCGCATCTCAATGTTCGCATTCATGTCTCCGTTTGCGTGGCCGTGCTCGCCTGTCGCGATATTCAGGCCGAGCCTGTTGGAGGTGCGGCGTTTGAGGGATCCGTTCCGTTTGCTAGAGCGCTTCATCTGAGTCTTCTTGTGAGCTGGTTGCCGGCCAAGGAGGCGTGTCTCGTCTGCGTCGTCGCTGGATGAGGAGAATTCCAACCCGTCTGACAGCTCCCCGCTGTCTTCGCTTTCGAATTGGGGTATATCTGGTGGCTGTGAGGAGGGGGTTGCGGCGGGTGCAGCGGGAGTTGGGGCGGGTTGGGATCCCTGATTTTTGGCTAGGGGGACAAGCTCGACGTCCTGGGGCAGGTCGAGGTCAACGCTCTGGCGATAAGCTGACACATGGAGAGGCAGAGCAGCGGGAGGAATGTTATGGCGCGAAGTACGGGGGAGAGGGTCCATCCATACGGCGTGGAGGAGGTTGTTGGCAGAGGCAAGCTGGCCTTAATAACTCGGCAGGCTGGCTCGGATTGGACGCCGAAGCTGTGGAGTTTGGCTGTGGGGACACCGGCCCTGCCAAGCCCGGGCTGACTAAGGCCGATCCGATATCAAAACCACTAGAGAGAAATGGAAGACAACTTATTTCGCACTCAAAGTCGACGGAGACTCGCCATGAGTTATTCATTGCACATCCCACAAGGCTTTATATCACCAGCCATTGATCCCCAGTATGATAGAGTGTATTGACGCGGCAGATCGGCCTCGATCGGTTTCTCACGCACGGGGGCGTTGGCTCTTTGTTGCCCTCGCCAATCGCTCACATCTCAGTGGATTTGCGCAGTCGATGCAGTTGTTGAATGGTAACTAGTTAGTGGTTTTTAATGGTTGATTGACGGGTAACTGCTTTTTGTGCCTTGCTCCCACCCTACGCCAGAACTGCTGCTTTCTCCCCTGTTGTAGGGTATGCATGGTTTCTTATTTTGATATCCTAATACTCCATGCATATTATCAGCCGTGACACTTCTATGAACGGGCGCTATTATTCTTGTCTTCGAATCTATGTACTGCCCGGGGCTCTCAGACATCGTACGTTCTGCTCTATACGCTCCACATTCACAAGTACTGCGTCGATTCCAGGGATGCAGGCTTTGTAAGAAGCAAACATCCTTTCACAGACCATGTATGGGGATATCGGATTCCTGCGTTATTATTTGTCTTGATACCATCAGCGTAGCCAGATCATGCTTCACGACTATCTATCCGTACACTAACTACATCTGTATCGATTTTCTAGGGGCTAGATTTGGATGGGCCGGCTAGTCGCTGCTGGTGGGGAAAGGATTCCAATAAAGCTGTCCAGAAACGGGGTTTGGAGGGCAAATAGCGCCGCTGGCAACAGGCCTTGTCTGCCATCCAGACGAAAGCACCAATGTGCTGGTGTGAGGCTGCATTTGGCCCAAGATGGGTCGCTGATGTCAAGGAGGGACGAAGAGGAAAGTACTCCGTACTGATGATATTAACATGCCAAAGGATGCTTCGTAACCAGCATACATGGAAGGTAGCTTCATAATAACCCATTTTCACTTCAAATTAGGCCAAGGTCAACCCTATATACCTATTTAGGTGGAATGCACATCAAAACTTATCTGCATCAAACGCAACAACATGCCTCTTCCCCGGCACCTCCATCAGAGACCACAATCCATACCCAGCCTGATACGATAAATCCTCTGGTATGGACGGAAAGACGTCCGCGTTTTCCTTCTCCCCCCCAAGCCAGGAGAACGTCCACAGGCTCCCGCCGCTCTGCGTCAAATAGTATTTTTCGTTGATGGTAATTCCGCCTTGAATTTTCACGATCTCGTGCTCCACGCCTAGGGATGCGGTGGCGATGCCGTCATCATTAACCTGTAGCAGGTTCGTGGAGGTGTCCAGGTTGAAATTGATAAGGCGGTTGGGGGTGGTGTCTTTGAAGTATTCCCCTGTTACTAGGCTAAGGGGGCGTTAGCATGCTTGGGGCTGGGCGGGGGGAAAGAATTCTTGTCTGTGTTACGTACGTATTAGAAGTCTTGTCAAGGGAGGCGAAGGAGAAATGGAATCCCTTCACACCGTCTTTCGGAATATAGTCGTAGGTCCGTACTTGCGGGATTACATATCTAAAGCGCGCGTTAGGGGTAAGCTGAAACTGCCAAAGATCCAGATATAAGAGAAATACTCACTTATAGTTGAATGCCTGATATTCACCATCGACATGCCCATTGCCATCCCCGATGGAAACCTGATAAATATGTTTCAGATCAAACACCCGGAACCCGCCGGTGGTCCAGGCCACATACAGCAGGTCTCCATACCAGACGATTCCGCCGGCATGGAGACCATCCAGGGCCTTGAAATCCGGAGTATCGCCACCTGCCGTCGGCTCAACAAGCAGCGCATTCCGATACGCCCGATCCGCACCATCATTCATATTAACAAACGAAATGCGCGGCCCACGCTTGCCGCCGTCATAATCGTCCGAATGCCACGAAACCAGATGGACGACGTCCCCGTCATAATCGCCCGACTCGCTCGCGTCAGCTGTCGTGGTGATTCCTTGCGGGTACCACTTTAGCGTGTTGACATCGTCGTACCCGTCGACGTTTTCCCAGGTATATGAGGAGACGAGGTTCGATACTTCGGGTGAAGAGTCTGGGTTTGCATGGTTGGTGTCGGCAAGGACGTCTTTGACTGACACAATAGGGAGGACTTTATCTAGGTCCGCAATGAAGTCAGAATAGCCGGATTGTTTTAGCTGGTAGTCTTCGAGAGTCAGGTTTGACCATGCGCCCAGCGCAGACGGCAGAGCACACAGTGCTGCTGCTGTTGATAGAAGGGTTCTTGAAGACATCATCCTGGCGCCTTGTATTGTGAGGAAGATGGAATCAGGGTTGTCTGCCCAAGCCCATTATCTTGGGAATTCCCCTTTAGTTTATGTACCCAGCCACGTGGGAGGAAAAGGTACCCATCGGGCGCCGCCGTCTGGCAGATATCGCCCCTGCAGTAGTCTCCGCCAGTTATATGCACGGCGTAAACGCCTTGAAACATGGGCAAGAAATGAAGTTACATGCCAAGAACAATGTGTGCTGCATCGCAATATTATTTAATGTCACAACGGCCCGAGGAAGATCGTGTCGGACAGGGAGTTGATTCTCTGATATGCTTCAGGCTGATTGAGGTAAGGCGTTACCGTACGTTACGTGTGTCTACCCCGCCACGTGGGAACCATTGTATGGGGAAGTGGTGCTGAGAGATACACCCTTTCATTACATTACATACCACGCCAAGATATCACCAAGACAGCCTTGGCATAGGTCTTGGCATCAAATACGAACCGCATCACCAACAATCAACAACAACTACGAGGAACAGCACAATCCGAAGCCTGGATATTGGGCGCCACCGGTATGGCTACTAACGCTCAAGGCTCGCCAGAGATAGACGACGCGCCCAGTGGTCTTGACAAGGAGATCGCCTCGATACGTGCCGAGAGTTGGTCCTCCCCATATGCTGGCGGGTGCTCTCTTTACTGACCATCTGCAGTCTCCAACCTCACGAACCGAAGGCGATTCCTCTCGTCTAGCCTCCTGTCGACCAACGCTGTCCAAGATGCGCTGCGCAAGCACGTTCCTCGCGGCCTGGAGAAGGACATCGAGCCCGTCGTGTTAAGTAGCGGAAAACATGCCCAGGCAAACCACCATCGCGTCGCATTTTCCACAACCTCGTTTCCCTTCAAAGATCCCTCACCGCACGTCCAATCCCCGAATTTACTAGGTATCCGGATTGAAGTTTGCACGCGACGGGGCACCTTTGTCAAGCCTTACTATTTGCTATTGAGACGCGTTGGGAAGGACGGGAAGCAGCTTCGCGTTCATCGCCACACGATACCTATATTCATTCCCCTCGTTCAACTGGAACAACGTTATCTTGCGGCGCCAAAAGGAGGACATGCGATGGATTCTGAAACTGACAAGCCGTGGAAGACCCCAAAGCAGGACTTGCGCAGACTGGTGAGGGAGTTAAGGCGAGAGCTGGTTGCGTGGCATTTGCGATGTGATGCTGTTCAGTGGCTGCAGGAGGAACTTGGGGTTTCGGAGAACACAGACGAGAAAGATGAACCACGTTCTTCGGATAACCTACCTGATGATCAACCGCCAAATAATCTCGGCATTGTCTCTCTGGCCGCAACCGCGATTGAGACGAGATATGTTCGTCTTGAATGGCAGGACGGCCGCGTTGGTCGCATCAAACTGTCTGATAGGGGTCTCGTTGAACGGGCTATTATTATTGGAGACGAGGGGAGGGATAAAATCGCCGAAAATATCCTGGTTGGTGGCGACGGAAGAATCGAGAGTGTTGTTAAACGGTTGCGTGGGGTCGCGGAACCAGGCTGAATTTACATCAAAAGTATCCGTAGCCGTCTGTCTTTATGTTACGTCAACCGTACCCCCAGCCACGGACCGTCTCGCCTAGGGATCGTAGTTTAGGGCATGGTTATACGTTTATACGTAACCTAGGAGATCCCATTCTTTCCACCCTCATTTCAGCAGTCGGACTTGCTTTTCTCGATGTGAACTCAGATACCAGCTGGTCAATCGGTACATCAGCTTTGAGCAATGTGAAGTGTGCACGGTGGAACACCACACGCCGGAGACATAACCTTTTGCATGATATGGTTCATTTCGGAGCTGCCGACCACCCCACAACCGGGCTTATTGAAACGCCTAAAGCTTGGTTTCCATGCTCTATCCAGCCCATATATACGAACCAAATGCTTCGTACCTAATTGAGTTTGCTCGGATCTCAAACGTAGTTAGGGTTTATTTATGGTTTTGGCTCGCGACTACATCCGGACAGAACTTCGAAATCAATGACGATTCACCGACGACTAAGGGCAAAGAACTCCTTTGACTATGGAGAACGCTTAGATATTATGTGAATATATTTGGCCCATACTTGGGACCGTCCCGGCGCTATACCAAATTTCTGTCATTTCTGAAGTAGAGGCTAACGACCTGTAGTCTTGTGTGCATCATACGTTATTCGCCACCCACAATCAGATAAATCGAAAGCAAAGGCCCTTCTTTCTCCCAATTAGGCTTCCAAAAAATTTCACGGCGGCCCCTTACACGCCTTTGGGGAATTCCCCATTTCGCCCATTCCTAGAAGCTGAGGACCTCCCATCGACGTATCAGACCGTATTCGTGGAATGCAAAATGCGTCGCAAATACAAAAAGCAGCTGAAGGAGAGCCTGGGATATTGGGATGTGAGGAATTGGGATCTTAGAAAAAGGGTGATGGGATTGATAAAATGGGATCCGTAAGTGATAATTGGTTATTCGTCTTCTTTATTGCCTCTATTGAATGTTGCGATATGGTCGCAACTACATTCCGATTTCCTGGTTATTAATTTTTTCATTCTCTTGATTCCGGATAACCCCTACCAATATGTTGATCTATGCCTGAAAAGTATCCTAGACTCCATGTTATCGTGCAGAGCTGGGAAACTTGCCCGAATTTCAGCGAGGCTGCTAGTGTGACTTACGTGCCTATTTGAAGAGTTTCCGCTCCTTTCTTGTCGTCAACACTATGACTTTACTTCCATCTGTTAGCTGCTTATGATGTGTCCCTTAGTGGCCTTGCCATACGGCAGCTCTTCGGAATTCAAAAACTGGAACGCTTCGGCGTACAGAACACAGTAAGCAAAAAGCAGCATCACAGCTCCACGAACTATATGATTAACAAAACCACCCATCAGAGGGGAGTTACGGCAAAAGTACAATTTCTAAGGGCACCACCTCCGCCATACACCTTCTCTTTCATATTGACCTGCGAGTTTGATGACTCTAGCAACGAACCCACCACATGCACACTTGTCAACTACGGGCCACTAGACACAACGATAAAATTCTGCGGCACCGTCGGGTGCCGGAAAGGGCATGAGACTACCTATCCGCTATTGTCTTTTATGGTGCAGTTTTTAGATTCGCAGAACCACTTTCTGAGAAAGGACAAAGTTTGGTATTGTGCCCAATTATTTAGCGGCCAGGTGCCGAGGGTGTGGGTTTGGCAGGTCCAGGGGTGGGTGGTTGAGTGATTGATGGTTTGAGCATTCATGATCGATGGATGACTGCCGTATTTTGTCGGCACCTAGAGACCTGTTTCTGCAAGATTCGATGTCGCATAACGTTTAATTCCCGTCGCCCTTGCTGTTGGACTAGACGATGGTTTCGTTTCCCTTGCCTTTTTGTATCCCTGGCCCTGAAGGTCTTTTGCGATATTTGGGCTAATATTTTTTGTATATACGGACGAGCTACTTCATGCTCATATATCTGAAGGGTTCGCACAGATAATAGTAATGATAATGCTTCGAGGATTGACAACTGATTCCAGCTGACAGATGATGGATGATAAAACATTATCAACGAACAGCTCCGCCCACCAAGCCAGGGATATAACATACAGCCCCTTCCATGCCCCCAAAGAACCGCAACCATATCAAACCAACCCCTACCAACCTAGAGAAAATCAAACAGCCAAGCACCCCCCATCCAACCCACTAACTATAGCACCAACTATGCCATCCCCCTCATAAACCTCCCACCCCCCATCCCACTTAAAACAAATCCTCCATCCAATCCTCAAACTTATGCCACGAATCACAGAACGCAAGACAAGTCCTTTCTCCCGCGGGCGTCTGCGCCGCAGTGGCCGCCGCCCAACAAGCACCCCTCACAACCGCATGGGGAATGAGACGGCAAAATTTCTCCACGGCATCGGGTCCCTTGTCACATGCTGTCTTGCATGCGGCCTTGCTGAAGTTGTTCCCGCGCGCGGCCAGTTGATTGACGGTGGCTTCTACTCCTGGCTCTGCCGCTGCGGCGGTTCCGGGGGCGGGGGCGGCGGAGATGGAGGTTGCCGCGGAGAGGGCGAGGACGAGGTAAGTGAAGGGGAGCTTCATTTTTGCTGGGGTGAAGGGTCGGTTAGTCTCTTGCATTTTTTCCTTCGAGGGGGAGGGATATGGGTATATGTACGTACCTTCAGGGTAAAACGATCAAAGAGGGAACTGGAGGGTTTTTGTGTCTTTTGGAAAGTCTTTGAATTGGATATCTCCTCGATCTTAGTTGATTGATTGTCTTTTAATGTCTTCAAAGCTGGAATTGACGGCCTTTTTATATTCCGAATATGGACTATTGCTAATGCCCTCTTTCCATCAAACTCAAGGCATACCGGAGCCAATATCTAGATCTGCACGCATAGCCATCGCCAGGGCTGGTGATATTTTTAGATAGTTACTGTATTTCGACAATATTCCCACTGCATCCTGTCTATTGAAGTACATAAATACGAGAAAGGTTGCAGCTCCCCTGAAGGGAGTCTGCGATCCGCAATTTCGCGCAGGGCGGCTTTGATTAGCGCCCAGTTTCCCTGTGTTTTGCAGTAGAGCTGCGGATCCTTGGCGCCTAGCCCGTATTTCCAAACAGCGCCGCAGAAAGTCGCCACTCATCAGAGTTACTCAGGATCTGGTTTCGTTTCGGTTTTGACATTCTGTCATGTAGATCATTTTTGCCGAGACGTAGTACCATGCAGCATAGCCATTGGATCCTGGTTTGTCCGACGCTTCGTCAGGACCAGTTGGTGGGTGCGGATACGATGCCTGTGTAGCATGCAGGTATACAAGAAATCTTGATAGGCTGGTTGCCATCGAAGTTGGTGATGATCACTCCCTGTATGGGAAGTTTCAACGTAAGATGCACTAGGATCTCAGCTTCCCGTATAACTTGCTGGTTTTCTAACAATAGATAGTTATCCATCTACTACTTGCCACCATGGAAAAGGGAATTGCAGAGTTACAAACGGGAAACTTCAGAAACATGATGACGATGTTCGCGAGCGTGGCGCAGTTGATTCTTCAGCTGGCCATGTGTATACGGTATCCATTAACAAACACACGAGGTATTCTAGATGTCTTGTCCAAAGTTTGATGTTGTCCGTGGCTACGTTTATTGTTTTATGGGCTCAGCACTTGGAATGATTAATATCACTCCGTCTAAAGGGTAGATCCTTCCAGTGCGTAGGAAATTTGGGGTGGGTGTCTACTCATTCGGTATAGATTGGTCTGGGTAGGTATGTGCACGGCGCCAGACACAGTACGAAGCACAGAAAGTCATCTCAGCGAAGCTAATTGCGTCTTCAAACAAGAAGACAGGATACGACAAAAAACAGCACCTAAGCTGACAACAGTATTAGCATTTTACTCTGACCGCATGTATGTACATACATTGTCTACACCTCTACCAAAAACATATTTTCAATGCAAGGGTGCAAGATGATAACTGGAATCTGGCGACACTTCCAGAGAATTCGTACAATGCCCTTGTATAAAAGGCCAAATGATATCCAAGCGGCTGGTTTCACAAACTACAATTTAAGATGGTGGTCCGGGCGTTGGCCCGTGGAATTTAGCATTTTGGCTTGCGGCAACGGGCGGCGCTAAATTAAGCTTAAATTGCGGGGCTGCAGCCACCGAACGTCAACTGTATCACGTTGAAGAAATGTTAAAAATGTCAATTTGTTTTTCCGCCTTTGCGAGAAGATGGGTTTCTTTGTATTCACTACTAGTGGGTAGAAATAGTACAATAAATGAATGCTGAATGATATATTGAATTACACTGCCTTTTATTAATGGGTGTAAAACAAAGAAGGAATTTTTGAAATATATAGTGAGGCTCAAGTGAAGTAAGAGAGAAATAAGGAACATCCAGTCACTCATCCTAACTTGTACATCAATAATATTTATGAATGTGACTATTACATTCCATCCTGAAGCAGGGAATATACTCATTGAATACTGATCCCTGATAAATAAAAGCATATCTGCATTATATCTGTAGATAATGACAAGCCATTCACAAAGCCATTCACAAAGCCAATGAATATGGCTTTGAGCTCATTTCCCCCACGAGCCATGATCTATAAATCCCCCCATCCCAAGCCCCCTTTCTTACCTTCCCTCCTCCGTCCAGAACACCGACCAATTTTCCCCTACCTACTACTACCTTACTACATACATACCAAAAAATACCCCTCCCTCCCCGGCGGAGCGGGCAACTACCTATACAAACACCTTCTCCCCGTGTCGTCCCCTACGTACCACCTCCCCCCCCTCCCCCACAAAGGAACCAAATGGAACCAATCCGCGAAGTAACAACCTCCGCGACCCCAATAAATCCCAACCACCAACCCTCCCTGCGGCTGCTGGCAGCCACACCTCGCTGGCAACGACCAGACGGCTCGAGAGTGTCAGCGCTGCTGAATGAGGCATTCCGCGACAGGGATGTGAATCTGCTCGCGGATGCGGTGCAGATATTGATGGATAAGTGGGATGGAGCAGTGGATTTTTGGGAGTTTAATTGTATGATTGTTTGTTTTTTCCAGGCTCGTGGGGGATTTGGGTTCATTCAGTTCTTTCTTGCTTTCTTTCTTTCTTTCCTTTTTTAAGGCGTTGAACTGATACATTCGTCCCCTCTATCTAGCCAACTCCCTAAGAGACGAATGCAACAAGCTCCGCAGAAGGCTCAAGAGAGCCAAATCTACTCTTCGAAACGAGAAGGCGCTGGCCGCCAATTTGAGGGCGGAGAATCACGCCCTGCGGGTGGAAGTTGAGCAATGTAAGTGATTAATTTCTCTCAGATCACATGGATCACACTCTCAAAAAATCACCAGGAAGCAACGTTATGGTACTAACGGGGGTTATATTTAGTACGGGCGCAACAACCAAGGCCCCGGAGGCGAAGGGCAGTGGCACAGCGAGATCCGACGGCGCCACGGAGGGATGGTCGCGCGCGGAGGGAGTGCACGTTGGGCATGAGCTATCGTGTTTAGTTTGGTAGGGAGAGGGGGGGAAGGGGGGGGGGGGTTGGATGGGGCTGGTCTCCGTGCATTCCAGGTGAATATGAATGGAAGATAAAATAGAGAGAGAGACAGAGCGTCATAAAGACGGAGCTAGATATAGAACATTGGCCGCGTAGCGTTGATAAAGAGGGTAATTCTTTTTGTTATTCGAAGCCCTTGTAATAGAGGATCATGTATTTAAAGATGTATTGTCTTGTGTCAATGCAGATAGCAGAGCAAAGATAATTGTGGACAGGTAACTGCTGTTTTCGGCTGAGTATTTTATTAGCATGTGTAGGAGGCAAGGAGTGGATTGTCAGGTCGGTTGGGTTCTGATGTGCCTCCGAAGTGGAGGATAGGTTGAAGCTAGTTACAGCGCCTGTTGATGTTGTCAGAACTGGGACGCATGTTGTTAAGGCAAGAGGTGGGTCGCTAACCTTTGTGGAAGGCGAAAGAAAGCCATTATATACTCATGAGCCGTGTTTCCCTTAGAATCGTGGAGTTTTTGTAAGGAAAAAAATAACACAATATATGCATTTCTAATTGCTTTATATCTGTGCGATATATAGTCTATATACACGATCGCATCATAAATAAATACAAAATAGTCGTTGAAGGTATGCCAAACAAAAATTAAATATATATAATAGACCGCTATGCATCAGGATAAATGCCTGGCTAATATATTGAGCCGTGAAAACAGGGGTATCATCTGGCGTGATATCGTTAAAATGATGTGAGAGAGAAGGAGATAAAGTATTGAAGCAAGAAGATGAGAGGCGAGGGGGAAGGCAATTTATACGCAGAGCGAAGGGGAATGGATATATGTTGTGTTCGGTTCGGTGCTGGGAGAATGCACTGGCGTTGTTCTTAGGATGGTGGCGTGGTAGGAAAGCGAGGAAACCTTAGGTGGTAGGTTGGCTGATCATCGATCTACTGTTCCAAAAATGAAAGCAACGGAAGCGGTGCATATGAGATGCCTGTGTCGGTTTCCAAATTCTTCCGGACGATGGCTTCCTCAAGCATCCACCTAGCTAATAGATGCTGCTGTCGATCAATAAACCACATGTTGACCGCTGTAGTTTCGTCATTGCAGCGGCCAACGAGATCTTGAAACGACTTCCCGTTCGCCTGGGCTGTTTCGCTAGCATTTTTCTCCAATTTGGACATGACTTCGAGATACTTTCGTTCTTGTATGTCTCGAAGCACTTTTATTCTAGATGCATGGAGGGTGTCCATTTGGTCACGTTCCCGGTATTTTTGTTGTAGATGATTTCTTTCTTTTTGGGTGAACTGGCGTTGATGTTGGGCCTGTGGGGAGGCTTTGGCATCGTCTGTTGGAGAAAATGGAGAAGGGGTATTGAAGTAGCCTTCCATGTGGCGTATACATATCTCTAGCCTTTGGCGCTCTCGTTGTAAGTCGTCGACAAGGTCAAGCTCAGCATTGAGTTGAATCTCTTCAAGGCGACTGGCTTCTTGTATATTCTGTGCAAGTCGGGGAATTAGTCAAGGGATCGAACATGATAGGAACACTAATGGTGACTAACCTGCTCATTTATATTCTTTTCAATCTCCTCGTATTCTGATTTCCTCCGTGCCTTGACTTCATTATGTCGATTGCATAATGATTCTAGGGTCTTGGTTTTGAACGCCAAGAACCTGTCTCGCTGGGCCTGGTGGACGCTACGCAATTGCTGTATCTGAGCGCAGTTAAAACTTTTCATTATGGCTTCCGAATCGACATTCGAAGTACTATTATCCGGAAGAGGGGTCATGTTGCCGGAGTGGGCCTGTATATCGTGGGACTTCCGATTATCTGCACCCGGCGTCGTGGATCGAGTCTCCGGGGAGGCCGGCGAAGAAGGTACAATAATCGAAGCGCTAACGTTCGAGCGCCGTCGGAAATGCGGGAACTTCCCAAAAGCTTGTTTCAGTTGGGTCAGAGTCGCCCTTCTCTCCCGGCTAATCGGCCAGTTCCGAGACGAGGAGATATTTGAATGGTGGAAGTAGCGGGAGCGCGGAGCCTGGGACGGTATTGTCGCTTTGAATGACCCATCATTGGAGCCGTGCGAAGTCGGGCGGGTGGACAGTGAGGCGGCAGAGTGCATACTGCTCCGAAGTTCATTGCTCGAGGATATCGTGGGAGGAGAGGAGGTGGTCTTTTGGTGGGCGAAGCTGGGGTTTGTGGAAGTTGACGGAAGGGTATCAGGGTTGAACCGCGAGGACGAAGGAGTCGGAAAAGGGTCGACATATCGGGCTATGCTGAACTGAGGATGTATTGCATCAGACGACTCGAGTCCTATTTGTCGTGCCTCGTTTATAAGCCGTTTCTCGACTTCTTCTTCGGTTTGCCCGCCGGGGATTTGCAGGACGACCTCCTGATATTGGGCCTCGTCGATTGGGCGGAAGTCATGCTGGTCAAGAACATCTCCGGCAAGAGCATCTAGCGGCACCTCTGACACCATTGCGGGTGGTATCGTCATGGCTGGTGGCCAGTGGCAGATAGCCTGATACTACGCGCAACGACGTTGCGAAGCGGTGGTGAACATTGGGGAGCAGCAGGGATGACGAAATAGCGGGGACAGGGATGCAGCGGACGACGGAGCCAGCCACGGACGAGCTGGGCACATGCCACGACGGACGGGCAAGAGATGCGGGAGGGTTTGGCGGAGAGAAGCTGGCAGTCGAACGCTCGCCGTGGAGCGGGAGAAGAGGACGGGACACGGAGCGGTGACGGCGGGACGGGATGATTTTGGCCCGCCGGCATCTCGGGCACGTGAACACCAGGAAAGGGGAGTTCCGAGCCTGGGGACAACACTAGTCCTGTTTGGGCAAGGTCGCGGCTTGCCGACGGCGCGGAACAACCGTCTCCGGGCGGCTTGGCGGCTTAGCTAACGCCCGGCCGCACGGGCCCTCCCGCCGCCCGTGGAACCGCCGGCTCAAACTGAAACTTTAATCCGGACCTCGGTGTTTATTGTAGATTCGGGGATGTGGAGTGACGGGTCTTTGGAAGAACGGGGAAGCAGGTATGAAACGCAGCGTACGCGAGGAAACCCCGCCAACCTCAACAAATAAACCAAGCACTTGACTGACACGGAATAGTGAAAATGGACCCTGAAGAAACGCTCATGCCGTTGCTGCAGTATGATCTTCACGGCCAGACCGTGGAACTAAGCACCCCAAAAATTGTCAAACTTGAAACATGACGCCTCACAAAAACCGTTCTCCGTGTGGCGTCCAGCTGCATAAAGAGAAAGGAGAAACAGAATCATTGGTACTGGCCCAATTCCGAGTTTCCCTGCGAGGATCATAGATCCCAGCCTGAGCTTGGAATGTGTGGAATCTTAAGATCTTTTAAACTACGGAGTATGAAGACGTCTACTGCATATTTGTACGGAGTACTTATGGAGCTGGAATGACTAGATGCTTATTACGGCGGAACTGACACACAGATACTAGGAGGCAAACCAGATAGTTGTTTACTTAGAATTGCAATGTTGTACGGAGGTAATCAAGCTGTATTCTGGAATATACTACGAAAAACCTTAACTATCTAGTAGAGAGCAAGTATCCGTTAAATTAAATTTTTAAAATGACCACAGAACAAGCAAATGGAGATGGTACAGCGATGGTGTGCCTTGTTAACCAACATAAAATGTACATACATAGAACATGATGAGTAGTTTAATGCAAGGGTTAGTCTATTGAATACCCCGTACGGCCTAGGCGTAGACAGCCACACAGCTTAACTCTTTAAGCTAGTTAACTCAGTGGTTGGCTGTAGAGCTCAAGACAGTAGGAGAAAGTCCCTTGGCAGTAACCTCCTTTCTGTTAACCGTAAAAGCTAATCCTCCGATGGGAATTAACAGCAGGCTCTGAAAGGCAGAGGAGGTGCAAACCTACAGCTACTATGAGTATTTATTCGAGATATCTAGGAGACATCCCAAACCTGACGCATGTTTAGGGTTATTTTATTTAGAGTTTGGAAGCCATGATCATAACTCAAGTAGGAGGCATTGAAAGGGGAGCTCACAACTTATAAACCCTCACAACGTGGGATCAACAGTTTTTCAGAACCTACTGGGATAATAGGAGTTGGAAAAGTGTGGACGATGGAAAATTCAAGGTGTTTTTCATAAAACGGTTATTTGACTGCGGGTCATATTAGCCTAGTTACATCTTCCAATTTATATTTTTTCTAGTCCTGCCTTTACCCTCTCTTATTATTAGTTCACGAAGATCTCTCCTACCTGATTTCCTGGGTACTTTCTCACTGACACAATCCAATACAAGATCCTTAAATAAACAGTCGATAGATATTCCCTTTTAAAAACATAACTCGGAAATTTTTATACGAAATACAAATAATAATACCCTAAGATCACCAGACAAAACCCAATCAATACAGCTTACCCTTCCACTTTTCTGATCCCAGAATCATCCACCACCAGCTTCGCCCGATTAAATTCTTCAGAACCAGGCAGCTCGACATGCACATTCGACGCCACCGCTACACCAACAGTTGCATTCGCTGTGCTTAATTCCAGCACATGTCCACCCTGTGTACGATCCCTGGAGATGAAATGCAAATGATGCCCAGCGACAGTAAGCCCCTGCCAGGCCTGTGGCGATCGAAATCCAACCACAGTGCCCTCAATGTCCTGGTAATGGTCGACATACTGATTATCTCCTAATTCCGAAAGGGGTTGGCCGGCATACTCCTGTCCGCGTACAGTTCTTGTAGTCATGGATGAAAAAGCCCCCTCGATGCGATATGACACAAACATATTCGCCGTGCATGGTACCGTGGAGGTAAGAATCTCGTCAAGCGACGCCTTGTTTCGTAACGCCTGGCCAGTCCGGGTATGGGCGGGGGAGAAACTGGTCGCGACGGCGAACGGGATTTGGTCGTTTGCTGATGCCTCGCGCACGTCGCCTCCGGCTCGTAGCTGGTATACTCTATCGTCGAGAAGGATCAACTCGCCATCCATTCGTTCGAAAGTCCCCACGCCGTGGTTTCCTTGGGAGAGAAGTTTGGAGACTGGGATTCCCTCATTGCAGACTCCGTCCATTAATGCGGATAGGAGGGAATACTGGTATATCTGGTTGGGTTGATTCATGACTGCTTGCAGGGATATCGGTGATGGAGTTGGGGATGGAGGAAGAAATGCCCATGTATGCGAAGTGGGCCAGCCCCAGTTAAATAAAGTTTAGTTAGATCAGAATGTGGGTCGAATATTTAAGGTTTGGTTCCGCCACAACTGAGTAGGTGCTCAGCATCGTGAAGCCTCATCAAACTAACTAAACATTATTGCTAGTATGGTATGAGCGCCATATATGCATATTAATAGTCATAAATCCATGTGTGCCTCGAACAAACAGTAATAACCATGGCGAAGAATGTGCTTATAATCAGTTAGACGAGATTCGATTAAGCAACCGCTTCTCCTGTTGTGCATCCTGTGTGGTTCAATATCCGAGGCAATAATTGACGTATTCCCCTAGATAACTATTGCCTGGCTTGCCTCCAGGCCCACCATTATTGATCTTGCCTCGTCTCGGGACTACAGTTCGGCTGGCCCCTTGGGTAGGTCAGGGGACCACACGCATCAGGGTACATAGTTTCAGCTATTGCAACACACTTTTCTCTTATTCTGCTAGGTACATATTGCTATAATACTAACTCCCAGCCAAGCAGCTTCCTGCAGAAACGCAAAAACAAAGCATCAAACTAATAGGGAAATTTCCGGGTTGTACTTCCAAATCAAGCATCATAGTTCGCCCCTCATAACTTTCTCCGCTAGCTCTCGAGCAACTTTAACAACGTTTGGATTTGCATTCCGCCGGACGCCCGTGGAAGTGCCAGATGATGCAGTTGAATCTTGTCCCAAAGGAACTGTTTCCGTTTCATATCCGTTATACGAATTTGCCCAGCGCGAAGAAAGAGTGTCATACATTTGGGTGGCTGTAAATTGGTGTTTGGGGAAATTTCGAGGGAATTGCCAGGGATAGTACGATTTTGAATGGGTCCCCCTGGTCATGAATCGAGTGCTGTGAGCAAAATTGTATGCCTGAATGAACGTATGGCAGCCGCGGCAGGACAGTTTTGAGACACCAACATATGTGTATGCTTCTGCAAGGTGGGGGGAATCTGCCTTCAGTTTCTCAATGAGAAGAATTATCTTGACCTCACAGTGAACAACAATCTTGTTGCTGATTTTCTGCTGAGCCATGTACGCCGTGTCCCGGTCAACAACATCCATATTCATGACTTTGGGCTCATACTCAGATTGATCGCTAATGCTTCTCCGGGCCAGCTCTGTGTTTCTCCAGGCCAGTGCCTTCTCAAGAATGAACTCCCAGTCGTTTGTAGCGGTTGGAACTAATGGAATCCGAGAAGAATTTTCAGGTATAAGCTGTAGCTTAAATTTGAGGGAAAATAGATGCCGGCATTGAGGGGAAATAGCAACCCTGATCAGCACATCAATATCGTTATTGATAGCAACTACCTTGCGTAGGTATGACTGCAAGGCCGGGAAATTGCTGAGGCGAAGCAGATCGTCGGGAGTCAGTACCCCTTCCCGGAATAAATCCTTAACATCCTCCTGACACTGGCGGAGAAACACTAATAGTGTTGCCCAGTTGTCCGTATCGGTATCGGTTGGCAGCCCATGCAGAGCGCCATGCTCCCGGGTAAATACGCGCTCGATGGCAAAAAGAGACGTGGCAATGCGACGGATTGCATGGTCTTCGGCAAATTGACCCAAATCAATGTTTTTGAACTGGCCAAACTTGGTGTTTACCCGTTTTTGCAAACGTGCGAAGCTGAATTTTATACATCGAGAGGTGAAATTATCCACTTGTTCCCAATAGCTAGCATCAGTTATCGTCTGAGTCGGACTCTCGTCTTTACTGCTCTCTGGATATAACTTGTAATAGCGATTCGAGATCTGCCGAAGGGATTTCCAAATCCAACTGATATGTGTAGATGTGGGTATAGGGACATCGCCATTTGCAGAGACAATAAATTCGATGGTTTCTGCCTGTGCCTTGGTATCAGGACGCAGCGCGACAGCAACGACCTCGTGTTTTGGCTTTGACACGAGAAGTGCTGCGAGGGAATCCAGCGCCTTGGCCAGCCGCCAGGGTTGGGGAGTAGGTGAAAATTGGGGCTCCGCTTCGCCTCGAACCGAGCGATCGGCAGGTACCTGGGCTCTGTCGCGAAATTCTAGCTTGTTGATGGCTGCGAGAAGATTTTGAACATCGGTGGGTTCTATCGGCCCCATGAAAGGTTGGGGTTTGCGAATTCTCTTTTCTTTCTCTTCTTGGATTTCGTCGATTCTGGAAGCCATTTCTGCCTGTCTGGGGTACTCCGCCATATCGACAGGCGGGGGGTTTGTAGCAGGGCGAGAAGGCGTTGAGGGCTGACGTGTATTTGGACCAGCGGGAGTGCGAGGAGATCGACCTGCCCTCATTAGTGGGCTATGTCAGGGGATAAAATAGCTGGTAACCTACCACGAGCTTGACCACGAGCTTGGCCGCGAGCTTGACCACGCGTTGAAGGTGTGGGCACGGCAGTGGAGGCGGGGGATGGCTCAGGATTTGTTGCGGGGACATCATGTCCATGTCCCGAGTGTTGACGACCACGACCATGACCACGACCACGACCACCACCACCACCACCACCACGGTCACGTCCCCGGTTTCTTGGTTGCATGACTCAGTCAGTCAGGATGGAAAGTTGCAAAGCTTCAAGTAAGATTTATGGGGATCAGACTTCGCAACCAATGACTGCCCAAGAGCCAAGGTTTAATTAAGCTTGAAAGTTGACGGTGTTGGTGGAACCACTCGTTTTAGTGCCGCCGCTAGTTTTTGGGCCTCGTGGATCGCTTTGTTTGTGGGGGAAGGTTGGAGCCCTAACCACGTGATATCACTCCTCCCGAACCTTCTACAGCGATCGCTAACCTTGGTGCCTTGGCTCGTGCTCGTCCGCGCGCGAAAAGCGGCAAAAAAGAAAGAAAGAAAGAAACAAAAGAAAAGAAAAGAAAAGAAAAGAAAAGAAAAGAAAAGAAAAGAAAAGAAAAGAAATATCCATTTCGATCCAGATATATCGACGATCGTTTCTCTAATAATCTCGGAGATAGCAGACAGCGACTTGGCTATGCTGCATACCACTGGGGCATACTTGTATCTCCAAAGACCTCCGGGGGAAGAACCTGCTACTCGTACGACGTGACTGATGCCGCCCGTCCCGATCCTATCACCAGAGTTGACCACAATCCAGTACGCAACTGGTTTTCCCGATCTTGAGATAATGTCGATCCGGCACTCAATGGTCATCTTCTTGGAAGGGGGTAATGGTTGGGAAGATTCCAAAGGAGGTTACATACACAAGGGTACGGGCCCGTCTTGAGATGGTCCCGCTTCCGAGAAAGGGATTCTGGCCGGAGGAGAATTGTGTCAGTTGGACTCGCAGTGGCATTGAAAAGCTGTAGCAGGAGGGACTTGCCGAGCAGTTTGATATTGAGAAGTTTATGTCTGACTCGCTCAGCTGGGCCGACCAGCGTTTGGCCGAACCTGATTCCATGTTAGATGTCATCAATTATACTAGCCGCGCAATGTAGCTTGTACCAGACCCTAGGCCTGGTAAGACTAAGCTAAATATCCAAAGAGTTATATCACAATGGCATTCCCAGAAGGTCACATCAGTTCCAGAGAACTCTCTCGGCGTTCAGTTCATCACCATACCCCCCCATCACAGATCCCAGTTGCGCATACCAGTCTGGCATCTTTATCTGACCGTAGTGTGCTTTGGTATACTCCCAATATTCTGGATACCATCCGGCAAATTCCCAATCAATTATTGCACACACTTTCCCATCCCTGACCAAAATATTTCGGGGACAGAGACCCGCATGAGTAAAACGGCTCTGATAGACACGAGAATGGGAAGCAGTAATATCCTGACTGAATGATTCTGTACAGTTTTCGATGGCAAGGCCCCTCCGGAGAAAGGAGTGAAAGTCCTGGTGATTTGTAAAAGGGCCGAAGGTAGAAAATCCAACCCGGTAATCAAGACAAGCGTTGCAATGTGCAGACCCCACTATCTCTCGATGCGGTGGGTTTAGTCCCCTTAGCTGGCTAACATAGCTGGCAAGCTCTGTAACAATATCTTCCTTCTCCGCCTGTGATAGGTGGCCACCGAGCCATGCTTTCTCGAGACTCGTTGCAGAAATATATTCCATTTCGATATAGAGAGCGTCATGGTGCTTGTAGGTTTTGATGATGTTGGGGATGGGTATGGAGGTGTGTTTGGCTACATAATTCATAGCGGCAAGCCCTGTTGGTTCACAGGGGCCCTTGGTGGGCGTGCGACGGGTGGCTTTGGTACCGCGCGGCCCCCCAGGACCGAAGATTTTCCCGCCAAGCCATAGTCGGATTTGAAGGAGGGAAGCTGTTATGCTGTGGCTTCGAGCAGACATTGATTTTCGGAAATTTGGGAGGCTTGGGGAGGTTTCGTGGAGGAGTTGAGGAGCGTCCTTTGATTCTAGTCTCTATTTGGACTAGCGTCCGTCGTTTCGGATTAGCGCAAAGGGTGCTAGCCTTGCAAGGTTCTGCGTATTTTGACCATCCTTTTATATTGAAGGGTTCAAGTTCCGTCGACTGACACTGAATGTACTCCTCATCTAGATTTGACACAGTGGCAAATGTTTTGCGTTTGATGAGTTAACCTTGCCATCATCCTTAGCTGGGCGCCTCTCCCAGCTTCATATCCTCCCGGGCCAATATCTCTGGTAGTTCACGCACTGCCGTGCTTCGAAACGACGCCGTCAAACCTGTCACCAGTGTCGATATCATGCACAGCACGACGCACGTGCCCCGGAGAGTAGTTCCTGGGATCATCAAAGATCTGGCCCGGGTGGGGTGGAACTGGGTCAACGGACTATCCAGGTGGCCCCAGGAAATGAACGGATAGTGGTGCTGGGACCACTCGCGTCATGCAGTTCCCTCCTGGCGGTTCTCGCAAAATCAAGCCCCCTCGCTGATCCACTTGCGATTTCCGGTGACATTCGATCACACTGGAAGCCTTTCTTCAAGTACAGTTTGCTGTGGTACCGCTTGTATTCGGATAGGCTTACATACTATAAAATTGTCCCAGATCACCAACACAGGTCACGGATTAAACCATTGCGACCGTCAAACCTTGGCTCCAACATGCTGGTATGGGGTGGAGGTTGCTGTGCCACAATAAAACATGACAAGCCATCTATCCGAGCATTTGGCTGAAGCCATTTACCGACCGGCAGTTATTAGCCAGCATCGGATGGGGGGCCTCCTTATGTTGGGGAAAATGGGATTTTTCCGCCGCCATTGAGGTTGGCGCAATCGTTTCGTCTTTCTTTGCGAATGGTCTGGTCCCTGCCGTCAAACCGATTCCCAGTCAACCAGATGCTGGGACTGATTATGGAATGAGTCAGGCTCGTGTGCGGCTGAGGAGTGTACCCGCAGACCAGATCATACCCATCCACCGCTAATAAATATGCAAGAGAGGGGGTGAGCTGAGGGTGAAGGAGATGGAAGCGGTGAAGATGAGCTCGGGACTAAAACGACAGTCAATACGGATTGCAATGCACATTAATGTTATGTCGCGACATATTTTGAGCATTTTAGCTGTTGTGTGGGGGTCTGCTCATATGTCCACTCCTGGTTTCTGATACTCTTTGGGAAACGGGTGTGTTGCATTCCGTGCATCCTTCCACATCGTATTAGGATGGCTTGGCCCGGAACCGCGGACCGTTCCGGACACATGTTTAATGGTTTCTCCACGGAGACCGCCTTTCCATCCTATCATTCTTTTAGGCGGCGAAGAATCGACATCAGAACACTCGTGGGAACGCGAGGTTTCATTGCGGGGAGGGGGCCAAGAGCAGACCAATTCAGGGGTATTGGTGGGTGGTACTTTGGCTAGAACCTTTAAGCTTAACTTTGGGCTTCACGCCGAGGCTCGTGCTTCTGATATCAAACCATTGGCGCACGACTCTCGGCCTTGGGTTGAAACCAGGAAGTCCGAAGCATGGCTTCCCTTATTTAATTCCCAAAACAGCCATTAATCTGATGGGTTTGCCTATATACGCGAGCAACTCTCATATTAGGGTGAACGAACCATTTCAATGCCCAGGATTTGAAATTCCCCTGTCCATATCGATGTGCATATGTAACCCCGCTATTACGACGGAGGTCGAAGAGGGGGTCAAGATGCAAGGGATTCAAGGTAACTAACTGTATTTGGCGCTAATTAACTGCACTTGGCAGCTAACTAGAAACCCAATATTGTCTAGGCCCCGAACTCCGTTCGGTATTTGCTCTGCAAACGCGACGATTTCACGTGGAGTGGCTTGACAACGGGCCCAGGCCGCCCAGCCATCCATGCATTGGCGTTCCCGCCTCATAATGGTAGCAAAAGTTTAAAGAAGTGCCGAGATCAGCCTCAATGGGATCCTCCCCAGAAGTCTGGCGATCGTCCGCTGATTTTCGTGGTGGATTTCATGATCGCCAATCCCGGTTCAGTCCGAGAACGTATTTTCCAACTTTCCTATTGCCAATTTTCCCAACAGGATCTCAACGCTGATTACATTGTGGAATTTACTAGTTTTCTTTTCAATTTTCTATGTACCCTGCCAGTTTTCGACCCCTGTTTCAGCCGCCTCGCTCTGGCGAGGTTGGAACGCCTATGCCCGGCCCTTGAGGACAACTGACTTGGGTTGGCGGCTGAGAATGAGGCTCACAGCGAGACTAAAACTAGTCCCAGATGAGGACAGGGGAAGTTCGAAACTTTGGCATTGAGCTCACGGCGGCCAATGCGCCCAATTTCTTAGGTAGCAGCGGCACCCCCGCCACAGTGTTCCATCGCATTCCCACTCACCGTTCAGTGGCCTAAAAGAAGAGCGGCAGCATATCCCGCAGAAAGAATCCTGGGGAACGTTGGTCCCATATCGAAAAATGGTTTTCGTACGCCTATGAGAACGAATTGGACTCAATTTCCGGAAGCCAAGGCCCAGCTGCAAAGCCGACAAACCTGACATTGGCGGATTAAATTGCCATCTATCATGCAGTGTCACTCGAAGCAGTCTGCGTTGCTCGCTCATTTCTCCATCTGCCAAGTGCGGAGGCTGCAGAACCCCCTTGATATTTTGCCCGAATTCTGCTTTGAGAAGAGGCGCCTTCTATAAATTTCCCTTTTTATATGTCGACTTCCGGGGATTTCTAACTAGCTATGCCACGTTAGGCAATCTCCGTGTATACGAGAACGCCACGGGTCCACGGACTGGCTATTGGCTGAAGATTGACTACCGCTTGGGTCATCTCCCATCCCTCACCTTGTCCATGACTGCTAGAGTTCTTATCACAGCAACTGGGTGTGGCAACAGCTCGCTGGGCAAGGGCGTTGAAGGCTCGGATTTTTAAGCTTATGGAACAATGCGAACTGACGAGCTCAGGTGGTTAACTTCCTCGGGGATAGATCGAGGCATAGTTACACCACTACCATGGCCAAGCCCTAGCTTGAATGTTCAAGGGCTCAAATAATTCCTCGTGCTCGGAGCCTTTCACCACCGCAGAACCCTCTGGCAGAGATGTTCTTTTGCCGTCGCCGTGCTTCCTATTGCTCTAATACCCAGAATGCCTCTGGGTGATCAAAGGTACCCAATCAGCTACAACGTCCGACGAATACGGGACATGGAGCCTCTGGATCCAAGCGCTGTTAGAACCCTTGACCAGCTTCTATTCTTCACCACTCCTTAGCACCCAGCCATATTCCGGTTCGGAATGCCCGTCTCCAATGGCCGGATATTGAACATGGTATTTAATTTATACTTTTCAGTTTGGCCATCAGCGCCGCCCTGCCTTCTCGTATAGAGCAGTGCCAATGGGCGGGTAAATCGATATTAGCTTTGAAGAGATGGTTACAACCACCGGCACCCCTCGCAGAATGCCCATACGAAATGGGGCAGTTTTCCCCGCTGAGAGTGGGCGTTTATGAAGTCTATAAAAAGCTCCCGTCTAACCCTCTTGGATGATCAGGTCTGAGAAGAGAGTGCTCTTCTCCCCATACTGCTTCCTCAAGAGAATACGTCGATTGTAAAGTATTCTTCTCCCCCCTTCTATCTTCTACAGTAAGACAACATGTCCCAATTCAAGCGCATCATAGCCACGTTGTGGCTAGTGATGCAGCTTGTCGCCGCCACTCCTATGCCAGAATTGCAGCCGCTTCCTCGCGAAGTATGGAGCGGAAAGTCGGCAAAAGTTCAGGATTTATCGTCGAGAGCAATCGATCAAGCTGCTGCAACTGACGCCATGACTCCGGCTGAAATGGAGGAATTTGTCTGGGCTTCCAGTGATCGTAAGTCTACTCCCCCTTTCCTTGAGGTGGCCTGTGCTAATCTAACCTCCATCGAAAGGCCCCGGCGAAAAGGCTGTCGTAGTCAGCCTGGTTTCTTGGTCCAAACCAAACGAGCGTATCATTGCCCTAGATAAGCTCGACCTATTCATCGAATCAGCCAGCTGCACTGCCGATGACATGTCAGTGAAATTGATCAATAGTTTGGTCTACTATGTTGCAAAGGGCATCTGGGACTGGGTTAATTTCAACGACATGAACGCTTTCGTTCTTGTTCCAAGCTCGAAGAAATGTGGCGAGAACCGAGAACAACAACCCTGGATGGTCCGCAGTATCACCTTTGAAGATGAGACTAGGACTATCCATATGGAAGCGACCAAGAGTACATGGAAAAAAGTTATGCAGACTGTGACCCTCGATTTCGGTGAAGTTGTTCTCGGATCAAAGGGCCTTGTCAAACGCGACATCATCCCAGACTTTAGCGAGAGATTCAGGCTTGGGGTTGGCGCGACGTTACCTACTCGTATCTTTGGATGGTCAGTTAACAAAGGCCCACTCAAGGGTAATCTCACTGCCAACTGCAACGAATGTGGCACTCAAGGCACTCTGGTATTCTCCGGACACGTGGAAGCTAGCCTCGGTTGGACTGGACTTGATATTGACAGGTTTGAGGTTTCTGTCCAGCCCGAAGGAGTCGGCGTAAATGTCGAGCTAGAACTCCTGTTCGAGGCTCATCTTGACTACAGGAAGTGGGTGAAGCCCTCGCAGGAGATCACTTTGCTGGAAATCCCAATCTCTGGATGGAATATCCCTGGCATCCTTGAGTTTGGCCCACGAATCCAGTTAAATGCAGGATATGAGATTGGCTATATTTCAGGTACTGCTTCAGCAACAGCGGGTATTTCGGCAACCATCCCGGACACCGCCATCGCGAAACTGGACCTGTTGGCCGAGGGCTCTGTGGAGGTCTCCGGATGGGCTCCCGTGATTGAGACTCAGCCTTTACAAGTACAAGCACAAGTTGACGCGGAAGCGTCGGTTTATACTGAGATCGCATTGTCAGTTAGCCTGACGGTTTTTGGTAAGGCTTGGTTCTCATTGTGTGTTCTCGAGTTTGGGCTAACATTGGCCGTACAGATGACAATGGATTTGGGGTTGATCTTGCACTAAAAGTACCGGAGGTAACAGCAACATTGACTGCTGGCTTTAGTAGGTCCCATCCTTTCTCTCACGGCAATGTGCTTGCATTTTGACTCACAATTTTCAAAGATACGGCCGGTTTCTGCCCGAATGAAGCAAACATCTTCGGAATCAAACTTGATGTCAATGTTGGAGCGGATCTTGACCTTGAAGCCTGGCGAGAAATCGACGGTGATAGGAAAACCCTTTTCGATGTGGACATCTTCGAGAAGCCCGACCTGTACACCTTCCCACAGGTGTGCCTCGCCTTCGACGATGTCGCTCCAGGATACTGCCTCGGCGGACAGCCAGAAGAAGACGACGAAGACGACGATGATGATCCGGACCATTTTGTCAAGAAACTTAGAGGGATCAGAGGCATGTCAACCAGACCACTTGATTATGAGTTGACTCCGCGTCAAGATCCAGACACCGGAAGGAACCCGATTGCAGTAAAGTGTGATAAAAGCAAGAAGGTCACAATTCTGAAATACCCTGGTCCAACTGAACTAGCCACAGATAAGGACGAGAAAGTGCCAATTATAGTTCCTGAAGGCATTTCGTGTGGCGAAGCTTCAGAAAATTGCGATCCAAATGTGAATATCACCGTAATAACCGACCAAGATGGGCAACGCGCAATTGTGGACCAAACCGGCTTGCTTGATCAAGAAAAATGGGCCTGTGAGTTCTTCCATTGAGCTAATGTTATAGTCTATGCCTAGGGGATTTGCTAACACGTTGTATTACACAGCCGAACACGTATATGAAGCCAACTGGGTACGAGACTATATAAACTACCTTCAAAAGAGACTGAACAATAATAACCCCGGCGGGCCGTGCCACGCGGCTGTTGGAAGATTTTGGGATGCTTTAAATCCGACTTATACGCCTCCAGGGGGTGCAACCGCGAAAGACAAGTATGTTGAGGCATTGACGCAGCACCTGGGCACAGTCAACACCGCATATGAGCCACGAATGGCCGTGATCCAGCAAAGATTGAACAATCTCAAGTACCTGGTAAGTTTATCTCAGCCTTTTCTCCCAACACCAGGGTCAAGGCTAACCCGAAGCCCGCTTGCAGATGTTTTCCAAGTGGAATCTGGTCGGCCCGGGCCGAGAGAAGGTAATCAATACGCCCGGCAAATGGACCTGTGAGCTCGCTCGCATTTCCGCGACATGCAAGTATTTTGCCCATCCTTTGGTACAAGAAGCCTTGAAAAAATCCATTCTTGGCATCGAAGAAGTTCTGTAAGCGACCCTTCCCCCATGGCCCCTGTCTCTCGCATCAGAGATGCAAGTTGTATACTAGTACTCATAGTTGATTAGGGACATAGCGGATAGCGATCCGAATATGAAGGAAGACGGTATATCATTTAAACAAATACACAAGGATTTCTATGAGGAATTCTACAACAATGCGACGGAATGGACAAGGCAAAAACTGGGGGACTATGCCAAGGCAATGCTGGATAAAGGCGGCGTGCCAGATGATTTTGAGGATGAGATCACGCGAATCAGGGACGATGAAGCATATCGTAAGGAGCTGTGCCCACAGACTAAACGCGAGGGATGGTGAGGCGACTAGCCAGCTAGATTAGTATATACTACATGTAGGAGATGATATCTTAGTTTAGTAGTACTAGTATCTGAGGAAATAATATTGCAGCCTGAGCAGCCTGTGAAGGCTGCTTAGTCATATAACTATGAGTCAGCAGTTCCGCCAATCGCCCCACATGACTTTAACCTTATTTTGACTCCATGTCAAGCGCTCTCTACTGCAACCACTCTCCTTCTGTAACTGTCTTGTTTTATATGATAAGAGAGATATTCATCGTCCATATCTGAACTACGGTGTACATTTGTCTTGCTATAGCTGCTATAAAACTGCCGCCCAACCAGCTGTTACCTGTTCTTTGCGAAAGAGCTTCAGCTAGACAGCTAGCTTCGCCATTATGCCTCCACAACCAGCGGACGCGGATCCGCATTTCACTGTATTTGTACGACTACCATTCCCAAGGGGAGAATTCGTTGATCCACCCCCGGTAAGTTTACTTGGTGAAAGCTAACGTGGTTACGAGTTGTTCTAACATCTATCGTAGGTGGAATGGACTGTTGCAAAAGACCACGCATTATGGGACATTCTGTCGCGTCCCTCGAAAGGGAATGATATCGACTGTTCGTGAAATCTCCCCACCCCTATTCCGGAGTTACTATAATTTAGACTAACAACATCAAAAGGGAAAGCACTGTAACGATATTTCCTCCCAAACATTTATGTGCATTATCTAATATTATGCAGTGCCGAACATTTCGACGTGACATTACCGTTTCTTCTCCAACAAGCTGCATGGCTTTATGACCGACAACTATCACAAGTTCGAGCCCAAATACGAAAGGTCGGGAATCCTCACTCAGCCTCGAACTCCCCAGCACCTCCGTCTATGTCTGGGAGCACTGCCATCGGCAGTCAGCCGATGAAGCGAGGTGGAAGCGGGGGTATGTTATCTAAGAATGCCCTATCACTTATGGTGTACTAATTATGAGTAGTTTCGAGGGTGCCGTCAAGACTCTCAATACGGCAGAAGGAGGGGCCAATGCGGAAAGATTTAAGTGCACCTCCAACTCCAGTTAAAACGAAAGGTGAGTCACGAGTGGTATATTACTTGAAGTCTGTTAGTAGCGATCTAATTCCCAGTAGGCCCCTCGTTCCAAAATATCCCTTTAGCAAACCCCCAAACTCAAACAACGGCTGCGAGGCCACAGTCTCCACGATATCCGACCCCTCCGACGAGAGAGTTCGGAGACCCTAATCAACCAACTGTCAAAAGGGGGCCTCACGCCGCCACTTCACCTCTAACATCCCCTCCAGTTGACCAAGATGGGGAGAGTTCGGAACCCGCCTCGCTGTCTTCCTCTTCCTCTGATTCTGAACAGGAAGTGACATCGAGAAGGGGTCCTCCATTTAAGAGATTTGGCAGGTTTTCGATTCACAAACCAAGCAATAGCATTGATGAGGATGAGGACGACTCGCCGGCATTTTTGCCTCTGGAACGTCATGAGAAATCGGCTAATGAACCGGGGGGTCTTGACCCCAGTGCGACCCTACGCCAGGAACCAGGACAACATAACGCACCCCGTCCACGTGCAGCAGAAACCACATTACAATCGACCCGGATATCTGCCCCGGAATCATCTGCTAGCTCCGCTAGCTCTGGACTGGCAGTTGGCACAGCTGCGAGCGAAAGAACTCGACCCACGCGCCACCCAGGTGTTCTAAGCCCAAGAAGGGCCGCTGAACTAGCCCGACTCAGCCCTCGGCGACGTGCAGGTGCGCGAGAAGGGAGTGATGGAACTCCCAGTATGGGTAGTAGCTTCAGCGATTTGGATGGTATGTGGTAACTCTAATGAGTTTATTATTCCTACTATCTCGAAACCGCTTTGGCTAACTACTCTATAATACAGATGCTAGCCTGACACAGTCTGCACTCGAGGAGGCGCTCCTTAGTACCATGCAGCGGGGTGGAGTTGCAAGCCGCATGAGTACTATCAGTCAGGCGCTAAGGAGCAGATATCTGTGATTGCTGTGGGCCATAACTACGGATAACTTGCAATTCTGAGTCGGGATTTCTAGTTTAGATATTGGAATATACAACCCATGAAACTGATTATTTTGATTCACTTTTTGGATATAGAATGAAATGATATTGGGTACGGCCTGAACAGCTCCAATGATCGAGGTGTATCACGTGACCTTCCTCTTGCCCGACCCTATGACGTCAGCGGGCCAGGTTCGCTATTTCTGTTTCTCCCGAGGCAAATCTTTGGTTCGCAGCCAAACACTTTCTGAGCCAAAACAGACGACCGAGAAGTCCAGAAAGAATCCAAACTGCTTCCGTCATACCCCAAGTAGGGAATTTGCTGGCTCTATCTAAGTCTATGGCTTAGTTTGGACCGAAATTGTCTAATTGACCCGAACTGTGCCTCTCCTTTGCATGTGGGCTGGTTCCTCTGCCCCTCACCGGTGAGCACGTTGATATTTAACGTCCATTCGTTTCTATTGGAGCACGTTTGCAGCCTATTGTTTCCCAGAACAGTTTAAGCCTCCCCAAACACACAGAAGAAGCTGGGGATTGTCTAGGACCAATTGGTTGAGAACCCCTCGGCTTCCGTTGTCGTCGGTACCCAGAGCGGAGACTGTGGGCGGATTTCTTGGCACTGCTACACAGCCGCGATTCCTCAGGGGCCCCCCTTTTTATTCCTTCATTTCACAGGAATATTTTTTGAGGTTGGTGTCTTGTAGCGTTTTGCTACTCTCCCGCTATCAACATGCCTCAGCCGCCCCACCCAAGCACCACGGTACAAAATGTTTCTCCTGGCGAGGCTGAATCGGATTACTTCAAAACCAATCCTCCTCCGCGGGATTTACCACGCCACGCCGCACTCGCCCGGGAATTCATAGACCATCATGTAGCAGCGAATAGACGTGTGGTCCTAGTTACCTCGGGTGGTACAACCGTTCCCCTCGAAACCCAAACGGTACGATTCATTGACAATTTCTCCGCTGGGACACGGGGAGCTACATCAGCCGAGTATTTCCTTGAAGAGGGTTATGCAGTGATATTTCTCCATCGCCAGTTCAGTCTGCTCCCCTATTCCCGCCATTACAGCCATTCGACAAACTGTTTCCTGGATTTCATGGAGGAAGCCCCAGCACCCCCATCCTCGTCTCCCAGCCACGATGAAAACAACCCAGACCACGGAGCCATCCTGGTCCGCCCCGAATACCAAGACGAAATGCGCAAAGTGCTCCGTCAGTACCGCTACGCGAAGCAGAACCAGCTCCTTCTCCTCCTCCCCTTCACGACAGTGACGGAGTACCTTTACGAGCTCCGTTCCATCGCAACCATCATGAGGCCACTAGGCGCGAATGCGCTCTTCTACCTTGCTGCTGCTGTCTCAGACTTCTTTATCCCCCGTGACCGCATGGTTGAGCACAAAATCCAGTCCTCAAACGAAGTCCCAACTCCCAAAAACGAAGAGCAAAAGCCCCCGCACGGCCACAACATCATCCCCGCTGACCGGATCTACACGGGCTTCAACGACCCGCAACCACCCACCCGCGGCAAGAAACTGATCGTGGACCTCGACCCCG
The DNA here is from genome assembly GCA_032988205.1 of Onygenales sp. PD_40. Lineage (NCBI taxonomy): Eukaryota > Fungi > Ascomycota > Eurotiomycetes > Onygenales > Onygenales sp. PD_40. The sequence continues at coordinate 179,345 of JANTQD010000011.1, read as the reverse complement.
TGCCAAAATTCCTTCACAGCCTTGTCGACGGCTGGGCGCCCGAGGGCAGCATGGTCGTCAGCTTCAAGCTAGAAACAGACCCATCGCTACTCATCCTCAAAGCCGAGCAGGCACTTCAACGCTACTCGCACAATCTTGTCATTGGCAATTTGCTGTCTACGAGGAAGTGGGAGGTTGTGTTTGTTAGTCGGGAAGCTGATGGGAAGATTGGAGAGCATTGGGTGCGCATTCCGCAGTCGGCTGCTGCAGCGGGTCCAGCGAAGAGATCGAGTATGCAGCATGTTGCGGGGGCTTCGGAGGGGGATAGTGAGGCGCATCCGGCGGAGGAGGTTGTGATGGAGATTGAGAGTTTGATTGTACCTGAGTTGAAGAAGAGGCATTCGGATATGATCGCGGCGGCTGCGGGGGGAGTTTAGAGATGATGTTCTTTTTTCATGTGTGTGAAAGAGAGACGTCTATGGGTGGATAACATTTTTGGATCTGCGTTGCAAGTTCAATCTTCTTGAGAGTTCATATAAAATTATTTTCCTTGGTATTTTTTCTGTTTCCTTTTTGTTATCGAATACATCTCTCCGTTAGGGACATTTCAGTACAATTGATAGAAATCTATAACGTTTATTTCCAATATTGGAGAACAGCCATGCATTTAGTAGTTATGTTTCAATAAAAGAAAGCCAGAAGAATATTTACAACCAAGTTGCGGAACTAGGAACTACCCTTTGAACGCCATATCAAACATACGGATCACGCCATAACCCCCCTTAAAACCAATCATCCAGCATTCTTCGCTAGAAATCCGTTGACCAATGCAAATAAACCATTACCCAGGCCAAAATCCTTACCACAGCAAAAAACGGCTATCAACCACTCACCCCCAATGCAAAAACCCCCCTCTCTCAAATATCTGCGCCATCCCACACCCCGTACATTTCCCGTTAATCCGTGATCTCCAGGAATTATTCGTAACGCACAGCCTGACTCCACACTTCCCACACCTCCAACTCCTTCGGAACCAGGGCTTGCGGTTGATAGGGCGGCTAAGTGCTTTTTTGTTCCCCTCGGTCTTTTCAATTCTCTCCGTGAGCTCCCGTTGCCTGGTCTCGAGTTCTTTAAGCCATTGTTTATCCTCTATGCAAGGGGTGAGTAGGGCATCAGTATATAATTCTGGCCGTGGCTTTGTATTCAGCCGAATTAGGGGTATTCAGGGATGTAGGCGGAGAGAAAACCACCCGAAGGTGGGGGGGGGCATAACATACTCTCCTTCATAGCCGTAGCCAAATCCTCCTTCATCCTAGCAAGCTCCTTATCATGCTTCCTCGTCAGCTCCTTCAACGCCTCACTAATCGACTGTCCGGCCTCCGTATCTATAAGCGCCTTCTTCTTCACGGCAAACTCATCCTGAATCTTCAAAACCGTCGGCGACAGACAAAGCAACTGATCAACAATCGCCTGCGCGCCGGACTGCGTATTATTATACCTCCGAATCATCGCCCCATGCTGCACCAGATCGCCCCAGAACTTGCCCTCCGTCAGTAGTTCCCCTTCCCTACGGACGCCGTCGTAGTAATCAACCTCATCCCACCTGCCCGTCGTCAGGATGACATGATCCAAGCTCTTCGTCCCGCAGAGCGAGCGGAGCATTCTAATATTCTTGACCGAGGTCCCGGACATGCGCACGTCGGTGATGCGATGCAGGTATATGACGCCGGTAAGTCTGGTGTTGCCGTCGTATGAGTCTTTCATCCAGGTAGCGATCATCTGCAGAATCTCCGTGTCGTTCATGTCTGTGTCGTCGAAGCCAGGGGTATCGACGAAGGTGACATTATAGGGGCCGATTTTGCAGTCGATCTCTTCTATTGCGGATGTACCTAGTTTAGCAGGTAGTCCCTTGATTAGTGCCAGAGTGATGAAAATGGTATATACAACAAGAACCAATTAATACAAACAGGATTGTAGCCCATGTCCAATCTCCACAGGCAACCCGGTTAATTTGCTGATAAACGACGACTTGCCAGACCCCGTCTGCCCAAATACCGCGATGATGATATTATTCGACTTTTGCGAATTCTTCTTCTCCTGCCGCTGATGCGAAACCTCGTAGCGCGGGAGGATCGAGATGGGCCATGTCTTCCTTTCACGAAGTGTGCCGGGGCTGGATCTACTCCGTTTTCTGGACTGGTGGTGGGCCAATATCGTGTCAGACCAGGAAAAAATAGCTTCTAAATTCCCGTCATAGGGTCATATAGGAAGTGAGATTCAGGTATATACCTTTGCCAATTTGGGATCTACCTCGAATGGAGCTTGGAAAGACACATTCTTCTCCACTGGCTGCACAGTATCAGGCTCGATTGCATCAATACTGTCATCAGGGAAACTGCCGGGCATTTTTGCGGATCCGTCCGCGTGTATTTCGTTGGTTTCCGGCCGACGGGGGGGGACACCCCAGTGGAAGAAAATAGAGGTCATCCCGAACTAACTACCGTCTAGGGGTGTGAGAGGGCCTATTTTTCTTCGTTTCGGTAGTTAGTCGAGAGGGCGGTATTTCTGCAACAGCTCTGCATGCAGGTTTAGAAATGGACTCGAATAGTCACAAAAGGAGATAGATATTAGAACGAAGAGAAAGAAAGAAGCGAAGAAAATACGGGGAGAAAAGAGACAGTTCAGACACCAGACATATATCCTCACCATAGCCTTGCACAAAAGTGCTGTCTCTCTCTCTTTGCCTCCCTGCATCCCCCGCAGCCTTGTCCTCCCCTCCCTCCCTCCACCATGACCGTCGTACAGTGCCACAGTCTCGGATAGTTAAGGCACTGAATGGCAAACCACCGACGAACACAGCTGTCCGTGCCTGATCAGCCCAGCGGTAGTTTAAAAAGAGAGCCTCATGACTGGTTGCTTGCGATTTAACCCGTGAAATAGTTCGCTACTTAACCACCCACATCTCCAGCGGGAACGCAGCTATCCCTGCCCAACACCCTCCCCTGCCCTGCTTGGCTGTATCCGATCCAGCCTCGTTAGTTAAATCAAACTCGATCTGGGTCCCCGAAAGGCAGCGAGCGAGCGGGAACCAAATTAGGCAGCAAAAAAAAAAAAAAAAGAAAAAAGAAAAAGAAGACAGAAAAAGAAAAACACAATATCAACCTCGCAGGCGGGAATCCGTACATGTGCACCACTCCACGGGAACCACGCATCGGGTACTAGTTATCAAATGCTCGGTTAATGACGTGTGATAAGTGAGTGCACAATGCCAGTGTTCATTCGCACCGTTGTGTTGGTCTGCAGGCATTTATTGCGAACGATAAATGGCAATGTCACGAAGGTGGCAGTGCAGTGCAGGTAAGGCAAAGCTGTTCCTGGTCTTGTTAGAGTGGATGGAGAGGATGGAAAAGTCTTCAACGGATGAGAAAACTGGGGAGGAAGATGGAGGGGGGGGAATTTGAAACTTACTCGCAGTCAATTCCTTCAAGGTCCTCTAACTACTACCTAACCTAGGCGGCTATTAAGCGCGGGTGGAACCCCCTATTAGATACCACTTATTATTGGTTTGAGGAGCAATCAAGGAGCGATTTAGTTGTATCCTATTTGAAAACGCTGCATACTCTTGCTACACTGTAGTCTGGCTACCCCAATACAACTCCAAGCGCCACAAAACTTGTAAGAATAGAAGGATACTAGTAGCACTGATCCCAACAAAACTTGAAGTATCAAACAGCTCCAACCGTGCCTAATCAAGGGGTGGGGCATTTGGATCCTCCATGCACTGGTCAACTCTCATAATCCGCTTCCCGGTCTTCTTAGCAATCTGAATAACGTCTCTCGTGTAGGCAACTGTGGTAGGGCTGAGAAAATGCATGACCACAAGATCACCACCCTTGTCGACATCTCGTTGGAAAGCTTCAATTTGCTTTTCAGGGGTGGGAGAATCAGCCCATAGCCAATCTTGGATGTCGATACCCCAATTGATAATGTACGGATCCTTGATCAAGGCGGCCAGACGCTGGCGGGTTCGGGCCCCAACGATGCCATAAGGAGGACGGAAATACCGGGCTAGGTAGGGTATGGTTAGAAAAATGAATTCTGGTCGAGGAATGGATCGCAGGGGAAAATGTGTAACATACATTCGATATCCAGAAGTTCTTTCATGACGTCAATATTTTTCACAAATTCTTCATCGATCTCCTCGTCAGTTTTAAGTCCCTCCATCCTATTTACCGAACGAAGTCAGCTACTTTCAAGCACACGAGTCAGGTGTATATAAGAAAGTTCACATAACATACGTAGGGTGCGACCATGTGTGCAATGCAATCTGATGCCCCTTACTAGCCATCTCCCTGTAAATATCTGCGAACCCCGTGCTAGGGTTTGCCAGTCCACCTCCAACGGTAAAGAAAGTGACGTTGATATTCTCGGAGGCCAAAATGTCCATGACCTCTCGTGCATATTCTGGAAGGCCGTCGTCGATCCCAAAGGCAAAGGAGTTGGGTCTCTTGCACTTAAAGAACAGTGTTCCGGTGGGTATTTTCTCGGGGGTCACGAATTCATCCGGTTTGGTCGCAGTGATTTCGACTTTCCGCAATCTCAGCTTCTCCGGGGTATAAAACCCATGGAAAGCAATAGACAAACCGCGAGTATAATCGAGGCTATAATGCGAAATTGGGACATAGATATCCGAGCCATTCGCATAGTCCTTTGCCACCACAGAGTCCCAGGTCTCTGGGTATGGTTTCTGGGCTGGGTTACAGTTGACATTATTTTGGCTCATAGACAGACTGAAACGGTCGTTCCCTTCGTATACCACATGCAGGTACATGTCTTTGAAGGCAGTTAGGTCGAAACAAGAGTTCGATATCTGGGTATAGTAGCTCTGGTTTGGCCAAGAGGGGTAGAACTCGACATAGCCATTTCCCCAGTACATAGGTATGTCTTGCCCACCGTGCCAGGCCTCCAAATCGTTCTTGTATTCGTGCTTAAAGGTGTCGATTACGAGGACCGGGTCTTGTCCAAGGGCGCGGGGTGTGACGGTGGCCACCACGGGGTTCAAAAGAAGGAGCGTAAGCCCTCCTCTGACGAGGGCACGGGGACTGAAAGGGTACATTATACTGTATGACTGTCACTTGTCATTCAAGGGGAAATTGTAGTAGAACGGATTCAGCCGAGGACAAATGGAAGGATATCCAAGATGATAGCAGGATCGATTGTTGGCGCGAAGATATACCCTAGTTCTTGTAGAATAACAACAAGAAACCACTGGGCACACAGGATAAAGTAGACAGAGCGTAAAAGGAGAAACCGGGTATCAGCGGCGTGTAAACATATCATGCAGATAAACATGTAGCAAACTGATGCAATATCAACTTGGGCCATCTGGAAACAAAAGAAAGACGAGGAATCCGGAGATGAGAAGAAGGACTTGATCCCGCGAGATGCCAGAACCCGGCAAGGGAAGAGCAGCCGTCCATGTTTACAGTGCGGGATGGCGAGGAGGCACGACTGATAGTTCGTCTCGATGCGTGTTTCCTCTATACCGGTGTTGTTCTGTTGGCGTCTTCCTCTTGTATGGAAGGACGGCTGCAAGGAAATGCCTATTCTATTAACTATTAGGACATGCCTTGCTTCCTAGATTGCTGGAGGGGACAGAAAAACCAACACTGTAATTTTTTGGGAGAAAAATTGTCGAGGCAGACCGCAGATGATCTTACTTTAGCGTCTTCTCGCCTAATCGCTTGGCCCTTAGACCCCTATCTACCTCCGCTTTCCACTGGTGATTTCCATTCAACCCCATATCATGCTTTTCTACATATACGAACGTGCGAGGATAATAAACACCCTCTCGAGTGAGCAGTGGAAGCCCCATCTCAAAAAAGCGGAACGAGATATTCGAGGAGCAGGGCAAGAAACTAACAAGTGGTATCGAGATAGGTTGTTATGAAACCTCTATCTATCGTATAGTATTATATCTGAAGCCAATCCTTTACGGGGGTTTCGGGGAGAAACAAACCCTCAAGCATGAGAGGGGGAAGCAATACCCACTAAGAAACATCGCTAAATAACATCAAACCATAAGCCGTACACCCAAACACCGATAAAAAACAGCGAAAAAAAGACGTCAAATCATCCAAGTACATCACACGGCTTGAGTAATATCATCAGCCGAATCAGACTTCCCTTTCTCCTGCACGGGTTTCCCTAACGGGCCCCCCCTCGGCTCATGGCCCGCCATAACGGGATCATAATTCGCAGTCCCCGGCACCTCCCCCGCCAGCTCCTCTAGCGTCTTCCGCTTCGTCTCCGGAATCAAGAAAGTAGTAAACAGCCCACAAAGCATGAACAGTGCAAATATCTGCATGACATGTTTCAGCCACGGCGTCTCACTCGAGCCCGGCTTGGCGCCACGATGCACCAATGGTCCAAACACGCACTGCGCAATGATCGCGCCAACCTTTCCGGACGCGGCGCTGAGGCCGTGGGATGTGGAGCGGTAGCGGGTTGGGAAACATTCTCCCGGGACGATGAAGGTGGTGGAGTTGGGGCCGAAGTTGAAGAAGAATTGGGCCAGGACGTAAAGGGCCAGCAGGCCGTTGTTGGATTTTATCAGTACGTCGTAGGCGAAGCCGATGATTATGAAGAGGATTGTGAGCATGACGAAGCCCATTATTTGAATTGGTTTGCGGCCGAGCGTGTCGACGGTGGCGACGGTGACCCAGTAGCCGGGAATGGCGCCGGCGCAGACGAGGATGAGATTGCCCGTGGCAGTGTGGTAGAAGACTTCGTACATGTCTTTTCCGCCCGCGAAGCCGATAGAGCGGAGGATTATGGAGTTGTTGAGGCCTAGGCCATAGAATGCTAGGGAGGATGTTAGAGATGGGTTTAGTTGACTAGGGAGGTGGTTGAGTTACATACCAACATCAAGGAAGAACCATGAACCAGCGGTGCCGAGGAGAACCTTTCCGTGCTTCCATTGGCGATAATGAGCCCAGAAATCCGCCCAGCTAGCCTTGGGAGGAGCCAACTCTGTGCTAGATTCTTGGATAGCAGTGGCGCGTTGAATTTCATCAGGGTGCCCTTCGGGTTGGCCTTGGATATAAGCCTTGGCATCCTCGGCTGCCTTTTCAATGTCACGGGCAACGTCAAAGGTATATCGGGGAGTTTCGGGGATGGTCAATCGGTAGTAGAGAGCAATGCAGCCGGGAACAGCACCAAAGCCGATGACGACACGCCACATCTTGTCAACCGCAAGTTGGCAGGTACCGGAACATGTAGCGGCGGATTCAGCAGTTTGAAGGGATTCCTTGAAGCCAACAGTAACAATCAAGGCCATCAGTGCAGCAACAAATTGGCCAATTCCTTGCATAGCGAAGACAGCACCCATCATCGCACCTCTCCATTTTGTAGTAGCAAACCTGTGGCAGAAACGTTAATATCAAGTATAGGGATACATGGGGCGGGGGACATACTCCGAAGTGATAATGGACGACAGAGGATAATCCCCACCAATACCAATACCCATAATCACCCGCCAGAAGATCAAGATGCCGACAATTGAGATAGCGGGAGAATCCGAGGACAGAGCTTGCGCCAGAGTCGCAAAGATGATAACCATCAGCTCCAGGCCGTACATCTTCTTGCGTCCCACGACATCAGCCAGCCAGCCAAAGCCAACCTGGCCTATGACCGTGCCGCCAGACGTAGCAACCTTGATAGCCGTATCCGCACTGGAGGGGATCAGGCCGGTCTTGGGCATAGCAGCATCCTGCCAGAAGACCACGCCCAGCATGGCGACGGTCAAGTTGATAGCGAAGATGTCGTAGGCATCGGTGAAGAAACCAATGCCGGCCACGACGACCGCGCGCACATGGTACCAGCCAAAGGGGGCCTTGTCGATTTCAGCCAGCGCCAGACGACGGCGCTCGTTGGGATCCTTGACATGGGCGAACTGGTTGTGGAAGTTGTGGAAGGCCGAGTTGCCGCCGGCAGTATGCTGGACCATGATGGCGGCTCTTCTCTCTATGATTCGAGAGAGACAGACGGGGAGCAGAGCAGAACCAGGAGGGAGACCTGGGAGAACGAAGACGCGGAGAGAAAAGAAAGAAGAGAAAAGCCATACTCCGAGCTGGGCCAGCAGTTCTTATAGCACAAAATCTCGCTCATCGTGGCCGTGGTGGAATGTGTGGATTTTCATCAGGGTTTGCCATCAGCAATCGCCCATCGCTCGCCCATCGCCAACCCATTGCCATGCCATACTAAATGGCTGGGCGCGGTATGGGTGTGGTGTGGGCGGGGCGTGTCTGTCCTGTCAGGACGTCCGCCCCGCGCACGTTTTCGCCCCGCCAGATTCCGCCTGTCAGCCGCAGCCAATCACAGCAGCACGTGCTCGCCCTGCCAAGACTCCCCGGTCGGTGGCGTGGCTTGGCGGACTAATTAGGGCTGGCTAGGGTTAGGGCAGGGTTTGCGGGTGGCCTGACTAGCGGCTGATGTAATCACTCCATCGACCTCATCCCTTGCATCTGTGTCTTTATATGGCATCTTCAGGAGTATACAAGCTCAGTCAAGCATTGCCCAGCCTTCACCAGTCCGATTTGGCAGCGTGCGATTTGCCAGCCTGAGTCTCGGCTACTCCATCCTCCGCGTGGCGCTTTTCGTGGGTCTCCCAGGGGTTCGCTCCACCCCCGAAGTCCAAGCTTTGATCTGCTGCTGGGACTCACCTGGGCAAAAGCTTCGTATCAACCCAGAGTCTCGGAAAGGGCCTGCGCTAAAATTGCCACTCGACAGTTATCTTATTTGACATTCCCGAGCTGCATTGGCTGTCTGTTCAATCTGTCTCTTTCCGTTGCTTTTCTGGCAGCGTTTTTCTGATTCGTTTTCGGGGGTTTTGGCCGCACCCCTTAAACGTCCAACTCGACGGAACACCTCTGTACTGTTCAGTGTTTAATATCCTGCAGTCGAAGTCGTTATCTAACCGGCAAAGCACCCTTGCTCCGGTGGTATTCATTGCTCGCTGCTGTATTCCGTCTGGTCTGGAAGTCTGACTATCATTCCGGCTCCATCTCAACCCCTGATATTGGCCTGTGGGATATCAATCCGATAACACGGGGTCGATGGTCAAAGGTAGTGGTTGATTCTTTCTACGTCACCCCAGTTCAATCAGGTCTTACGGGACCTGTTTTACCCGAATATTCGGAAGGAAAAGGGGCAAGCCGTCTTCCGAAACTGAATACCCACCGTACGAAAACGTCCGTACCTAGTACGCTTTCGACCACCCACCAACCTCGTTCCCCGTCAACCTACAGGCTATAGGCTACACAGCCACAATCCCCCAGCCCTAAACCAACCCCCCCCCCCCCCCAAAAAAAAAAAAAAAAAAAAAAACCAACCCCCCCCCCCCCCCCCCCCCCCCCCCCCCCCCAAACCCCAAGGCAAAAGCCAACACACCCACACCCCCCCCCCCCCAAACCACCCCCCCCCCCCAAAAAAAAAAAAAAAAAGATGGCCAAACAACGATCCCCTCCCGCCTCCCCTCCCTCTACCGACCCCCTCCCCACCATCCCCCCCCTAACAACCACCCCGGCCACCACCCCCGATGAAAAAATCTCCGCCCTCCGCCTAATCGCCGACAGCGTCGCCCAACAGCGTCAAACCGCCTCCCGCGCCCTCCTCTACCACCCAACCACCCTCTCCCTAACCGCCCTCCTCCTCGCCCTCGTCGTGCGAATCTTCTACTTGCCCTCCTCATCATCATCATCATCCTCCACCTCCTCTTTTTCCTCCCTCTCAACCCTCCTCCACAACGCCGGCGCCCACACAACCCGCGCCCAGCTCCCCTTCCTCGTAACCACGGCCGCAGGCTGCGTGATGATCCTCCTCGTCGCCGTCAAGTGGATGGCGGGCGGGTATATCGAGGAGGCGGAGCGGGTGGGGACGTGGAGGTGGTTGAATCATCAGGGTGAAGAAGAAGAGGAGGATGGGAATGGGGAGTATGAGACCGAGATTCTCATTTCGAAATTCGCAGAGGAGATTATTGGGGCGGTTGCGTTGCGTATTCCTACCACCACCACCAAAGACACAAACACAAACACAAACGAATCCAAAAACTCGAAACCGAAATCGAAATCGAAACCGAAACCGAAACCCGTCCTCATCCGCGCCTGGACGGTTAAACGCCGCTATCGCCGGCGCGGCGTGGGGACGGGGTTGCTTGAGGATGCGGCGGGGTATTGTCAGCTGGAGAAGGGGGTGGATGTTTATGCTCGTGCTCGTGCTGGGGATGGGGATGGGGACGGGGATGGGATGATGCGGTTTGAGGAGAGACATGCGAATTCGTACCGTGTGCTGCCGCGGATGTTTAATGGGGTGTTTGAGGGGAGGGAGAGGTGGGCGAGGGGGGTGTTGAGGGGGGTTTTGGAGAGGGGGAGGGAGGAGAGGGGGGGAGGGGGTTAAAACGATTGTCGGGGGTGGGGTGGGAATGGATGGCTAGATGGGTAGATGAGTAGATGGATGGATAGGGGGCTTGGGACGGGTGATGGAGGTGATTTTGAGGATTTATTGGTTTGGTTGGTCTGTTTGGGGGTATTTTGAGGGAAATGTATAATAGTATAGCATGGCACAGTGTGATGGTTGTCTTTGTATATATAGGTTATTTGGAACAGGGATTTTCGCTGTTCCTGGGGTGGATCGTTCTGTGCGGTGACAATAAAAACAATGAATGATGATGTACACACCCCTATCCATCCTACCTATTCACCATCATCGCACCACCCTTCCTTACTGTCGACGAATTCTATGATCCATTTAATCTACACGCGAATACACCCCATAAAAAGAGGACAAAGAAAAGAGAAATAAAATAAATACCCCGATGACTTGATGAATTGATTAAAATAACTATCTACCTACTTCTCAAGAAACAAAAAACAGGATCAAAAAAAAATCGCCAAATTAATTCGGAATGAGAAACAGTACATGCACAATCCCATATCGTTAAGCAGGCCTTGAAGGGAAGATCATCACTACATATCAGGAACGAACACCTTTTTCCGAAAGACAGAAGACTGGAGCCGAAGTAGACACACACCACCGCATCCCAAACCTCGTCCCTTCTGCCAATCCACAATGATGGTAGTGGTCAAGGCAGAGGGGCAAGGAAAAGTAGGAAGAAATGGGATTAGGTGGTGGTAAATTCGTATGGGTCTCCAGTGTTCGTTCGTTCATCGTTTGAGTCATTTCCTGCCGTTCCGATGCCCGCAAGATCGCCCGCTTCTTTCGTGTTGGTGTGGAGCTTGGGGAGGCACGGGGGAAGACTGGGCCGCAGATAGCATATGATGAAAAGCACACGATGGGGAAAATTAGGGGTAAATTGGACAGCTTTTTTAATAGTTGGAGATCATGTGAAGGCAGATGCAAGATTTTTTTGGTGGTTTTGTGCGCTTTTGGGGGGCTTTTGGGGAAAGAAACATCTAAAAGAGGCACAATGAACACATTCGTAGAAAAACACCTCTGGTGGTAGGACCGGGTCGGTTTATCGCTCGTTTAGAGGGCCAGGTTGAAGCTGGAGGAAACCGAGGGAATGGAGATTCGTAAAAGCACAAACCTCTCATACCCGTTCAGCAAAAATAGCCACCCTCTATCAGAAGCAAATCTACCAGTCGTTGCCAGCCTCAGGGTTCCAATCTTGGGCAGGCTCCGGGGTAGGATCAACGGGAGCGGCCGCCTCGGCACCCCAGCCAGCGTCAGCGGGAGCGCCCCAACCATCCCCACCGCCGTTCTCATTTTCCTCTTCATCATCAGTGTCATCACTGAAGGTGATTTCTCCTTCAGGCTTCTCGGATTCAAAGAAGTCAGGGACTTCCTGCTTACACTCCAGCAGGATCTTGACCAAAAGGGGGGCGATATCGTTATTCTTGTCATGATTGTAGAAGGAAGTTGCGAGGCCTTCGTTGCCGATACGAGCAGTGCGGCCTATAAAGAGTTAATAAAAATGTAAATAACATGTTAGACCTAAGGACAGTTACATACCAATACGATGAATATACTCATCGATTCCACCGTGGTCAATGCTAGGCAGATCGTAGTTGATAACGTGCATGACATTCTTGATATCGAGTCCACGAGCAGAAACACCGGTAGCCACCATGATCGGGGATTTAGCCGAACGGAAACTACGCCTGCATATTACTGTTAATATTCATATCACCCGAATTTCTCGAAACCAGAGATACTTACAAGGCATCTTCACGCTCACGTTGAGTACGATCAGAGTGGATAGACGTGCTAGGCAGACCCATGTTGAAGAGGTAATCGTCGATCAAATCAGCCTTCATCTTTGTGTTCACGAAGATGAGGGTACGAGAAGGCGGCATGGACATGAGAAGGTCGTAAAGGGCCTGTTTCTTCATATCCTCCTCCGCATAAACCACGCGTTGGCACACGTTCAAGTGAGAGCTACCGGCACGACCAATGCGAATGCGGACGTGGTCAGCGGAAAGATACTTGCGAGCAAGTTCACGGCAGTTCTTGTTGAATGTAGCGGAAAACATCATATAACGATGATCCGCGTCCTCGTTGGTGTCTAGGAGATAGGTTAGCTACCCTCTTATTTACACACTATACGAAGACAATAACGGGACTTTTGTACATACCTCCACCAGACATCAGCTTAGTAAACTCGCTCTCCCAGTCAGTGTGGAGCATCTCATCAGCCTCATCGATGATAGTGTACTTGACACGATGAAGAGAGAGAATGTGCGGCTTCTCCATGAAATCAAGAAGGCGCCCAGGAGTCCCGATGAGGACATCGCAACCCTTCTGCAACTCGAGACGCTGTTCACGGACAGGACCGCCACCGTAAACGACGCAAGGGCGAAGCATAGAGCGATAGCACAGGCGACGAGCCTCATCAAAAATCTGGGTGGAAAGCTCGCGCGTAGGAACGACGATAAGAACCAGAGGCTCAGCGCGAACCGAATCGAGAGATTCGTTGAATCCATTGCCCAGATCAGGACGGGGGGCCGCGAGTTTCTTAGCCTTTCCCATCAACTTGGACAGGACGGGGATGAGAAATGCAGCGGTTTTACCGGAGCCTTTTACCGTCAGTCCGGATCAACGATTGATAAGGAAATTAGACTTACCAGTCTGAGCCACGGCAATAAGGTCATTCCCAGTCAAGACGGCTGGAATTGCATAGGCCTGGATGGGAGTTGGGACGTTGTAGCCGCACAGCCTAATATTATCACGCATCACAGGGTGAAGGCCAGCATCGTCGAACTGCATGCATGTGTTTAGTACATCTTCCACCCATAGTGTGCAGGACAACCTACGTTCTTCACCGGATCAGGCTGGGCGGTGGTTTCAGCCGTAACCTTGATCTCGCGAAGACTAAAAGGAACAAACCATCAGCATCAAACTCTACCAAATAGGCACCACACAACACAAAACGGAGCACAACTTACTGATCAAATTTGGTACCGGCGCGATTAAGAAACTCGCTACGGAAGAGCATCTGCTCAAGCTCCTCATTCTTCGGGCCGACATCACCATATTCCTCCTTCCACTCGTACTTGGCGGCATTAGAAGCCCACTCAACGTCGCCGACGATGACCCCCTCAACAGGCTTCGGAGGCGCGTTGTAGGCTTCATAATCGTACTGCTGGGGTTCAGACCAGCCCTTTTCACGAGCAAGGGCAGCAGCCTCCGCATTCAAATTGCCACTGGTACCATTTTCGGTCTGCGCCACTGCCTCACCCACGCTCTGCATGTTGGAGTTCTCTTCACCCGCAGCAGACATGCTCGCCGTTGTTCTTGACGCAGGGAAAACCTAGGGGAGTTGGAAAACGCGTGTCAGCTAGGAAATCAATACGCGTCGAGTTGTGAGGGCGTGGCGAGGGGATATCAAACCTGTAATTGAGAAAACGTGGTTAGGCCTACAGCAACACAACAGAATAGCTTCCAGACAAGACGAGGGGCCACAACGACGCAAAAACACAGAAATAACAACAGCAAAGCGCGTATGGGCCGTAGACGAAACCCACAGACAACCAGTTCCTCTTCAAAGGGGAGAGGCAGGCCACAAAACGAACCCCTTCAGCAACAGCTAGGAGGCCGTGGGGGGGAAGAAAACACAGATAACTGAAAACTTAAGCAGAGACACACTCACCTCACAGTCCACAACAAGCAAAACTGAAGCTGATCCGTAGAGTTGACGGCAAAGAGCTTGAAGCCAGGCAGCTAGAGAGGGAGAAGAAAGACCAGACGATCTCGAACCAAAATCGTTCCCTTCAGACGCGAAGATCGAGTCCAGGTTGCAGAGGATACAAGCCAGGGGAGAAGAGATGACTGGGACTGGGACTGGCTGGTGAATAGAGAAGAGGAAGACAGAGGGGGTGTCTGGGGGTGAAGAGGAAGATGTGTCGTGTCGTCTGGTGTTGCTGTGTGCAGCTGGGAGGGAGGAGGGTTGCTGGGGGAAGAGCCTCATCTCACCTCAGCCGCTGTTTCTTTGACACAGCACAGGTGTCCATGTCTATTATCTGTCCTGTCCACTCTTGCTTGGGATAATACAACTAAAGACAACATCCAGCTGAGACAATTCCAGCCTCTCTCTTCTCCCCTCCCTCCCTCCCGTGGAAATTGAAAAGAACCCTCCAACTAGAGTACTAGTACTAGTACTCTGCGGAAATACATCCAGTTACTGCTACCACCAACAGTAACCAGCCCGGCCCAGCCATCAATGATGATCACGGCATGGAATCCGCAGCCATAAGCAGGGACCCGCCGGAGTAGACGACAAACGCCCTCCCCGTCCGGCGGATTCATTCATATTTCTCTCAAAGAGAGCAAAGAAAATCCAAAAGGATACATAGATAAATAGATAGAAAACACAAAGAGAGGAAAGTAGCAGCAGGGCTCCCTATTTCTAGGAAATTGAAATTGAAATTGAAATTGAAATATAATGAATGCTGGGGCTGGCTACTTCAACCCCTTTGCATGGCAAGATAAATCAATCCTCTCCTTCAGGCTCAAGGGTCGTAGGTAGTAGGGGAAAATGCAGAATTCATTAGCCCCCCAGGTCAGTTTCCCCGAACCAGCAGAAATTACCGTGGGGCGTTCTTGAGGTGCATCCGGGAATCGGTAGCCTGTAGATATGTATTTTGAATAAGCCAACCTCTCTCCTTTATCCAGGGCTCAGAAGGCTGTGGTGGGTGATGGCCACGGAGCGGATCAACATTCTTCCCCAATCACAACATCAACCTCCGGCGCGCTCCATGTTTACGACAATTACACCGCCTCAACAACGATAATCCATGTCATTGATCATGCACGTTTTTGCATAGAATGGACCTTCCCAAGACCTCTGAATCTCTATTTCATTAGGATTCGATAAGGCTATCTCTCATTTCCTATCCTATCATATCAGTACTTCAAGTTCTCTAATAAAAGCCCAACAAGCAAAAGAGCCCGCTCAATCCAAACTCGCCATCGATCCCCGAACAAACCCCATGTTTCCTTCTATTGATGATCAAAAATCAGGAACGAAAGAAATGGACATCATCAACCTATACCCTATGCCTTCCCCCCGCCTAATGATGGACCTCCACCATCACAAACTGTCCAACGCTTGGAATTCCATTCGCCACAACGTAAACGACGTACGGCCCCGGCGGCGCGATGTTGCAGTCCGGGGGCATTGTTGCCAGAATCCTCTGTCTCCGGCGGCCTGGCTGGAAGCCTTCGGTGAATAAATATAGCATCCTATGGCCCATGTGGAGCGAGTGCGTAACAAATCCGCCATGGTAAAGAACCACCTTCACCTCCTCCACATCTCCATAGACTTTAAAATCAATGATGAACCGTCGGCCATCGGCTGGGAGGTACTTTGCAGGCAGGAACACGTCATATGGTCGGTACCCGACTTTGTCTCCCAGGAGATAGTGCGGCGTGTATATCTCCACCCGAAATTCGGTGACAAATGCTTGCATTGGGTCATCCGGATTGGCCACCAGGATTGGCTGCTCAACGGGGTTGGACCCAGCAATCATCACTGTACCGTCTAGCAAAAGAAGAGCCACAGAATGGTACATCCGCGCAATATTTGACGTTCCCGCGATACTCCAGCGATCTCCCAGCGGCCCCTCCGGGTCATAGATTAGGGCATCATAAGTCGGATCCTTGGCAATTCCAAACCCCTGCGCACCACGATTACATCCATTGATCCAGAGCGCGGTTCCATCAGGAAGCACCATTCCCTCTACCATAACCCTCCCAGTTGGCATCAACTCCATTTCCCAATCGGGGTCTCTTGCCAGCGGCCGAATGCGTCCACAGCTAGGATCGGAGGGACTGGAAATCTCGACATATGACCCTCCCCCACAGATCATCACCTCTGGCTCCCAGCCATCAGCAGCACTCAAGGGAAACATTATACTTCCTCCGGTATTCGGATAGGTACGGTAATCTCCGGGCAAGTCGGGGAGGGTTTTGACAGTCATTTCAGTACGGGGATTGAATATTTCTGCTGAGCGCGAAACGAAGACAAAAACGTTGCCATCTTTTAAGAGGTGAAGAAACGGGTACATGTAGTAAGGCTGGTTTCGTTCAAGAATAGGGTACAGCACGCTGCCACCCAGCGGGTATCCATTTTTGTCCAGGAATTCGTAGGTTGGGTTATTGTTTTCCGGTTCGGAAGGATCGAAGCCAGTGAGGCTACCAGAAACCACCCATATAGCCCCGTCCGGGAGAGTTTGGACGCTTGCATACCATCTAGGCGTCGAAATCTGGTGTCCTGGCTCATCCCAAGACTGTCCATTATATTCTTTTCTCCCCATTGGCCTTGTTAGGTATCGAATTCCCTGGAACCCGTCGCCAACTGTGGGATCGATTGCGAGAGGCGCGTTTCCGCCAATGCTAACCAGACGTCCATCTTCAAGGAAAGTTCCGCCCGAACAAAAAGCATTTGTCTGCGACAATGTTAGCCACTAGTGGGTCGAACGCGATGGATGGGATTGCTGACCTTGTACGACAACGGCTTAACAGTATTCCTCACAGGATCATACTCTGCAGAGTATGCATACTGGCCATTGTCTAACACTAACTGCGTGTAATTTTCGACCTTGTCAATGAATATGACTCGGTTGTTAGGCATGAGAGCAGCGGACATTGCTGGGACTCCAGACTCGCCAACAACCTCAAATACACCATCCAACATATCTGGCTGATAGGTATTGGGGCTGAGAAGATTGTAAATGTTTTCTTGGAGGCAGGCCCCTGACTGACAGCCAGGACCACAATGAGAGGTGGTATTTCCACAGAACTCAACAAAGGATTAGCCAGAACCCAGAACTTAAGGAACCCCTGAAGAAAGGACTTACCCCATAGGGGGAGCAACAGGACCCGGCAAACCAGTCGCCGCAAATAGTATTGCCGTTTGATGGACCGCAAAGGCCGTCTTCAGTCTGCTTGGTAGGTTGTTGCTGGGGCTTTTCTTTGGGCTTTCTATTCTTCCCTCCCGGCTTGCCTTTTGACTTTCCTTTTGTCTCCTCCTCAGGCTCCTCGCCGGTTGTCGCATTCGTCCAGGGCATGGGTGGGCGAACAGCGTCTCCATCTACTTCTTCCTGCGGCCTCTCATTAGTCCAGGGCATAGGGGGGCGAACAGCATCTCTATCTATTTCTTCCTTCGGCTTCTCATAGGCTGTCATATTTGTCCACGGCATAGGTGGGCGAACAACATCCCCGTCTATTACTTCCTCTGGCTTCTCATCGGTTGTCTCGTTTGTCCAGGGCATGGGTGGGCGAACAATGTCTCCTTCTATCTCTTTTTCCAGCTCCTCATCGGCCGTGGTATTCGTCCAGGGCATGGGCGGGCGCACAACATTTTTAGCTCTGAAAGGGCTTTCTAGATCCACCTGGGGGTTCGAACCTTCGTTTTTGTTGTTTTGGATCGAGGGCCTATGTTCTGGTATCAGTTTTCACGTCCACATTGAGTGGAGGAGAAAACAAACCTTTGAGGTGCCATTTCTTCTTCCCTATATATGTGTACATCGTTTGGTTAGCTTGGGAAACTCGTTCCTCCTGGAGTATTGCCAGCCTTGAGGGGAATAATGGGAGACGTACTCATATGGGTCAACAACACAACCGCCATGCTCATCGTCAGAGGGATCGCAATCGACATATCTATTCCCTTCCACTTCCGGCCCGGTGTGGTCCGCTGGGGTCACAGATAGAGCTGCGAGTGTCGACAAAGGTGGTTGTTGAACTGATGGTGACGATGGGCCATCGGGGGTATTGCCGCGATCATTCTCGCATCTATGTTTTCAAAATCAGCAAGCTACGCACAGCACATCCCTGACGGGGTTTAACACTGACATTCCATGGCGTGAGCAATGCTGGCCTCGAAAACACCCTTGAAACGCCGGAAGAATCGGGTCACAAGAAAGAGGGGCATGGTGAAAAACGATGTTCGCGTTAATCGAGCAGACTAGAAAGAGGAAGAGCAGCGGTTTCATTCTTGATGCATGGATAGCAGTCCTCAGAGGGTGTGTCGACAATAGGTAGGGATAGAAATTGGAGAATAGAATCGACTCGGGATTGAGGAGGATCTCTGAAGACGGGAATCCAGCCCTGCAGTTTGGTCAATCCGCCCTGTGATACGACGGCAAGTGAGGATAGGGGCGCTGGGGGTGAATGCTTCCGGCCGTCGATGGGATCAATAACGATTGGGAGCAACACCTGGATATTTGTCTGGGATATATGGATATGGCTGATGGATATTCTTCCTTGACAGATCCCCACGGGTCATCGTTTATTTTCCTATTTATTGCTTGCCCGGCCATGGTGCCGCTGTTTCTTGCTGCTGGCAGGCAGTCGCGCATTGATTTGCTTTGTTGGAGGAAAGCAGCCACGACGGCGATGTTTACCGGGAGAAAGAGAGAAGAAAGAGATAAATATCGGCGGTGGAGGTATAGAGTTGCACCAGGACTTGGACAGGGAGGGGATTGGGGTGTCAAAGAATGTATCGATATGGTCATATTTATCTAGATCTAGAACTGAGATGTGACTATTTTGGCGCAGTGAGGTTGGGTACAGCTCGCGAGTATTTATCTCACCTCGACTACCATATAGCTAGACAGGCCACCTAGAGTAAACAAATAGTCTGTTACCAGCATAAAATACCCATTCAATCCCATATCAACATTGATCTCATAGAATATCGGTGGTGTGGTTGGCCGCGACACCTGGGCAGAACCGCCCGACTGCCCAATCGGGACGCAGCCGGGCAGTCAAACCACAACCAGCTCCCTGTACAAATATCTGCGGACAAACAACCTCAGTCTTCTCTCTTCTCTCATCCTCTTCTGCCATGGCTGTCCCTGTGCCCGTCCCGCCTGGCTGTTCCCCGCCGTATCCTCCTCCTCATCCTCATCCTCGGCCACGATCATCCTCGGCGCATCCAGCAAGACCCGGCCAGAAGGAGATATACGCCGTAAGCGTGGGCACGGCGACCCGATACTTTTCTCAACAACCACCGCTTGTCCCCAGATAATCCCCCCCTCCGACTCTGCTATGCCCTGCACAACTACCCGCTCGCCGCCATGTTTCCTTCCAGACCCCCTTCTGCTGACCCCAGCGCTGCCGCCCGACCGCGCCATGCCCAGTCTCGCTCCGTCGACCGCGGCGTCGCCGAGCTCATCGAGGACGCCATCTCCAATCCCGGCGCCGTGAAGATCAACGTCAAGGGCGCCTTTATCGTCGACCACGAGGAGGAGTCGCCTGCTCCCAATGGCAGCGCGAAGGATGGCGTCCACTACGAGCGCAAGGACATCCGTCTGCCGCACCATACCGGCGTTGTGAGCCATGTCGCTGTCGACGTAAGTTTGCCACGCCTGTACCCCTCCCTCCCCTCCCCGCTTGACGGCTTCCCCCCGCCGCAACTGTGCCAGACCCGCGGAGAGCTGCTGTCGTGCAGAGGATGTGAAGCCATGGAAACTAATAGGCATTTTTTTCTATCCCGCAGATTGGAGGCTCCCTCGCCAAGCTGGTTTACTTCTCCAAAGAGGTTGCCTCGTCCGACAATGGAGGCCGGCTGAATTTTATTAATTTCGAAACCGATCGGATCGATCTGTGCATCAATTTCATAAAGGAACTGAAGGAGAACCATGAGAAATCACATCGCGGTTCTTCCGACGATCTGTGTGTCATGGCTACTGGCGGCGGTGCCTTCAAATACTACGACATGATGAAGGAGGCGCTGGGCGTGAATATTCTTCGCGAGGATGAGATGGAGTGTCTGATAATCGGTATGTCCCTTTACTCTCCTTCCTCCCTCGCTATATACTTGGGGCATCAACCTGACAGGCTCTACAATAGGATTGGATTTCTTCATTACGGAGATCCCGAACGAAGTATTCAGCTACAGTGAAACCCTCCCAACGGAATTTGCCGAACCCCGGTCAGATGTATACCCCTACCTTCTCGTTAACATCGGATCAGGAGTGTCTATGGTCAAGGTTTCCGGCCCAAGACAGTTCCAGCGCGTGGGAGGGACGTCTCTTGGAGGTGGTACATTCTGGGGCATAATGTCTCTGCTGACGGGCGCCCGAAGGTTCGACGACATGCTGGACATGGCAGACCGGGGCGACAACAGCGGAGTAGACATGCTTGTTGGAGATATTTACGGCACGGACTATGGAAAGATTGGACTGAAGAGCACAACCATCGCGAGTACCTTTGGCAAGGTATTCAGAATGAAGAGGCTTGCTGAGCGCCATGCGGAGGATGGAGAGGGCCTCTCACATAACGAAAGTGACTCGGACACAGACTACTCTTCTTCCCAATTCAGTCATGAGGATATGAGCCGGAGCCTACTGTATGCGATCAGGTAAGATAGCACAATCTCCCCGTTCTGTGCTATCGCATTACTAACCAGTCTCTAGTAACAACATCGGTCAAATTGCCTACCTACAATCCGAAAAACACAAAATCAAACACATATACTTTGGAGGATCTTTCATTCGAGGCCATCGCCAGACCATGAACACCCTCTCCTACGCTATCAGATTCTGGTCAAATGGCGAAAAGCAGGCATATTTCCTACGGCACGAGGGCTATCTCGGCGCCGTGGGGGCGTTCCTGAAGAGGAAGCCCGAAACGTGGGGTCGGAGGAGGAGCATCGAGGATGCTGTCGCCTCTCGATACGCCGGCTGTAGAGAGGATCTCCGCCGGGCAGCTGCCAAGGAGCAGCAGGCTACTGGGGTATCTTAAACCCTCTCGAGAGCCTTGCCTGATTTACCCTTTTCTCCCAGACCTGCGCCATTCTTTTTGACGTTGGAAGACTACCCAGCCACACAGAGGTGGCACCCCCTCTTAAAACTAGACACTTGTTTCGCTTAGCGGATTGCATTATACCTCTTCAGTCTACATTTCTGTCTTTGTATTTTGAGGTTTTTCTTTTGCTCCTTTTTCCTCTTGTTTTGCATATACACCTGCTGCAGTTTTGGACACGAGCTCTGTCTATATATATGCTTGTGAAATAGATAATCACGTTTTGGTGTGACAATGAGATACCTCTCTTGGTTAGCTGCAAGCTCTTAATAGCTGGCTCCACCCCATAAATATCTTGTTTCTTTCTTTGCCTCCTTTGCCTCCTTGCCGACTTTTCCCCAGAAAGGCGTGGAAATAAGCTTTTCAGGTCACGTGAACTTCTTCTGCTGACTAACATCTGACTAATCCGATCTCGATATCGCAACCAATTCCGCGACTTTTGAACGACAAGAAACTCTCCGCTCATTGTCGAATCTCCTCACACCCATCCCTAAACCACACCATGGCTATACAATGATCCCGTCGGCGCGCACATGGCCACCGAAGCCCCCCGCTCCTCCCTCCCCCCGCCGCACTCCCAGTCTCCACCACCCCCCAACTCCCCGCCTCCGCAACCCGCCCCATCATCCCCATCACAACCGCAATCTACCTCCCCCGCGCACTCTCCCGCCCCAATCCCGCCTCCAGTCCCCGTCGAAACCCACCCGAACCGTGCTGGCGGCCTAAAACCCCCTCCCCCGCAACGACCCCCTCCAGACCCGAACCATCTCGCGCCCGAAGATGCTTACTTTGCCCACTCGCCGCCGCGCCTCCGCCCGCCCGTCGCGGGGAATAACTATGCGGCAAGTCTGAGGTTGCCCGCCGCGGTGGCGGCGCTGAGGCCGCCGCCGGCGGTTCCGGGGGCCGTGGCAGAGCAGAAGAGGAGTAGGGAGAAGAGGGCGGCCAGGGCGGCGAGTAGTCGCGGACGGAGGAGGAGGCAGAAGGGCGCGTGGAAGAAGTTGTTGTGGGTTAAGCAATCGTGTATGTTCTTTTATTAGTTTTGTTGAAGTTGGTTACGCTTGCTGGAGGGATGGATGTCAGGGCTAATTGCGCTTGTGCTGTTTTCTGCTACAGACCCGGATAATTACACGGATACCGAGACCTTTCTGGACCATCTACAGCGCAACCCGCGCCTGCGTCCGTACGACTTTTGGCCATTGGTGGCTGATTCGACGGTTATTGTTCAGCATGTTTGCTCTGTTGTTATATTCGTGTGTTGCTTTAGCGGGATTTTCCAGGAGCGTATCAGTCCCGTGTCTGTGGTGGGTTGGGGCAGTATATGCACGATCCTAGGCTGGGTACTGTGGGATTTCTGGGTCGGGAAAGAGCAGGAAGAGGCGGCTCGAATGGCGCAGCCAGGCGATGCAGGGGGCGGAGAGGTGGCATCGAGCTCGTCCTCCGTCAGCGGTTCTTTCAACGCGTCTAACCACGAGAATCAGAAAGAGAACCAGATCCCCGGGCTGGGTTTACGGCTGTCAACGTCGAATCTTGGCCCACCGCGACGCCGAAGTACAGGACTCAGCACCTACTCGCATAGCACGTCCGCTACATCCGCTCACTCGGGGAACTCTCCAAATTCCCCTACATCCCCGACAATACCCAATAGCTACACCAACGGCGACACCCATCCCTTCCCCTCCTATACCGCACTCCAATCACCCTCAACCAACAATCCATCCCCATTTCCATCAAATCCCACCCCATCCCCCTCCATCCTCTCCCCGCGCAACCGCCAACGTCTCGAAACCGCCAAATCCGCCCTCCTAATCTTCTGCGCCCTCCTAGGCCTCAGCCCGATCCTCAAATCGCTCACAAAATCCACAACCAGCGACTCCATCTGGGCCATGAGCTGCTGGCTCATGGTCATCAACATCTTCTTCTTCGACTACGGCAGCGGCGAAGGCGCCGCCGCTGCAAAATTTCCCGCCTCCCTCTCCACAAACGCCGCCGTCATGGCGTCCACCGTGCTCGCCTCGCGCCTCAAATCTACCACCCACGTCTTCAGTCTGACCATGTTCTCGATCGAGGTGTTTGGCCTGTTCCCCGTCTTCCGGCGCCATCTGCGCGCTATTTCGTGGCGCGGGCATGTGCTGTTGACCGCTGCGTTAGTGGTTAGCGCCAGTGCGGCGGTGGGGATTACGCTGCGCGGGGGGTTTATGGCGGCGGTGTTGGGGGTGTTGATTGGCGGGTTGTCGACGGCGTTGGTTATGGGGGGATGTAGTTGGTGGTTGATTAGTTTGCAGAAGTATAAAAATGTGGTTGCGGGGCCGTGGGATCCGGCGAGGCCGGTTTTGAGGAGGCATTGGGATTAGATGGATGGGGTTGTTTTTATTGGATAGATAGATGGATGGATGGATAGAGCTGGTTTCCTATCCGGTGGTTTTTTTTTGTATACTGCGTGCCCAGTGTTGGATTTCTTTGATAGACTACTACGTGTTTTGGTGGATGGATGATGGGTTCGGTTGGCTGGCTACTACTACTGCTGCTGCTGCTTAATGTAATTAAATATATACCTCCGAGTTAGATACCACTAATCGATGAGAAGAAAGAAAGGAAGTTTTCAGGCTTGTATAGCTGTCTTCACGTCTCTTTTGTGCTTCCCTAGCTAGCAAGCCGCCCAGATTGTGCCTATATAACTAGTACCTAACCGCCCAAGCAACACCATAGCAGGTGGTTGGTTTAGTCAACCTTTTCTGGCCTATTTGTTCTCAATAACAAAAATGTTAAAACCCCAGCGCAAAAGTAGGGCAAAGCTTAAAGGAATAAATAACCCGGCCCTTAAGCTTACGTCAAATGGCTATCTTGAAAAGAGCATATTTAATCTATACAGCTTTCCAAACAAAATGGCTGGGGAGGAGATAACTTAAATCTATATGCTTCCACCTCATGTTATGTCAAGCTGTCCATGAGCGTCATTGGCTGGGTTGACAAAATACACGTCAAATGTCGAATGAAATTCTTCCAGCCACATCTTCAACGCCTGGGGATCATCTCCGTTTCTATCGCCATCATCTCCTCGCCATCACCATTCCTATTCCCATCACCATCTCCCATCCCGATCAAAAGGAGGAAGCTAACCGGCTATGACACCTCCTCCTAAACGTCAACGTCCCCGCCGCAAATTAAGCTGGTGGAAACGGAAATGGTACATATGGCGAGCAAAGGAAACCCCATTACAGCTTCGAGGCAGTATTGTACGTCTTCGCCATCGGAACAAGCGGCCATACCTTGCTCTACTACATCTCTTTCTACCCGCCTCTTTGACCTCATGGTCCTATCCGATCCCCGACCCTCTTCCCCCCCTGCGCCTTGTTGACAATCCATCTCTTTGCTGGACAAGGCGGTGTGAGGGGGACCTGAAAAATCTCCAAGCAATCCCACTCTGGCGTTCACATGATACTCCTTTGCGCTCTCTTTATCGCATGTATGAGGCTATGATGGCTGGAGATAGTATGGCTGTGGCAATCGGATATGAGGTTGAATATTTTTGGTATCGGGGTGAGTGGTCTTGGGAGCTCGACCGGATTCCTGACCCAAGAGATCCGGATCCCATCCGCTATGCCATTCTTGCTTGCCTTGCTGAGTCCATGCCTGAGGCTTTCAATTTTAAGCTCAGCATTGGGATGAGGAGACAGGGGGACAATGTTCCCCCTGGGGAGTGGGATGGTGTGAATAATCCATATGCTCCATACACTGCGGTGACTGGGCCGGAATGGACAAAGCATGTGCCGGCCATTGATAAAGAATATCTGCGTGATATTATGCCCGACAGAATGCTTGACTCGAAGGGGAGACTGATTCTCCATGAAGATGCGGAGAGCGAGATCTTTGCTAAGAGAAATATAGTTGCTTCAGAGGAGAGGTTTTGGAGGATCTAGGATCTTGATTGTTGTTTCTGTCAACCCTACTTATTCATTCCGGATATAGAGTATTTTGAGTTCAAATGGGTGGCTGAACGTTGAGCCGAGGGAGAATTGAGAGAGCAAATGGGTATTCGATATTTTATGTCGTTCGTCGTGTTTCAAAATTTGCCTGAACTATGCTCCTAGCCCATATCCTTGTGTATGCTATTGGTTTTTTAATCTCAAAAGATATCATATATCATACTAAACGGATAGAAAACATTTTAGGCATTCCGCTAGTGAAGCACTCATTGATTTTAACAAAAGGGGTTATTTCCATATTGCTCTCGATATACCTCCGCGATTCGAT
Source organism: Onygenales sp. PD_40 (assembly GCA_032988205.1). Taxonomy (NCBI): domain Eukaryota; kingdom Fungi; phylum Ascomycota; class Eurotiomycetes; order Onygenales; species Onygenales sp. PD_40. The sequence goes on along the minus strand of JANTQD010000011.1, from coordinate 153,791 downwards.
CCAAGACATGATACCCAATGGCAACATCAAAACCATTTCTATTTAGCTTCTGAATGGAATCTCTTTGTAGTGGCCCCTTGTTCTGGTGTATCAGAGCGTTCAAAATGACCAAGACATCCTCAGTATCAGTGACGACCTTGTGATGATGAGGCTTGGTGGTCAGACGCCGGAGTTTTGACTCCAAGCCCCACTCCAGCGGTGCTGCCAGCACCCGTAAATTCTCACCAGACCAGAGAATGATATCTTGTTTCTCTGCATCATCAAAAAGGGACTTGCGAGCAGATTCCGTGAGAAATAGAGCCACTGCATCATTTATCCACTTCATCCCAAAGCCCAAATTTCTTCCCACATTCACCATATGAATTCGCAACCTATCCAGCAACTCCTTGTCGGAAATGTACTCAGGATCAATGATCACATCGATGTCTTCGGTTGTCAGGCGATTTTGAAAGTATGAGACTGCAACGTAGCCGCCTGGTGAGACCATTGTGATCGGAGAAAACGCGTATATCATTTCGTCTTCCCCCAATGCCTTGTCTAACGCTTCGAGTCCTATGTATTCATATCAGCGATGGCTCCCAATTATCTGGTGAACTCCATTACCCCTGGCCATTTTGGCTTTGTCGAGGAGCAGCCTTTCTTCTTCCATGACTCCAAATTTTGAGCCTTCTCGCGTCTTGCTCTTTCCAGGGGCTTCGATGGATTTGAGGGAAGCTCGGCACGCCCAATGCTTTGGCTTCTAATCGATGAAGAGTGTCACGACAGGGGGGGATTCAGGGCACCGAAGGGCCGTTGGGTTTTGATACCACTATAACCCTCGAACTTTAAGGCTCCCTTATTGTTATTGCCGGTCTGAAAGGGAAGAGGGATGCCCCCCTTTTATTGATTCAAATCATCTTCCCTTCCAAAGTACCTTGAACATGGAAGGTTACTACTGATTGCAGCAAAGTCGCGAGTATCCCTGTCAACGCAGTGGAAAGCCCTGGGATATCATCTTCTAACCCCCCGTTAACACGGCTGAGCGCGATTCTTAGCAGCTTGAAGGCTGCCATCGGGGTTAAAATATGCACTCTGCATGCGTTGGCTGGCTTCCCAACTTCTCCAGCCGCTGTTGGCGATTCGTGGCCAAGCGCAACAGAGCCATCGAATCACCCCGCGCGGAGAGCCGGGATTCATGACTATTCGCACAACAGAATATATAGAGGCAGCACAGATACAACCTGGCCAGCAATGGTGCAGCCAAATGGGTCCACGTAGACACGATAAAAAGCAATTGACTAATTTGCAGGAGGGCCCAACAATGCCCAAGGCAGGGCAGCATTTTTGAAGCCTGAATCTTGGCAATGCCAGGGAAAAGAAAGGAAGCAACTCAATAATCACCGGAATATCTGTCCCCTTATCCATGTGTTTTAGTGATGTGCTGATAGGAACACTGACATGTTTTTAAACCCGGTAGAACTCCATCTCCCTCCATCACTTCTCTGGTTCAGGAAGTTGGTTCGGGCCGAAATCTCAACGTCATGTGTCCCGATGCCGAGTGCATTTCTCGGCAATAAGAACTTGAAGCCATTAGCTAGATAGGATATATTAGATACCTACAGTTATTATATCCAGCTTGCACTGTTGTATTCGTCTAACTTGCTCCCCAACAAAAAAAAATAAAAATAAAAACCCAATGCCAATCCACCTCCTAGACGGCGGCCTCGGCACCACCCTCTGCGACACCCACCACACCACCTTCACCTCCACAACCACCCCGCTCTGGTCCTCGCACCTCCTCATCTCCTCCCCCTCCACCCTCCTAGCCTGCCAACGCTCCTTCGCCTCCATCCCCGTCAACGTCCTCTTGACAGCCACCTACCAGATCTCCATCGAAGGCTTCGCCCGCACCAAGACACCCGAATACCCAGAGGGCATCCCCCGCTCCGCGATACCAGGGTATCTGCGGACCGCGCTAGATGTCGCTGATAAGGCATGTGTTGATAACCATGGCCATGGCCATGGCCATGTGACGAAGCTGGCGTTGAGTTTGGGGCCCTATGGCGCCTGTATGGTTCCCGGGAGGGAGTATAGTGGGGATTATAGTGGGAGTGGGGGATGTGAGGGGGAGGAAGGGTTGGTTAGATGGCATACGGAGAGGCTGCGGTTGTTTGTGGATGCGCTGGGGGGTAAAGAGGGGTTCGAGGAGAGGCTGGGATATATTGCGTTTGAAACGATTCCGAGACTTGATGAGATACGTGCTGTGAGGAGGGCGGTGGGGGAGGTTGGTGTGAAGACGCCGTTTTGGATCTCGTGTGTTTTTCCTGGGGAGGGGGGGAGGTTGCCGTGGGATCGGTGTGGGGTTGAGGAGGTTGTGAGGGCCGCGTTGGGGGCGGTGGAGGGGGGGGAGATGCCTTGGGGAGTTGGGGTTAATTGTACGAAGATTGAGAAGGTGAGGGGGTTGGTGGGGGAGTTTGGGAGGTGGGTTGCGAAGATGAGGGAGTGTGGGGAAATTGCGAAGGTGCCTGCACTTGTGCTCTATCCGGATGGGACGGATGGGGAGGTATATAATACAGTGACGCAGTGCTGGGAGAAGAGGGATGGGGAGGGTAGGGATACCGTGAGTCCTCCTTTCTCTTTTTTCTTTTTGGGATATTTGAATACCCATCATGTTTATGGGACTATGCTGACAATAAAAGCAGCGGGACTGGGAGACGCAGCTTGCGCAGGTAGTCAAGGATGCTGAAAAAAGCGGTCCTTTTAATTTCTTCCTCGTTGGAGGCTGTTGCAAGGCCTCCCCTGAACATATCAAAAGACTTGGGCAGAAGCTTGAATTATGAGCCGGATCCGAGACTGCGCGCGAAGCACCTATCCTCCCAATGCGGACGAGAGATATCTCTAGTTTACATGTGATATCATTGATGAGCGCTAGATCTATCTATATCTATCTACGTGAACGGGGAATTATAATGGACGAAGCAGCTACCTTAACTATCTAAACAACATAATTGACGATACGGCCCACGCCTGTTTTCTGCGAGGCTGTTGGTTCCTTAACCTCCCCTTCCAGGAGACGGCCAGACCATAGGTCGATCTCGAGAGCACGGCGGAACTTTATCACCAAGTCAGCAGGGACTTTAAGAAAAGGCTTAAATTTTTCAAGGGGACAAGTAGAGACGAGAGAATGAATGAGACTAACCGTGGTCCTGTGGTACAGCTTCCATGCAATAATCGGCACAACAAAGATCGGAATGCCAATATATGAGGCTAAAAAGTCGGATGCTGACCAGTTCCCTTTGAGGAAGACAGGAAAGCCCTGGATAAGTGTGATGATGGTTGCGCCTCCGAATCCAACCCATGCGGTATACGGTTGGAAGGGCCCCGTCCATGGCAGCGTGTCGCGGCTAACCCCCTGCGCTTTTAGCGCAGCATGGAAGCGGATGTAGCAAAAGCAGAGGGTGGCCCAAGCGATGAGACCTGCGACGGTCGAAAGACTAAGGAGCCATGAAAAGGCTTGGGAGGCGCCTCCTACACCGAGACCTATTTTACCAAATTGGTTAGTATTCGGTTCGTCTGCCAGCATGGATAGCCAGGCTTCACTTACTGAGATAGGCCAGCGGGCCAAAGAGCCAGGCTGTAATGACCGCAACGTACGGCACGCCATTCTTCGACACTCGTCCAAATATTTGCGGGAGTTGGTGGTCCGTTGTCATCGCCACGATTATGCGCGAGCCAACCCAGCAGTACGAGTTTCCTGCAGACCAGGCGGACACAAGAATACAGGCATTGACAATCGACGGCAGTGCAGTGATGCCCGCCTCCTTGATTGCAATCACGAAGGGTGAGCTGTTTGCGTTACCAGTTCCAGAGACTAGATTTTCGTTGGCTGGACTGACGATTAACCCGATGAGGAACGAACCTAGGATGTAGAAAAACGCAAGCCGGTATGTGACGCGACGGGTAGCTCTCGGGATTGAGTGGTGTGGATCAACCGCTTCAGCAGCAGTAATGACGACTGTTTCAACACCGATGAAACTGAATGCTGCGTTGGTAAAGGACGCGAGGAACCCGAGGAAATGGCCGGTTGAGCCAGTGATGCCATTGTAATTTGTCCAGGGCCCAGGATTGTTCCAATAGCGGAAGCCGATGGGCTCTTTCTTCGGCCCGCCGCCAGCGGTTATGATAATGGAGACGAATATCAATCCCACGAAACACAGCACTTTGACCGCACCGCCTACTACCTCCGTCTCGCCCCAAAAGCGCACATTCATTAGGTTTATAAAGAGGATCAGGACAAGCGAGACTGTAATAACCACGGCCGGCGTCAGGTCGGTCCAGAACCCGACAATGATAGCCGAGGCGGACGCCTCAGACGCAATGGCGATAGCGTAGCAGTATCCGTAGGAGATCGCAAGTGAGAACCCGACAGCTGGATCGATGAAGCGACTCGCCCAGTGAGGAAAAGTACCTGCAGTTGGGAAAAGAGTCGCCAGCTCCCCGATGCTCTGCATCACGCACCACAGCACTCCGCCCACGATCAAGTACGCCAACAGCAACCCCGCGGGGCCCGCGTTCGAGTACGCAGAACCCGTCCCAATGAAAAGACCTGTGCCAATCCCACCGCAGAACCCAATCATGGTGACTTGATAATTGCGCAAACGGCGTTGCGTGGCACCGCGCCCGCCAACATTAAGTTGGAGCTCATCCTTGTGCGCGTCCTCATTGCCGGGATTGAAAGCTGGGGCCCGCCGGACAAAGTCCTGGATTTCTGGAGATATACCCATCGCGTTCGGGCAGTCAATCTGTTCACAAAGGAGCAGAATAAAAACCCCATTGACAAATACACTTGGGCAGGCATCTTGCTATTTGTGCTTCCTTCTGAATTCCCGAATTTAGCGTTGGGCTAAAATAATCGGAATGGCGACATCGGCCCTTCGTCGCGCTATTCGGCTTCTCTCATCCTGCCGAAGGAGAGTCGGAGGCTTTTGTTCAGGATGTGGTCTAACTACATTAGTGGCGATTTTGGTATATGGTGGATTTCCCTTGATGGTGATTCTTTCGCTGCTATTCTCATTATTGGTGGCATCCTGCGTATAGCTTATAAGAAGGTGGGCTGTTCGAAATGGAAACATGTCGGGATTTTCGAATTGGCCAGACGCCCCCAGGTCGTGATGGTGCACCCCAGCTATCAAACTTCAGACTCGTCAAACACAGTGATCAATCGATGCTAGGAATGGAGTTTGTCGAGTGTGTCCACAAAATAATCAACTGATAAAGGGGGTTCAAGCCTCAAGGAGCTTTGGAATTAGGGTTCTGGGACAAATGTTGTTCCGGTCCGGTCAATGGCTGCTTCGTCCAACCTCGACGCTTTTGCAAAATATATATTTAACCCTCTGTGCTTCATCTTTAAATGGCCACTGCACATTGCTGTCACGAAAATTCCCTAGTAGGGTTTATTCAAAGGCCGCCCCTGCCGCCAGAGGAGAGTCGAAGAGCGCGAAGTTTATTCAAGACGTTGATCGATTATGCGCCTGGCCGTGCATCAATAGGCAATTATATAAACCGGTAGTCTTTATAAATGAACCATTTAACCGCATTAAATGTCAGGACGAGTTCCTGGAGTTTCTCTTTACTTTGCATACACATGAATGTATCACGGGAAGAAGATTGTTGGACTGATTCAAGTTTTTCTCGAGTTTTCGCTTACATTCAAATTCCCTGCCCTGGAATCTTGAAGAATAAAGACACAGATATGAATACCATAGCCTGATTTTTGCGGAATATTGGGTTGTTGGGTCTTTCATGCGACGGGGGTGGGTTTCTTCCTACCGAGGCAGATTTACCCCGATACGGGCAGACGCTCCGATTGACTGACATCTCCTCAAGATATAGACAGACTCTTCCATGGGGTAACTGTAGAGAGAGAGCTGCAATATATTCCCATGCAACTGGACCTCATTTCAAAATTGTTCCAGGCCCATATGTGCATCCAGTGGTTGGTTATATCAAGAGCATAACAGAATAGATATCTGCTCAGCAGCCATTAGATTGGCATTCTTCACTTATTCAGGTTGTACCCATCAGAATTGGAAATATGAATGACACTGCTTAGTTAACATCATCTAGATTGTTCAAGCCATGATTAAACTTTCCTTTCAGGCTGCAGCATATGTGCTGCTTCATACCATGGCTCAAGGCCACTGCACTGACTGCATCTAATGTCTGCAAAATCCTCCTTTCCCTAGGTCATGGATAATCTGGGTCAACAGGTGCCACACTCATAGCACCAGCTGCAATATCCCCATTCCTTGGGGAAGCTGAGGAAGCAGCACCATATCCAGAAATTCAAACTCTCTGGCTCTCTAACAGCAATGTTCCCACTTCCTTGTTGCAGCCTATTTTGCCATCTTGATTAACCAAGCAGTTGCTGTCTCTTATGAGGTAGTAGTTGTCAGGCCATCAACAATCGTTCGTTTGCTGGTGCTCTTCCCGCGTGGTTGTGGCATCCGTGATGTAAGCATTCTCAGGATGTAGTCGTGTAGCTTCTGCGGATTGTGCTCAATGATTCGTTTCGTTGTTGGCAAAGGAGGAGAGAAATGAACCCTGGAAAAGTGCAGGAGAGATACGTGGCTGAGGCAAGATTACATAATCGAGACCAGCCACGCAATGTCTTCGACCAAGTGTGGCTGGGGAAAATCCAAAATAGAACAACAACATCACTGATGAATCATGATGAATGCGGTTGGGAAATTCGACGTCCGATGGAGAAATATGTGGGCTATCTTGCCCACTTTTATGTCTGTGAGCAGAATTCAACTCCATATCGCCCGTCTCCGCTGTGGCTCGTCGAGGACTTGTGCCCGGTTCAGACTTCAAACTTCAAACTGGGGGTCCACAGCCGCTGACGCGGTGTGGCGATATGAACCGTGGTATGGAACGCCCTGCCATGAAGCTCTTCAGCACTGCCGTCACGAACATCGACCGGGGTGGCTGAAGGAATCCTCGTTTATGTTGCGAGACGTTGCGTCAAACAGCCGTTGAGCCTCATCAGCCACCATCCATCACCGAGATGTGAATACGAAGCTTGTTTTTACGACAGAATGCTATTTTTATAACTAGCGCGATTTTGGCTTTGCGAAGTTGCGAGGTACCTGGATATTGTGCCTGTGTGCATAGATTCATTGCCTGGATTGGCTGAAACTCAGACTCAGATTCGCTTTATCGGCTTGGGATTGTCTTCAAACTCAGAAGTCAGACTCGATAATGTTGACGAGAACCTTGGTTGCCGTCCACTTCTCTGGGTCATAGAAACTTGAACGATCCACCGAGGGGAAAGAAGCTCGAACACCGCATGAGCATGAAGTTTACTGGATGTTCTGAAACTATTAGCAGGGGTTTGGAGTGTTTATGCGGCAGTTTCCCCTCTTGGCTATATCACCATGCATTATTATTCTTCTCCGGAGTCTTCGACGGAGTTGGCGCCGAGAAACGAGATACGACGGAAATTCTATGCACGCTTTGGACGTGGAAATCATCCGTGTGTGAAGAAACAGATCTACCACGAGTTTTTTCACGTAGCCGCGAGTCGCCAGGGTTGAACGGTATATCGGCATATGATTTGACCTTTCTTGCTATCAATAACCAAAAAGTCGGTCGCAGATAGAGCACGAACAGCGCAGCCGTCCGGACTATGGGGACGTTTGCATCACCCTTGAGCTGACAACAAAAATGGATATACCAACTTTGAGAATGTAACGCTCTGCATTCGATGTACATTAGCCTTCGCTCGCAACCATGAAGCACATCTCCATAGCATTGCAAATCTTATAGATTGTCGTAATCGGCCAGATCTCGCCCGCGATAGAAATGGTTTTGAGGTCGTTTATGTAGATTCACCATCCGGGGCTTAGACCGTCGTGATCGTGTCTGTCTGTACTGCCTTCGCCATCGCCATCTTCAGGGATAGTAGCAAAGTCGGCCCGTATATCGAGCCATCTGCAACCACATCGAGTTGATTGGCCGAACCGCAGCCAATATGCGCGTTTCAGATCATCATGACGACTGCCATTCAGCAACTAGCATGGCCGAATCCAAGTCACATCGCTGGGCACTGGTAAAAATAAAGCTAGTCCCGAGCTGCTTCTCGAGTCGAGGACACGAATCCGAGTCTGTCCAAGACGCTACGGGGGAAATCCGCCCTAAACCCTGCCGCCAACACGCTTAGCCTTGCATCGTCGTTTGGTCTGGCAGATCTTCAGACTTCGTGTTTCAGGAACTCCCACCTTCGACCACGCAGATTCCGCCCTGCCCACCGCGGCCCCGAGTCTCCCACCGCAGAAGCGAGGTCGATGCTATGGGGATGGTGAAAGGCACAGCCGAGCTGTCTACGGGTGACTGATAGGATATCGCTTCCTCCGCCGGCCTGGCTGTGGCCAAGGTGGCCGGAGACGCGTACCAACGAGGGGCGGCATCCCAGCCTCAAGATGATGATACTATCTCACTCAAAGATGGCCAATATGGGTATTTTGCTGTGATCGGCAGCAACAGGCTCCATCGCATCGCATCGAACCCACCCCCCAATTTGCAGAAACATCCAACAAGCATGGTGATTCCGCACACGGCACCTGGTTGCCACCAGATAGGCTGGCTCCGGGCTGGCATGCTATGCGTGTTTGCCGTTTCCCCAAGCCTCCAGGGGACCTCCGCCTTGCGCCTGTGTGCAGCTCACTCCACTTTTTGCGTGATACCCCCGAACCATGTTACCATGTACGCAGTGGGCTCTTGTTGTTAGTTATCAGCCGGGATGTGGTAATGTTCAGTATGCATTGCTCCGGGTACCTGGTCGCTTCCATGTCAAGACCCTTTCTTATCGCCTGTCAACAGCATCGGTCTGTACCAATTTGCGGTATTTGGCAATACACCGAAACATCATGCTGATCGTGACGATCGAAAGCGTCTGAAACGGTGCATTTTCCCCTGCCGCCCTGCCTAATCAGAGCTGGTCGAATGGTGGTCTTTTGCCTTTCCCATCAGCGCCGCCGGCCAAGGTTTTGAGTTTCTTGTCCCATTGGTGGTGGACACGGGTTGAGTCGACGTCGTTTGGTTCCTGCAATACCCACAGCAGAAGCTTCAAGGGGGTGTGGCTCTGAGAAACCCACCTTGGATTCCGTCGCCAGTCAGGAAATAGGGCCGAGATATGCTTTCCGGGAAGTATATATACTCGTCCCATCTTGCCACTCGATGTTTTATATCTCCTCCCCCCCCCAACCCAAACCACACTCTCTATCTGTTCTGTTTAAGTTTTCCATATATCTGCCACATTCTCTACAAGATTTTAAAAAACAAAACCAATCCCACTGTCATAATGAAGCTCTTCTCTATCATTTCCGGCCTCGCTCTGGCTACCGCCGCCGCTGCCCTCCCCCAGGGTTTCCCAGGCTTCCCACCCGGCTTCCCAATTCCAACTGGAGGCTTTCCTACTCCAACTGGAGGTTTCCCTCCTACGCCTACCGGGCCAGTCCCTACTGGCACCGGCGCCCCCGATTTGGGACCTGGTGACGACTTCCACTTCCCCCCCCTCAAGAACCCTGCCTGGTGGTAAAGGAGTCCAACCACCGCTCCACCCAAAATCGCCGGCTCGTCACATATCCGGGACAAGCTCGCAGATTTGAACTTCTCTCCTGTGCTCTAAGCTCTGCCACGTTTTCACGCTGAACTCTGCTGCCTCGAATTACGATAATCATTCTACGAGCGAAATCCTGTGATATGGTGCAAAACAAAATAAATCGGGATGGGTTGCAGCGCACGCCTTCCTACTACTACGTCAATCAAACGCCCTTTCAACAACGATACCTAAACTACGCCTCTTTCGATTCTCAAAAGCCTAGCTTGTTCTTTTCTTCCATCTTCGTAACCGATCTACATTGCGAAGAAGGGGAGGGGAGCTAGCTGAGCCTTTTTAGCTTTCTCCTACCGGCAGATATCCGCTCCTTTTGTCTACCCAGTTTTGCATAATAGTCCTACCTGTACTCGGATTGGGGGTTTTGGCTTCCTTGCAATTTAGACGGCTTTCTACGTGTACGAAATTATACCCCCCTCCGGGTGTGGAGGCAAAAGATGGCTGGACGGGATGAAAAGAAGCGGGGAGGAGGATGGGGAGCTGGAAGAAGAGGGCAGTGGTGAACGTGATGAATTCGTGATATTTGCAGTGCATTTCCTTTCCGCCCCCTCTTCTGTTTCTTCCCCCTTAGCCCCTTGTTTTCTCTTTTTTGTTCCCCCTGGCTTTTGCTTTTGCCTGCACATCTTTTCGCCCTGTAATTAGTTACTCCTTTTTGTACATGAAGAAGCCATATCACACTCCTTTTCCTCCTCCAAAAATGAAGATACCCATATACACCCTTGTCTCCTCTTCCGCGATCAAGCTATAGTTTATCAACTCAATTTTTCCCTGGCGAAATGCATCCACTTAACGACCTCCTGATCTTCGCCAATATAGATTAAAAAACTAGCTGCTCAAAAACTGTATGTAAGCGACGGGCGAAAAAAAAAAGACGCGTCAAAAATGCACAATAATTATCCTGCTCAAATTGTGAAAAGATATTCCATCACATCATCCTTCTAGACCCTTGTAAGTTGTGCTCCATACTTCTCCCCGTTTTTGATCTTTTTTGCCTTCCCCCATGTCTTGCTGCTCGCCCCCTTTAGGTACCCATGCGCACTCCGCGTAAACCCCAGCAAATCAATACCCCATAAAGCACTCAAAAACCGACCCCTGGGCGGCACCAGCTTGCTTGCCCCATGCTTGCTTCGCTTGCATGACAAAACCAATATATATAAAAAGAAATGCCGCATGATTTATCCAATCACATAATTCACCTCCCTTGTTAAAAAACCATACATCGGTGATTTCGGGGGAAAAGGGCCCAAACGGGCCGAGTCAAAACGAAACGCACCAGACGGAAACGGAAAGGAAAGAACCCCTTCTTCTTCTTTCGTCCTTCGATTCTTCTTCGGCGCGGCTTCTGTTCACCAAAACCTTACCGCTCGCTGACGAATCCCTGCCACATGTTAAGGCTTGCATCTGATCAGTGACCAGTGATGATGCGCAAAAACTATCGAATTCTTTAATATATGCTTATGCTTTAATATATGCTTATGCTTATCACAGCGACGACAGGCTGGGTGGGGAAAAGGAGAACTCTAACTGGTTGGCAGACTGCTTCTAGCGGGATCGGCATTGAATCGTGTATCTTCTGCCCGGTCATTAACAGCTCCTTCTTCGGCCCGTCGGGGTCCCGAGTGGTTCTGGTGTGTTGGTTATTCACACATTATTCCTCCAACGGGCGTTGTATGCCGGAGTCGGTTTCGCACTCACGGACGCACGCATGGTGTTGGCCGGAGTTGTGTGGACTGGGTGTTTTGCAAGTTGGTGAAGATCTTTCTTTTTCTGCCGTTCGCTAACTACGCGCCGGGTATTGCGAGGGGATGTGGGCACCGTGAGGGGGGGATCTGTCGATCATAATTTTGACTTTCGTAACAACCCAACTCCATTCCTCTTGGGCTTTTCTTTTTCGAGAACGAGAGTGAGAACAGGGGAGTTCTGGAAAATTATTATGTCATTCTCATGCTTATGCTGGTTGTTTTATATTGCTCTGCGATCTTTTGCTGTTTTGGTTTGGCTGGGGGGGTGGTTTGTATAGCGACTATGGAGTTCCCCATTGTGCATATGCCGCTATTATGGGGTTCGTTTTTCTTCAGGCTAAAAATTTTGCATGGGAAATATTCCGTTTAATATACTTGCTGGCGGGGGAGGTAGGGGAGGTTGGAGATCAATGCAAGTTCTCCGTTACGCAACTAGTAGTGGATGTGCATCTAGGACGTCTACATGCGACGATACGGTGCAAGACACAGCGTCTATGGAATGTTCGATAAGTAACATGTCTCATGACCTTCGCGAAAATCCCAAACCCTTTGGATGCCAAATGGCATGTAGTCTATCAGTCAGTGATCTCCACCTGCCTCTACATACCTCGGAAAAAAGAACTGATAGCTACGTAGCATTTTATATTGACCTCCTCCACAGCAAGTCGCTGGGCCCCTCTCTCACAGCTAGGTATGGCGTTCTATTATCTGTTTGATCGCATGGAGACGCCTAGCAGCCATCTGACTTCACGCTGTTATCTGAGGCTCTGGCCTCGGTTATCCGATCGACGAACGGGCGCGGAGATGTGCTTTGATAAGGCGTGCATGGCGCAAACCGGCTTGGTCCGACCGAGGCTTTGGCAGCCAGCCACCTTCGAGCATTGAGTGAGCCTCTCCTGAGTAGCCTGTCGAATATTCATTCGGATGGTGCTTGGTAGATCTTCGGTAGTCATTTGCTTCGCATTGATTTCGTGTTTTGATCTGCCACATAGATAGTAATTTTTGGTTTTGGGACACGGGTAATTGGGGATATCGGGATCCTGATGCCGCTCCAGGCGGGATTTTCCGTCCGGGCCGCAGAAAATTCGGGAGAGCCTTCTTTAAAGTCAGATCTCTCTGAGTGACGGATTTACTGCTGATCGAGGAGTAGAATCGGAGAGACGGGTCGTTAAGCCACATATATGAAATGGATCGTCAATAAAGAGCCTTGAGATCGCTCCTTGTTTCGAGGCGCAGATGTATCTGCGAAACAAAACGAAACGTGCCAGGCCTCAACAGGGGCGGACCCCTTGATTTTTGAATCCTTGGTGTGGGTAATCGGGGAGTGAAGCCAAAATACAAACACAAATATGCCAAGAAGGACCCAGGGTTGTTCTAGAGTGTCACTTTGAACAAGCATCCTGCCAAGTTTCTCATTCTCCTTCCTAGAAAGGCCCATTTCTTGTTAATCCCGACTTGTTAGGGAAAGCATGCTCATTAAGTCTCGGGCCTATCAAATAGACTTGCATCGTGAAAATTGCAGCATAAGTCGAGTGAGGTGACCGGTCCAATGTCAATCAGTCTGGGTAAAGGCCCGTAAATTGCGCGATGGGCCCGGGGTACAACGCAGGAAAAAAATGAGGTCAGGAAGCTCACATTATGGATTGCAACCAATGTGAGCAATTCTTGCCAATTGATTGCGCACGCAGTCAAAAGCGAAACCCACACCAGGAATTGTCTCTGGGGTGATGGCATATTCAACAGCAATGCGACGTTGAAAAGGCGATCTTCTCGCTTGAATCAATGGACTATTGGCTTCCTGCATTCGGCAAGTGGAAGATCTGCCCCCATATTTTTCGGCGGTGGCCGCTGGAGGAGCGATCGCCCGAGTAGCAGAGTATGATGTTGCATATTTGATATCTCTCCGCATTGCAGGTCGGAAAAAGCCGCGCCTCTATTTCTGTTCAGATAATGATTGGGCTTCTAGGGAGCAAAGCTCGTGATAACCGATGCATCTGTTTAAACAAGCTTTGTCGTTCTGGATCCAGGTTAATCTCGGAGGACGTTGGTTCCCGAAATGCGGCGATGGACAGCAACGCCACAGGTTATCGATTCCACATCTCTAAGGGAGCTGCTCCAACCACACCGCTAGCAACCAAGAACGACCATCTGGATGGTCACATATAGGGTTTCGAAGGGTGAGTGAAGGTCAACGCAGAAGCAAAGTCCGCTTCGAGTATTGGGCTTCTCGTTTCAGGATCAAGATACCAAGATATCGAGCGGTATCGACGTGTCGCAGCTAGTAAGTACAGCGCAGAGCAGGCTCGCGCATATTCGCTTCATCTCAGTCTGATTGTTGAAGCTACACCCCCTTGGCCGAAGGAGTGGAAGGCGCAACGCTAGGCCATTTACGGTATTAGCGTCTCACGTGACCATTTCTATTTGAACGTCATCTCGGCAATCCTCGCGCCGACCACGACAAATTGCCTTTCTCGGCAAGCCGCAGTCCATCCCGATCCCCGAGAAAATGGAGGCATGATGTTGTTCTTTGCCCTGTGCGACAAATCATTTCCTGTGTATCTTCTTGTCACCCCTTATTGGAACTGGTATTGCGGCTGATAGTTTCCACACCAGTATACCGACGAGTGTGCCTCCCAGCCGAGTCGTAGTTACCGGGATCAATGGGCTTAAGATTCTCCATAGTGTCCAATCCACGCCAGCCGTCTTCCCCAAATAGGGTTGCCACGACCTACGGTAGTTGGCCGATTTTGGAATTGGTCGCTTGTCCTTCGATTATTTCTTCCGTTCTTTTCGTATCCGCTTGTTTTCCCGAGCGCTTCGACAGCTCTGGATTCCTCTGGCTCTCCCAGGTATAAAAATGAGTTTAATTTCCTGTTAACCAAGTGTCCGTAATATTATTGATATTACTTTGCTTTCTCATTTTATTCATTGGTGTTATCTGGCGTTTTTCCATCGTCGCCACAACATATTGCTGGTATCGCCTATTGCTGGTTTGCGAGTTCCCAACTTTCAAGACCGCCACGATGCGATTCCAGCACCCCAAATACTGGGCTATACTATGTATGGCAGCTTGGGGTTTGGAATCATCAGCCCAGCTTTTGCCCCCTGAAGTTTCTCCTGTACCGATTCCATCATATTCTGGTTGCCCCATCGATGGCCCCGTTCTCCCTCGCCCGACGAATCTCTCCAAGTCCAAACATGTCAAAGCTGCGGTGGAGAAACTGTCCAGCGCAATTGACTCCGCTCTTCGTGGAGAAATTAAGGCGGGCTGGAACGTGGAGAACTCCTCGTTCTCGTTGGCTTTCTCTACGCCGAGCGACGATGAATATGGAAACGATGGAGGCCGACCTTTGTGGGAATACCACCACTTAGCAGATGGAAATGTTAATGGCACCAAAACAGTGGACGGCAACTCACAGTATCTGATTGGTTCCGTTTCTAAAATATTTTCGAATCTCGTTCTGTTGAAATCAGGAATCAATATTGAGGATCCTATCACAAAATATTTGCCTGAACTTAAACATCAGAAGTCACCGATACGCTGGGAGAATATAACTTTTGCTTCTTTGGGGGAGCATTTGGCTGGAATCCCCCCTGGCTGTATGTTATCGCACCCTCTTTTTTTAAGTCAGAACCATTTCCCTGCCTGCTAATTACTTCCTAACAGACGGTGGCTTCGAATTCTACTTCCTCGCACCTCTTTATGAACAGCTAGGCTTTCCACATCTTAACGGTGACGAATATCCTGGTTGCGGAGTCGCAGGGTTAAACAAAGGCTGTACTAAGGAAGGTAAAGACGTCCTTCATTTCTCCGTTTTGTCGTATTCTGTTTCTGACATATCGCTCTATATTACAGTACTACTCAAAGCAATGCTTGACATCTCGCCTGTGTCTGTACCATTTTCTCGTCCTATATATTCTCAGCTTTCATACTCTCTGTTTATTCTTGCCGTCAGTAAGGAGACAGGCAAAGGTTTTGATCAGCTGCTCGACGAGATGATCATTCAGCCAATGGGTATGACCAATACAGGCGTTTCACCTGGTGATAGCGAAAAAGCCGTGATCCCACCCGGCGACATGGTTGGCTGGGGGTCAGATTATGGTATAAACGCGCCGTATGTTTTTGTCTTCGCCGTTTTCATCTTTTTATCTATTCCACCTTGGAGCTACCACTAACCATATGACAGTGGGGGCGGGCTATACTCATCGGTCAACGACCTCACTCGGCTCAGCAACTCCATACTCGACAAAACCGCACTTGAAACACTTGACCTAGTTCGCAAATGGCTGAAGCCCAAATCTATGTCGTCTTCCCCGTCAACACTCATAGGGGATCCCTGGGAAATCCAACGCACAACCAATCTCACACCAGATCACCCTCATACAATTGACCTCTACGCTAAAAGCGGAGGCGCAAATGGATACGTCTCCCAACTATCCATAGTAGATCAATATGGAGTGGGGTTTGTCACATTGGCCGCCGGGCCCCCCGGATCCGTTTCCATCCTGAACGATGCCTTGATCGGTGGTCTCATGCCAGCAATCGAGCAAGAAACCCGAGATCAGGCCCAAAAGTACCTAGGAAATTTTACCAGTGGTGCAAAAACAAGCTCTGATTCCTCCAAGAATCAAGCTGATGCTCCTATTACCCTCTCGCTGAGCATGGACGAGAAGTCAGGCCTTAAACTTGATGCCCTCACTCGAAATGGCTCATCGATTACGGATGGCATTACTGGAATATTTTCCCAAATACTCCCCATGATGGGTATCCTCAGCACGGATTTCAGACTTTACCCATCCGAATACGAAGTCCCCGTTCCTAGAAGTGACAAAGACATGTACACGAATCTCCCATATGATTCCGAGTATTCCAAGAACCTCATCAGAGAGCATTGGCGTATCAACTTCGATATCGTGCCACAAGATAACAAGCAAATGTCTGATCTTCCTGGTCAGGGAGCTCTGGTGGATCTGTGCTCGTCGTGGCAGACGACTGATTGGCTGACGTATGGCGGGGAGGGAATGGATAAGATTGTTTTTGTGCTTGAAGAGGGGAGTAGGGAGGTTGTAGGTGTTGAGGTCCCGTTTTTGAGGAGTGGGAGGTTGGCTAAGAGTGAGTAAATAGATGGTGATATGGCCGGTATTGTTGTTTCTCACATGTTTCCGTTCCCAATTAGAGGTGTTTTATTCCCCCTTTACTTTTTAAATTTTATGCTCTAGTTGTATTAGAGCTAGTTAAGCTTGATTGAACCCTATTTTGTAGAAATATGAAAATCAACCTGCAACAATGTTATCGGCAACAGAACATACTTATCACAATACTCTACTATACTAATCCAACATCTATGCTTCCAATGCCGCCTGCTGTTGTCTATTGAGGATATATCAAAATATATTGATACAGAGGCAATATTACATAGAAAACAGCAAACTTTAACCAATCTAGACATATATGGCGGATGTATATATGCAAAGAGAAGGGAAAACGCTCAAATGCATTAAACATCCTAGCCCGACATTGAAAAAGCACACCGTGCAACAAGACGTTATATTCATCGTCCCCTTTTTTCCTGTACATCCTTCACTCGGCATAGACTCCAAGCACACCGCACAAAAAAGTATAAATGGTAGAATAGTAGAATGGTAAAAGATTCATCGTCGCATCCAAGGAAAGAAGAATTAAACAAAAAAAGACCATTACATCCCGAAAAACACAACGAATACTCCCACAACAGCCGTCACGAGCCACTTTCCGCCGAAGGAAAGTGCAGGAGCGCTACCAGGGAAAACTGGTGAGATACCAGTTGGGTATCCTCCAGGTCCGGAGGGGGTTGAATAGGAAGGAAGCACGCCCGAGGCGGTGGTCGGTGGGGTTGAAGGGCAGTATTCACCGTAGCAATGTTCGACAGGTTCTGGAGTGACGGTGGGGACTGGAACGCTGGATAGGGTTGTAGGATACTCCTGGCCTGGGTTGGCGGGGTATGTTGGGATCGCAGCCGGATATGTCTCGATTGGCACTGTAAGCGTCACGGTTGTGGGGGTTGCAGCACACTTGGGGCAGACAGTGATGATCGTTGTCCATCCGGCTGGGGGTGCGGTCGGGTAAGCATCCGAGCCGGTGGGAGTGGCAGAGGCGGTTCCTGGGAGGTAGGTTGTCGTATACGAGGTGGTTATTGTGGTATAACCTGTGGGGCAGATGGATGTATATGAGGTAACAATCACCGTGGTGATTGGTTTCGGTCCAGAGCCGCTCTGATATGCACCAGTTGGGTACGCCAGCGTGGGAGCCGCGGTCGTGTTAGTGAGGGGATATTTGGTGCTAGGTGTATAGGTGGGGATGGGTGTGGTCGAGCGCGTCAGCGTTATAGGGCTACCCGAGCTGCTCGATCCAGTTGGATAATCGCTGCAGCCTGAGGACGTCGTGTATTCTGTGGGGCTGGCACTATAGGAAGTGCTTCTAGTCGATACCGAATGGCTCTCTGTAGGATAATGAGTTGACACATCGCTCGTCGACACGGTGGAGCGGGTGAGGGTTGGGGAGCTGGAGCTTTGAGGATAACTGGAGGGAGGGGCTGAAGTACTCTGTGTTGAGCTACGAGTTGAGACCCTAGTCGATGTGCTGGCTCGGCTGGTAGTTGTAGGAGACGCACTGTAGGAAGTGCTTCGGGTAGAAACCTTGGTAGTCGTGGTGCTGACCCTGGTGGAGGTTGTAGGTGTCGTAGATTTGGTTCTAGTGGACACTGAAGTGGTTGTAGTAGATCTACGCGTGGTTGAAGTCAAGGTAGTTGACGTGCTCGCGCGAGTAGATGTGCTTGTGCGAGTAGATGTGCTTGACCGAGTGGTGATGCTGGTGGTGGTCTTCGAGGACGTGGTGACAGGAGGAGAATACTTGTACAAGATCTTCTTCATGTTGTCTGCGTAGCTCATGCCACCGTACCGGTTTAAATCAGACTGAGTAGCTTCCCAAAGCATGATACCCCCGAAGTTGGATGGGTATTTCTTCATAAATTTTTCCACCATAGGTTGCACCTGGGGTGGGGTAATGTAGTAACCAGCAATGGCCGCTATGGGAGACGCCGGTAAGCCGATAAAGATTCTCGCTGAAGGGTTCACGCTCTTCTTAACAACTTGCACCCATTGGTCGAATGAAAACCCTGATGTTTTCGGGTTTGCAACATAGCTCGCGGCGGAACACTGGGGAGTGTTGTAGAACTGGATGAAAATGAAGTCAAAGTATGAGTTGGTAATGGGTTCCAGTAGCTGTGGGTCATCCGGAAGGCATTGGGGGGCGGCAGAAATGTAATATCTCCGCGACGAGTCTTCCTTAAACCGGAGGCGGAGGCGATTGACCATTGTTGTATATCCTAACTCGTTAGCTTATGTTTCTAAGTTTATGGAAAGTAGGCATTCTTACCGTAATTGCCATCATACTCGATATCAAAATCAAATCCATCAAGAACATTGTCACCAAAGGGACGGAAGTTATCACCCCAAGCACTCGTTTTCGGACCGTAGGCACCCCAAAGGAAGTCAGCGAAGTCGGTGGCGCTTTTCTTGGTCGTGATTTTATAACCCCTGACACCACCGCCTAGCGAAAGCAGAATGGTCTTTCCAAGAGCTTGGCAGATCGGGATGTCTTCCGAAATTTGATGGCAGTCAGACAGTAGTTTAGTTTCGATGCCATCCTTGGTCACAAAGTAGCTGTCTGCACATTGATTCCCAAAGTTTGAGCCTGGGTATCCGCCTGGGCCTTGTTCTGGGAATATATGGACGAATGACAGAGGGATAATATCCAAGGAGGTTTGCTCGCAGAAATGTCGCAGGCGATCTTGGTAGGCACCTTGACCCTAATGTAGATGTTAGTATCGACCATTGACTGTTTCCGGGCTACTTACATAGTAGACTGCAAGATTAGTTTTCGATTTCGGGTCCAAGGCCAGAGTCGATGAAACCAAAAGACTGGACGCAGCCGCAATGGCTGTCAAAAGTTTGGTCAAACCCATTGAAGGAGTGGTATTCTATTAATGAATTATAGGGGGCCTGAAATAAAACAAGAAATGGACAGAAGGCAACCCCTATGAAACGACAGGAGTCTGTCAAACTGCAATTTAAAGAGAGGACGCAAACAAAGCGTTTGCTGTGGGCTTTGACAAGGGATGGAAAGAGCGCGAAAAGGAAACGAGGAGAGGAGAAAAAGATGGGCCTATGGCATATTATAATATATTGTCAGCGGTATTATCCTCCGAGATTGGGGGAACCCGCAAAGGGATCCATAGCCTATGGGAGGCAAAATGGCCACCCCGGTTTGAGATAAGGGGAAGCGCCGACTTTGCGGTTGTCAAGATATGGTAAGCTCAAGGCGCCCACTCATTTCATTCCAGCGCATTTTAATTCACAATATTAGGTTTGTTAGGCAGATAAACCCCATCTCCTACTGGTAGGACTATTAATATCAGCCACGGTTGGATCCTCTCACCTTAGCGCCATGGTGGACTAATACTGGTTTCCTGGCGCTTGGAGAACGGAGGACATGGGCCCAGCAGGAGATATGCATGGAGAGGAGAGTCTTGATCTTCCGTGTTCCAATCTGGACACCATGATGTACGCTCTCTATTTCTGCGGTCCCGGATGACTCGCACGTTGAGACAACATATTGCAAGCAAAGAAAACGACGAAAAGAAGAAATTCACTACCCCAAATGATCTTGGGATATTCTGTGCCACAATCCCCGTCAGAGCAAGGAACAAGATAGATTGGTTTACCACTTGTCCCCTCCATCGTTTGCCAAGCAATAGAGTGAGGTTGCATGCGGCTCAAAAAGTAACATATTAGCCTGCCCAGACCCTGGGCGAGATGGGTCGAGGGCAACTCAGCTCAACGGCTCTAACTAGGAGTAGTTATATGCCTATTTGAAGTGGGCTGAGATTCTGTGCAGTAGTGATGGATCGTGGTCTGGACGCAGGTGACTGTCATAGACGTTGGTGAGAGGATTGAAGCTAGTTTTGTCATATCGCCGTATGTATAATGCAACCAATACCGGCCTTGCCATTTATAGTTAGAATATGCCAGGGCACTGGCGCAAAATGGGCGTACTAGGCTATATTATGCTTAGTTGGTATTATCGGCTCGTAATGGCTGTACTCAGCTGTTAATATCTGGTATGCAACGCTAACGAGTTCTTCCCCGCTTGTGCCTGACGATGGACCAGGCACAATCTCCCCTCCATGGAAAAGAGATGGGCGACCCAAAAAAAGTATATGCCCATATCAGCTTATCGTTTATTCCGAGGTATGGATACACATAAATGCCGTGGAATCAAGGCTGTCTATCTTGTTCCTCAACTCGTGGATGGTGGGTTGGAATGCGGGCGTTGAGCCTTCATGCAGGTACGCACTTTTCGATGCGTCCAATCAGCTGGATTAATAAAGTATTTCGAAGGTTAAATCCGCCAGGCAAGAGATGTCATGCAGTGTGCCAAGGTTGAAGAGCCAGGGCTGGCGACCTAGAATTCTGTCATTTCCACACACTCGGAGATAGCGCAAAAATGCGCCGCTAGGGGCTCTATTTTTTCGCCCCCCTCCATCATCCACTGGGCCGGTTCGCTCCATTGGCGTATGGAAACGGGGAAGAACAGTCAAAACCGCCTCGGTTCGACGCCAGAGGCGAGCGAATTCACGGAGAAGCCGTTTGTTTCTTTGCGGATTGGAAAGTTGATTCTGTGGTGGTTGAGCCCGGCAAAACGCAGTTGTCGTCCATCCCATGCAATCCATTCTTTCATAGACTCCATCGAAAATAGCATCCCGGTAATGTGGTGCGAGTTGATTTCGGCGGTGAGGAAAGATGCTGAAAGGATGCTGGTGATGTTGGAAGTCGGAGGTTGAATTAAACATTTTGATCAGCGTTCATATTGCCCAAAATGGGATAACCAGCCCATGCGATCAACATTCCAGAAGAAAATATCTTCCCGCAATACGAAGACTATCAGCTGTAGCCTGTAGGGCTTCCCAAACGTTTGGAATTCTGTACCAGATGCTATTCAGTTGATTCACGGTATTCCAGCTACAGCAGGATGGTTTTGTCGCTCAACCTCGCCTCATCCCTCCCTCCTTGTCCCTGGATTACTTGGCAGTCGCTCGAACGGCGAAACCCCTTATTAATCCTCCGACATCAATAATGCGAGCTAACCTCAAATTTTTAAATTTTTAAGCCGCCTGGGTTGATGCAAGGGACTAATCGTGCCGCACGCAGTGGCCACACGGGTTGCAGTTTTGCTGCACCCGTGGTGGGTGCGCCTCACCAGTATGATAATATCACCACTAGCATAAATGTATCTTTTGTATGGAGAACACATATAAAAGATACTTATAGATATCTATGATTTCTCCACCACCACACTAGATATAACTCTCAGATTTTAATAGAAGTCTCTAGACACTATAAGGAATATAATAATTTTAATAAAAGTATGATTGTCTCCTTCATTCTCTTTTTTTCTATTTTTAGTGTCAATTTTAGCATGTTTTCAGTTTTATCCTAATTTTAAGAGAATAATCCATTTTCAATGGATTTACTTAATATTATTATATTCTCTAGTATTTCATGTATACTCTATTCCAATATGAGCTACATATCTAGTGTGGTGGTGGAGAAATCATGAAAAATAAAACATCATCAAGTAAGTATCTTTTATATGGAAACCCCATACAAAAGGTACCTAGTGGCAGTTTTTATGCTAGCAGTGATATTATCATAGCGGTGAGGCGCACCCACCACGGGTGCAGCAAAACTGCAACCCGTGTGGCCACTGCGTGCGGCACGATTAGCCTGGTATTCGAGCGGTGTCAATGGCTACTAGCCCATAATCCCGGAATCCAGGGAGCGATATCCGAACCCCGATGGATTGTCAATGAGGGTTTCGATTATTCAAGAGTTGTGGTAATGTCTCATGACCCCTCGCGGGCTCAACTAATAATGGGGCTAGATCAAAGCCAGGGAATTGGCTGCCTGCGGTTATCCATCAATCGAGGCCATCTACCTATACTACTGTTACTCCCCTAGGTTTTTTTAATTTACGAGCCCCGCACAAAATTGGGAGCTTGCAGAAACTGCTATGTACATACAAACAGGATAAACTGTGAAAGGGATTCAGCAACAAAATACACATTTCAAAGCTGAAAAAGACATTAAAATAAGTGATTCTACACTGTTAGTGATCGATAAAAAATCTCCTTCCGGGGCTAACCTGAAAAGCATTATGTCAGGCAATGTGGCCACGCGCCTGAGTCCTTCCACTCCTCATGTCACCACGTAGCTAGAATCAATCTGTCATGCCCTTCATCCTCCAACAGGTTATGACCCAGTTTTCACTACCATGAGCTCTTAATTGCATCGAAAACATCAAGATCATTGTAGTGAATACTAGGAGGAGCATCCTGCAAAAGAAACCGTTAAAATTGGATGAGATTTGGATTTTTTCCCCTCACTGATTCTCAATCTCGCCATCTGACGGGTGCGTCAAATGTGACAATCCCCTTAAGGTCAGCTACGGCCTCCCCCACCGTTCGACGGGTTCGTCAAAATGTGACCTTCCACCGCCCCGCCCCGCTATTAATTATCAACTACGGCCTCCGCGATCATTCAATGGGTGCGTCAAATGTGCCCATAAATCAACTATGGCTTCAACTGTAACAACATTGATTCCCTCCTGCCACTATTATACCTCCATGCTATATGAGTTAATGACCACCCTTATCACCCCCGCATGACCATGTTCAAGTGGGGGCTTTTTGAGCTCTGCAGTGACCTCAGTAGTTATATTACAGACCATCTATGATCTCTGATGCGGGTGACAGATGTCCCCCCGAATGGATTACTGATTATATGGACGAGGTTCGATCTCTGCAGAACATGTTGAATTTCTTGATTTTTTTTCTATATACAGAATATTTATGGAAGACTATGGTTTATTGTGGAGTTTAATTGAACATCATATAATGCCTGAAACATACGAACGAACGGTCCCCCCCTTCCCCTCTCCCCTTATTTACCGTGTCCGTCCAACAATCAATGGCCCTGTGAATTAATGATATAAGTATTTCCCAAGTAGTACTGCCCAGATGATTTGAGATGTGTCTTCTATAACAATAACCCTGACCCCCCGAGTAATGCCACGCTGAGCATGTATACATAAATGTCATCCTTCTTCACCATATATCAAACTCCTGCAAGAAGGATCCTAATAATCAGTTCACTTTTGTTTGAATTAAATCGTTTAACACTCTTACACACGGATGTCCCATCTTCACCGACTTTTGAACCCTACAATACCATCAAAAATAAATATTCGGAACGAAGTCAAGATGTACGACTGGACCACTCGCTGTCCAAAATGGACCCTCAAGAAGCGCTCGTTATTCTAACCCAGAGATAACTGTGATGGATACCCTGCTGTGGCGACTTCAAGCTCTGCAATTCTCTGGGCCTTCCCAACTCGCTCAGCAAACACAATGGCTTCATCTTTAGTCATTTTCAGCTCATCCAACCTCTTGCCCAGGGCATCTTCTATCCGCAACCAGCGTTCAACATCATACTGCGTAACGAAAGAAATGGCAATACCATTTCTTCCGGCACGAGCAGTTCTCTCGACCCTCTGTATGTATATCTTACTATCAACGGGAATATCGTAGTTTATAACAAGGTCAGCAGAAGGTATATCAAGCTCACGGGCACCAAAGTCAGTGGTGATGAGGAGATTTCGAGACCCGTCCCGAAATTTGTTTAGTGCTGACAATCGGGCACTCTGCGATAGCTGGCTGTGGATGGGTATCGCGGAGAATCCGAGTGATCGTAGCATGATCGTGAGGCGCTTGGTGTCGTTAATTGTATGTGTAAATATAATTGCCGTCTGCCCAGCTCGCTCGTTCAATAGTTGAGCAAGATAAATATCTTTGTACTTTAACGAGGTGAAACTATATGACTGCAACAATGTTGAGACTGTCTGACTTTTCGTGGACACCCAGACTTTCAAGGGATCCGACAACGCTGCCCGTTGCAGCAACTCCACGTTGCTAGACAGTATGGCTGAAAACAGGAATGTTGTCCTTCTGGGCAATATTCTCATAATTTTGTCCAAGGTGGGGCCGCAATCGAGATCCAGCAGTCTATCAGCCTCATCCAGAACGAGATATTTTAACTGCTGTAATGAGAAACCTTCCGTATTTTCCAAATGGTCCAGGAGTCGTCCAGGCGTTGCAATCACGATATGAGGCTTCTCCCCCAAGGCGATGGCCTGCCCAGTCATGTTGTCTCCCCCTATTAACAGCGCACACTGGGCAGATATCGTGTCGCCCAAAGCTTCGACGAATTGGGAGATCCGTAGGGCGCGTTCTCGAGTCGGGACAAGAATCAGAGAGTGCAGCGGTTGTGGATTCTTCATCAATGCTTGTAAAATCGGCAGCACGAAAGCTGCAGTCTTGCCACTTCCAGTTTTTGCAAGGCCGACCACGTCCTGGACCTCCAGTGCCCTTGGGATCGACAGCGCCTGAATTGGTGTAGGGACCTTGTATCCAAGGGCCTCACAGGCTTCACATAGTGAGTCCATGATCCCAACATCTCTGAATGATGTTGGGGCGGCTTCATTCGGTGGATTCATATCACCTGGCCGGGACGACATTGGGATTCTAGGAGACATCGCGAGCTGTCCTACAGCTTTTGGAGAGTTCATACTGTGATGGTGCTTTGCGTCGGCATTTGGATTGATCGCGGAGCGGATGAGGGGCGGAGCGGGGTTTTGAACTAGGGGATATGTGACGTAGGAGGCGTCAAGGGCGGGCGAGGGCGGAAACTAACTACTAGAGGAAAATATATATATTTCACCAAATGTAACTCTTGGGGGATAACAACAACAACCACCGAAGAAAAAGGGCTATATTTTGCCATAACTCATATGTATGTATAGATGAGCTACATCAAGGAAACTGGGAGAAAAAAAAAAGTCCATAATTACTCTCTGTAGTTATTAAAATCAAAGAGCAAACGATCCTAAATCTCAAAACCTTGAAATAGGGCAAACACATCACATGATATCAGAATCCACTCTGCACACACTGTGTATCTATAGGCTGTAGGCCACCTCCAATCTCCCAATCAGGCTTAGTGTGAACACATAGTTACACAGTAAATAGATCTCTTGCTAGCTAGGCAATACAAGAGTCTTCAGCCTTCCCACAGGTTATAGCCTGATATATGTTTTTTCATTTAAAAATGCTACAAAAACAATTAGAAGGTTCATATAATCTGGATATCTCTTATATTTTACTATTAGATATTTAATTTTGTGAAATTCACACATCCTTACACCTTAAATTACATGAGAAAATTTTTTTCAGAGGTATTTTCACCTAAATTAACCTCTTTACCTCTAACCTATTTTCTGGAGATTATATTATTAATTAATCTGATTAAGCATTATAAAGATGCATAGCATGCTTGATGATCTTTCTATTACCTTTTAAATAGATATTATAACTTCTTGTTACACACACATGCTCCACACCATGGAATATCCATGATACTTAGTCACCTACATAGCTTAGTCAGGCCTCATAGTATAAATAGCCATGGATAGCTCAGGAATGTAGAGAAATCA
Organism: Onygenales sp. PD_40; assembly: GCA_032988205.1. Taxonomy (NCBI): domain Eukaryota; kingdom Fungi; phylum Ascomycota; class Eurotiomycetes; order Onygenales; species Onygenales sp. PD_40. The sequence continues at coordinate 127,744 of JANTQD010000011.1, read as the reverse complement.
ACCTTATTCTATGTAACATTTTCATCTTAAGTTTTCCTAATTATAATTAGTAGCATGTCTTTATAAAAGATGTAAGGTTCTCTATGGGTTTCCCAGTCTTTATAATGAGTCATTATTGTATCTTCCTATTCTCATTACTTCTACTTTTCCTTTAATGAGTCCCTATCTCTTCTCTATCTCTTCCATTTGTCTTGTCTGCTTCATGAACTGTTCTTCTTCAAAAAGCCATACCTACTCAGATCTTATCCTCCTTATGAACAGCTCTCTATATCTAGTATCTGAATAGCTTCATTCTCATTATGGATAATTCTAATTTGAATTATATTCTCATCTTTCTCTGCACATATTACTTTGCTTGATCCTCTAGTGAATCTATGAACATCTATCCCAAATCACTGAACTTAGTGAGAAAATCCCAAGCCACCCACAGAACTTCTATAGGAATTACCTTATTATATCTATTCTAGTTGCTTACTTTCATTCACTATGTTACCTCTGATTCTGAGCTACTATCATGGAAATTTGTCATACTGTATTCAAACTACTATTTGCTCATGAATTAACCACTCAAAGCTCTCATATAAATTCCCCATATATTTCTTAGAAATCACCTACTTTTTTACCCCCTTGAAAAGTGCTTTCTCTCTTTCTAGTTTTCAAGTTTTTCTGAGATTTTTCATGATTCTTTTCCTAAAAGAGTATAGTACATATATATCCATCATATTAGCATACATCTTCCAGCCACTCTTATCTCTAAAATAGCATAGTATCTTTCTTACTTTCCACACTTTTCTATAGACTCTTCCTCTTGAAAGATTCATTTCATTTAATAATAGTCATTGATGTCAGTAGCTCTCATGTCTAAAAAACCATAGAATGATCTTTCACATTCAGATAGTAGAACTTACTTATCAGATTATTAAGTATTTTAACTCTAACTTCCCTCATCATGACTCTTTACAGGACACTATAATTGTAAGGATAATATTTGTGACTGAGCAAACTATCCACCCAAACTTTCTGTCTAAGTTCAGGCAGGCATCTATAGAACCACAAGAGTATATACACTCACAAGTCAATTCACATGAAAGTTCTGAGGATGCTCAGGTGGTCTTACTGATATCATCAGACTAGCCCATTAATCACTCATTATTTAATTAAGTAGTTTTTAAATTTCATAACCACACAGACTGCTTCAAACAGAGCCACACATTCACCTACTAAGAAGAGACATTCTTTGAGACTTTATTAATAAGATAGATATACCTCCTATTAGACTTAAAGTCATACTCAGAGAGTAATACCCTACTCCATTCAGCTCAACCATCCTTGCAGATTAACCTGGCATCAAGTAGCACATTATTTTGCAGAGTACTAGAGCTAACACCCACAGAGTCTTCAAAAACCCTAAATATAACTTCAATTGATAAAGAGTAACTCTCACAGCTACCATTCATTGAATAACTAAATAATATATTAAATATGAATAGCACCTCAGCTACTGCAGGCACTAGTGAATCTGCTGATAATATAGGTTTCATCCCATGTCAGATGCAAATCCTATAGGAATTACTCTCTCATGCTAGAGCTATTATTACTTAGTTAGTATTAGCTTAGCTATCAGTGCAGCCTCTACCTGCACCACTAATATTAACTGCTCCATGGAAACCTCAGGACATCAGTTTTTTCTATCCTGATGCACCAACATTGTGAGGCCATGATAATGTTATTAACAAAGAAGGTAAGACCTATTATAAGAATGTACACACATTTATAAACTAGCTTAAAATTGCAGCCTTGATTAGGGATGCAGCAAGAATCTAATAGAATTTGAATTTATACCTCAAAAGAGAAGTAGAATTCTAATGGAATCAGGAGCTTAATAACATCATCTGCACAGATCTTATTGTAACTGATAATAAAGTAAAAGAGTGGATCAAGATTCTTTAATAATAATTCCACATTAAGGGTAGTCAAGCATTATGAAAGCTTAATGAGATAAAATACTCACTTTAGAATCTCTATAATAAGTACAATTTAACCTCCTATATCCTGGACATATCTTCAGCTGTCAAACACTGCAGCTAAGGAGACATCAAGTATGCTCAGATCCTACATGTGTGGAACAACCTGAATGTTACCTTATAAACCATTATTAATGAGTTAGAAGAGGATATGATTATTAAAGAATTTACTGAGATTATTCACTGCAAGCAGACTAACTGAACAGATTAATTTGCAAGTAATAATCAGTATATAAATAGTATATATAATTAGTGTAGATCCTATTGTGGTAACTTTACCTCTCAGAGTAATTACTATGGGCATGGTAGAGGATTATACCCCTACTAATTTGAATAGCCTACTTACTAATATTAGCTCAGATATCAGACACAGAATTATACTAATGAATAGTACTATGACTACAGCAAGAACAACAATCAATATAGTAGTAATAATAACTAATATAATAGTCACTATAATCAGCACAATGAAAACTATCAAGGTAAAGCCCAGTAAGATTATTCTGAACTGTTAGCTCTGAAGCAACAGCTCTAGCTACCAGCACCTAAGGGTACTCTTAATACTAACCTGCCTGGTAGGCAGCCATGAAATCAGCAGCCACACAAATAAGTAGTATTTCATACTGACCCCAAGGAATTAGAGGAGTCTACAGAAGATCTATATAGCTAGAAGGCAGAGTTTGACTTTTACTATAATAATGCAGAAATGCTCATGAATGATTCACAGGAGTAGCTATATAATGATGGTGCATATAATCTAGAGGTAGATATATTCTATGTGAACCTTATAACAGCTACTTATTATAAATGTAGTGAAGTGTTTAATTCACACAATAATCTATATAAATACCTGAAGACTTGCATGACAACTCTACAGGCCTTTTATGCAAGCTCTAACTTTATATTATAAGTAATAGTATCTCAGCAGCCAGCTGATCTAGATACACCATATAGTTATACATTCTGCAACTAAAAATATACTACTACCATGATGTTCTGTCAGGACACCTCCAAGCTGCTACTAATATATGTAGACTCTAGCTGCATAATGATGCTTGTAAGTAAGAAGTTTCTTAAGCAGTAATGCAACAAGATATTATATCTGACTTGCCTGCAAATATCAGTCAGGGGTGTCAGAGACTCTACAGAATCCTCTGAGATGATTATAATTTTACTCATATTATCTATAGTTCTGCCAGATGAGAAATGTATGCTAATATTTATCTAAATCTCAGTAGAAGCATATATCATTAATAATCTCCATATCAATCTGCTGCTTAGTATAGATAATATGATGTTAGAAGACATCATTATAGATTTAGATAAGAGGATGCTGTAAATAAAGTCATATAAGGATATAAAAGCTAAAATTTTAGTGACATCAAGAAAAGATTATCAAGCTATCAGGCTAGTATATTCAGACATCAAAGTCATCATTTTACTCAGATTAGAGGCAAAAATTCCCCTTAAATGCCACCTTGGCAAAGAGGAATACCTACCTATGGACAGGGACTATATCTTTAACCCTGTCATGCCACTACTTTAGGTATATATATAAATTATAAACTATAATCTTCTGTTTGCTCATATCATCAACAATATAGATAGATAGGTTATAATCCCACAGAGATCTCATATCAGCACTCTGAGAGAATATAATGCTACTAGTACATACTTAATTGACCTTACAGTGAAACTATTAGCTCTTAATCTACTTAAAGAATAGCCCCAGTAAGAGCTGAATGACAATCTGGATATACTAGGATCACTGAAGGAATCTTTACATGCTATTAATATCAATCCCACTGGGGCAGAAGTAAAACTACCTAATAGTATAATAATCTATGGCAACAAGGAGACTACAAAATACTTCATATAGATTTGCAATAAATTTCCTGAAATCTGAGAAGATCACAGTAATGCTATGAACCTGCTAGAGGATGAGTAAATATAAATTTCCCTCTTACCACTAGAGGATCACAAGCTTCAGACCCAAGTAAAGATATACTCTCTAGGCTAGAAAGACTGTGAGGTCATAGATGAACTCTTCAATAAATTACATGCCTAAAGGTGCATGAAATGAGCAACAGACCACACCCCCTCCAGATACCCAGTATTTGTAGTTTGAAAGGAAGTAAATAGCATACAGAAAGACTACTCTATCATTGACATTTAAAAACTAAATAAGATAGTTGAGTCTGATGTATATTTAATGACACAGCAGATAGAGGTTATTAACTCCATGAAAGAATGCTATTACATTACTGTTCTTAACTGCATGAGCTTCTTCTACCAATGAAGAGTCCATTATGACCACTAATAATACTTATTAGTTGTGTTGTATTATAAACAAGAGATCCCCTTAGTTACTATAATAAAATATATAAACTTACTAGTATATGTACAGTGTAAAATTGACCTCTTCCTAAAGAAGTTCAAGAAGTTCATCTACTGTTATATTGATGACCTGGTTACTGCAAGTATCATCATGAAGAAACATAGTAAATATCTAAGAAAGATCTTTAGTCTATTTCATGATAAGAATATTATCATTAACTTAAAGAAAGTATTTATCAGCTTCCTCTTAGTTAGACTGCTAGGACATAAGGTCTCATTTCTGAGCCTTATATTAATAGAGGATTATATTGCTGCACTGGCAAGAATCACATTTCTTAAGAATCTGAAGGACTTAGAGACTTACCTTGACATGATAGAATGGCTGAGAAACTATGTGCTCTTTTATGCCTATCATGCAGAGCTTCTATAGGCACATAAGATGATGCTCCTTAAAGATGCATCAGTGAAAGAGAGACTATGAACTCAATTCTCCATCTAAACACTTCTTGAAAAGCCTATAGAAAAAGAAGAGAAGGCATTCAATAATATATAAGTAATATTTACTAAGGGTCTGTTTCTGGTACATCATGATAGCATATAATATCTCTTCTTTGATGTTAATACTTCTAAATAGAGAGGCTTTAGGGTGATGATATTCCATGTAAAACTAGAATAAGTATTACTCAAAAAGATATAGTATGGAAAAACCTCAGACTTTAAGACCCTACCTCTATTAACTATAATGGAGCTCATTATATTCCTCTCCAAGATCCTCATATCAGCAGAAACTAGATACTAGCCAATTAAACTGAAGGTTACATATCTGGTCTGAGCACTCAAAAAAGTGTGACACATGATTGAGGCTATAGAACTTTCAGTGATTATATATACTGACTATTCAGCTATACTACAAATCATTAAATAGATATCACTAATTACCTCTTTCATGAACAAGCTTAATTTAAGGCTTATTCAAGCTACTCAATATATATAGCAATTCAACCTACAGATATTTCATAAACCTAGCTGCATACATATCATCCCAGACATCTTATCTTAATTGCAGTCAGATGCACCTACAGACCAGGATGAGCTCCTAGAAGATCTAGTTATAGAGGCTATAGATATATTTCTAGTGGATTACATAGTAATAGTAGTTATAATGTCTTCATAGTTCTGATAAAGACTTCTTAATACCTATCAGCAAGACTCAAGGCTGACTATAATCCTGGAAGTCATAAAGGCAAACAGTATACTACTCAAGGAAAATCAGACCAAGTTGTCATATCATATCAACTCTGATGATAATCTACTATACTATAATTACAATGACATCATGTAGCTCTGCATTCCCTGGCTATTTATTAGCAACATCATTAAGATCACACATTTAGATACACACCTCAGACCCCAGTAAATCATAGAGAAGCTAGATGGATTATCCATCTATAAGAAGTCTCACCTCATTAAGAAATACATTTACTACTATCTTAGCTGCCTGCAGAATGTTACTCATCATCATAAGCTATATAGCACACTTCAGTTAATCATTATAGAGTTATTCCTATTTCATATCATTACAATTGATATTATCCTCAGTCTCCTTAAGGGCCAATTTGATGCTGGCATGACAGTCACTTGCAAGGCAAGTAAGAGGATAGCCTTCATCTCAGGACATCAAGATTGGGATGTAGAATTATAGGTCAAGCTATTTATAAAGTAGTTAATGATGAATGACTGAGGTACCTCATCTTGCATTATCTCAGATAGAGATAAGAAGTTTCTCAGTGAATTCTGGGTAATAATCTTTAAATCTCTAGAAGTAGATCTTCTATACATCATAGCTTATCACCTCTAAGTAGATGGCCAGTCAGAGATCACAAATCAGATGTATGAAATTACCCTTAGACATATAATTACAGCCCTGAAAGATCTATGAGAATGGGAGGACTCAGCTCTCTTACTCTAAGTACTCTTTAATAGCATCATAGTATCAGTAATAGAGATATCCCCCTACTAATATATGTATGGCTAGAAGCTTAAAAATCTACTCTAACTAGCATGAGTATTTTAAGATCAGAGCCCCTAAGATTTCTTCAGTCATCTCAATGCAAATAAGGTACTTCACACTGCAGTAATATTCATAAAGAAGTATTATGATAAGAAGTATACATCTAGATTCTTTACCACAGATGATAGAGTGCTTCTCTGAATTGATAAAGAATATAACACACTATTACTCCAGGCTTATAGTAAGTTCACCTCTTAATATGCAGGCCCCTTCACAATCTATCATTAAGTTGATAGTCTCATCTATCTTCTGAATCTCTCAGCACATTTCTGCATATACCTCATAATTTTCATTGCCCATCTGGAACCCACCCCACAGGAGGAAGACCTCTTTAGGCACACTCCACTGGTGCTAGGCCCTGTCACAATGGAAGGAGATTCAGACAAATGGAAATCATATGAGATAGAAAAAATAATTGTAAAATATATAAAGACTCTTAAACATGGCAATAAGGTTGAATACCTCATAAGATGGAAGGGCTACAGCTCAGAAGAAGATAGATAGTACCCAGAGCATGCTCTTTAAGAGGTAAAGAAGCTTATATAATAATATGAGTATGACTGGGAAGAATCTATATTGCTGATAAGACCACAATGAGGCTGCCCTGCAAAAGTAATAGCCTAGCCTCCTAAAAAACCTGAAAGAACCTCAAAAGTGCTTTAATGTTCACAGAATATAAATTAGAAAGAAAAACATGCAATTACTAATTATAGAGATTTCATATCCCTGCATGATATTAATATCTTTATTGCCAAATTAAGTTCTTTATTTCATGAAATCTCTATCACTCCATTGTTGCATCAGCTTGTATAGATAGTACCTCCATGTACCCACACACTCACATTCATAACAGTATTATCCTGTCAGCCTGCCCAAACTTTAATATGTATTTCCCCATAGTTATTCTACATCTCACTATTTACTAACATGTTTGATTCACTGCATATAATGAGCTCCATCCTACTGAAAAATCTATTAAAAGCTATGGACTTTCCATGGTGAATATCATCCCTGCAATGAGATATGAAATAAATATTCACTAAGTGTAGAGACTTCTCATAATATTGAAGGACCCAGTCTTTGAAATCTACAGACATTCATAACTGTTGCTATAATAAATTCACTAACAATACTTTACTAATCTCACATATATATAATCTATTCAAAACTATTCCTTTCATTAACACACACCTACACATCTATCTTCATGCCATAAGATGTGAAGTCACCATGACACCTCACAGTGAAAAAGATGAAGGTAAAGATGAAGCTAAGAAGGCTAAAGATAAAAATACCTCTACATCTAAGATCACAAAGCAACATGAATCTACTGGTGCACCCCTTATGTCAGTAAAAACTCTCAGAAAGAGACATTAGACACTCTAGATAGCTACTAACTTTCTAGCTAGCACAATGAATCTTATAGACCTCAATATTAGTAACAGCTCTCTTGTGGATAAAGCTGGTGACACAAAAGGGAAATAAAGAATAATAAATGAGAAAGCAGATGAGAAGTAAATAAAATAAATACTTAAAGCTTTAAGTTACTCAGATTGGAAAATAAATATTCTCATTATGAATATGAAACATTATGAATTTCCCATCACAGTCATTAATATAATGTTGGTTCCAGCTTTGCAAATCATCATCACTAGTCTAAAAAATTAGAGATATGGTTAAATACTCTATAACAACAGACTAGTTCCCCAACTAAAAGATCATAAAGTAAGATAAGCTAAGAAAGAAAACACAACTCCAGTACCCTTCATTACTAGGAATGCTTTACAATTTTCAATCCTAAAAATACATATGGACCTAGGAAAGGGCTGGAACTTTCAAGGCCCTGAGCCAAAAAAACCCCTGTCAGAGCCTCAAGTGGAATACCTGAAGATCAAAATTGGAATGATAATTAATAGAATTAAAGGTAAATAAAATAAGAATAATAAGACTAGTAACATGAAAATAATTAACAATGCAAATAAACTCATCTTCCTCCAAAATATCTTCTATAATTTAGATTATAAAGCATGCAATTTCCTCAGAAAATACCTTAGTAAGAGTAAGATCAGATACAACAATGCATATGCAACCAGGGAAGCACACCAGCAAGTCACACTGAACATTCAAAATAGATACAAGGCAGACAAGCATATCACAAACAAGAAGCAGTATATATACCTATAGGATTAGAGAGCTATAGTGTAAAACTAGGAAATCAACATTCTACTAAATGAATAGAAATGCTAGAACACCATGATCTTCCTACTAGGTATGACTGAGCAAGATATTATAAATATTATAAATAACCTCTGCCACTAGAACTACTAGAAGCAAATCAAGCAAACTCAATCCTTTCATATTAGATGCTCTTTCATAATGTACATCTTAGCATAGAGACTTAACCATATAGAGGCCAAGATTCTTAAACATCTACAAAATAATGATCAGGTTATGACTGACAGATCAGCAGACATACCAGAGAACACCAATAATGAAGGATATATTAGTGAGAATAACTTCATTGACATTAGTATTAGTACCTCCTTGAATGACTATCAGGCTTGTAATAAAACTTCATCCCTGCAACTAGAGAGCTACAAAACTGCCATAGAGACTCCAACAGTTGTTGCAGAGACCCCCATGCTATATATTACCAAGGAAAGTAAGGAGGCAGTCTGATATATTATAATCCTATACAGTATAGAAGCACAGCCAGCATACAATGTAGTGAATGACTGGAAATCCATGGGCACCTCATATAATAAGATGATAGCTGTAAGCAACCAGGAACTGTGCTGCATAGCTAAAGATATTATAAAATGATAAGGAAAGTAATTTAATAACCTCACAGAGGACACCTATATGACTAGGACCTCTGATGTCACTAATAAAGATGCATACATTCATAAAGATGCTATTAAATACATCATAAAACTACACTAGTTAAAGTAATACAAGGTAGAGGCTATAACTGAAACACTACATGTATTTAGTATTACATTCTATAATATGTTTATTATGGTGGATGGGCAACTGCAAAGGGCCCTATAGAAACTTAATGATACTAATATTAATAATATCTTTAAGCCTTAGAGTCAACAGCCTAACCAGAAGAAGCTCAGCAGTGAAATTTAAGAAGACCTGCTCAGCCCTCTCCCCATACAGGAGATTCTGTGAATTTATCCTCTCAAAGCCAAATAAGCAGTTAAGGTAGTTGTCATATTAGGCAATATATAGCTTGAAAAAGCCATAAACCTTATTCAGCAATAAATTGATCTGAGTGTTTCTTATGATCACATTGTATTTATAGATGTTGATATCAGATAGAAAGTGATAAAGAATCTCATCAACTGTTAAGAAGTAGTAGGAGAAATCACAGCTCATTAAGAAAAAGTTTTGCTAGAGAGCTTCAAGGCTAATAAAAATCACACACAAGCAGTATGGTGCATAGCTCAGCTGTGTAAAATCAATAATGATAATGCAAACATCCTAATAGGTTGCTGAAACAAGAAAGAAGTGCCATTTCACATGATCAAAAAGATGATAATATAATGAATCAGACAGAAGATTAAGTAACTATAGGAACTAATAATGACACCAGAAAAGCTTCTAAATGTACTAGATAACTTTAAGGTAGCACTATAATTAATATATCTATGCAACACTGGACCTGCAGATGCTGTAGTAATACTAGATAAGTAGTCTAGCATAGAGATGTAATATGATAATATGCAAGGCCTGCTCAATGAAGAATTATATATAGCTATTAATGAACTCATCAGGTACACTCATGATTACTCAATTAAGTCTACACTAATCTTATTTGCTAGCCTCAAGGCTCTCAACATGATCCTCTAGAAAGATGCCACACTTATCTATACTCATATCATATAATGACTCATCAAATTACTTGGTGTTGAAGAAAAGGAAGTAAAGAAGATCCTTGCAGTTGCCAAGAGATACAGAATACCCTATTATGAGGTATGCTGCATGAATGAAGATCATCTTGAGGAGGATCTGAGAGGATTTATTATAGAGAAAAAATAGTAATGATAATTAACATTATAGATACCTTCTGATCTTCATACTCTACAACAACTCAGCTATGGGGTGTAGTCATGAAGATAGGAAGCAAGGTTTTCTTTTCACTTGATGTATTATTTACTATTATATTATACATTATAAAATCTCATGTTTCATTTGTTTACTCTACAATTCTATATGTAACTACCACAATGAGGGCATCACATGCCTTTCTGAAAGGGGCCACTTGTTATACATGCATGCTTCATGCCATGGAATATCCATGGTGCTTAGTTATCTACATAGCTTAGTCAGGCCCCATGGTATAAATAGCTATGGATAGCTTAGAAATGTAGAGAAATCAACCTTATTCTACACAATGTTTTCATCTCAAGTTTTTCCAATTACACTTGACTTACTCTTAACAGGATAGCTCTTATCAGTATGACTTCATTATAGATCAGATAATAACTCATCAACTATTTTGATATTAATTTTAATAAGGGAGATAATAGCTTAGAATCTTTTATAACCCATAAAGCTCATAATATATATAAATAGTAATATATAATGTAGGATGAAGAGGTAGAGACTAGACTGGCTGCTAAGACCATGAATTTTCATGCATATTTAGTTTGATTTGGTTTGGTTTTAATCACACATGAGTGACTAAAACATGATTTTAAATTTTAAAACAGGTAAAATGACCAACCTTTTTAATTTAAAATGGGACCAAACATAACTAGGATTATTTCATGATACTTCCATGTCACTTCTTGGCATTTCTTGGCAAAAAACTACTATTTTTAGTATACTTTTTAGGGAATTTTCCTAGATTTCCAGGGTCAAAATTGGATTAAAAATTTCCTAGTTTTAAAAAGTCATTTAAAATACATTTTAACTTATTTAAAATATAAAATATTTTAGTTTATAATGGGACTAAACTACATGGTCCTGTTTGATTTGGTTTGGTTTGGTTTTATGCCTGTGGGACCAAATGGGACCATGCAGGAAAAGTAATAAAACATGTATGAAATGGGACTAACTATTAATGAAAAATGAGTAACCAGGTAAGTATATATATATTTACCTGGTCCCAGTGGCCAGTCTAGTAGAGACTGTTTATAATAGCATGCTTATCTTTACTTATAATTCTACAGGAGATTCTAATAGGCTAGTTATAATAACTAAAAGAGTACTGAGAGACTTAATAGTGCAGGTTCTTAATTCTATAAGAAAGATAGTATATTAATAATTAATTCATTAATCAACCTCTACAATTAATATATTATATACTAAGATGTATGAATATCAAAAAGAAATTAACTCTATTATTACTATAAAGAAGATTATCATATTTAATGACTTTAACTATAATATGTAATGAAATAGCATATTAGATGATGCTAAGATGATTAGAGGATTTAATATTCTATTTAACTATAAGATGATCTTCTCTAAAGGAACTTAATATAAAAGAGCTAAATAATTTATAAAATTAAAAATGCTATATCATCATATTTTATCTAGCCTATGCAGGAATATACATGAAGTTATTAGAGACTTAGAATTTAATAATATCACTACAATTTAGAATACAATTAACACTAAATACACAGTCTCCCTAGTAGAGGAATATATAAATATTATTAAGAAGCTTAGTACAAGTCTATTCATTAAGAATACTAACTATATACCTTATTAACACTAATTTTATTATCTTATAATTTATTATAAAGTATTATCTTATGATTTAGAAGACATCTATCATGACCTCTTCCTCCTAGACCTCAAAGATTTTTAAAAAGTATTTGTTAAGTCACATTTGGATGATTTCTATGTTAGTGGCCAGGATAAGATCATTAATATCAATATAAATAACCTTATAAAATAGTTGTCTAATCAGACTGAAAAGAAATTTATAGCTCTAAGAACATAGAATTTTAATACTAACTCTATAAACTCTCTAATTAATAATTTAAATAATAAGTAAACCTACTCTTATTATAAGAACATTAATCATACTAATAAATAGTACTGGCACCTGCACTCTGAATATAAGCCTAATTGACTTAAGAAAATTGAAAAACAGAGTGAAGGCAAGAGTAGAGGTAGGTACAGAAAGAATAAGAATAACTCTAATAATATAAAAACTAATAAATCTATAAATAATAAGAATTTAATGATAGATTAACTATCTATAAATATCATCATAATTTAAGAATTATAGGAAGATGTACTCTTAGTGACCCCACAAAATATTACAGCTCTTAAGCTGTAGTTATTAGATATAGGAGCTAGTCTAAATATAATTAGTAAACATTTTTCTCTTATAAAAACTTAATCCTATATAGGCATACTAACAGTCAACTCTACTACAGGCAGGAAAGAGCATATTAAAGAGATAGAATACTTAGTTCTTAAGGTTAAGAATAATAATATTATTATATAGAACATTCATTATATTTCTAAATTAATAGTTAATTTACTGTTCTTTATAGCTCTAAAGGATTAAGGGTATAGATTCACTCTATTCAACATTAATTTTATATACTTTATTTATAGGTCTCTAAATGATATTATTTTTCATGCAATTTAAATCTCTAGTAGGAGCTTATATGAGATAGTTGAATGTAAATATAAATAAGATCTTAATAATATTAGTAGAGTAGTAAACTTCATAGTAAAATTATATGATTATAGAATATTAGATTTAGCCTGAAAAATCAGACTTCTACTTGTAGCTACTATTACTATTATACTTCTAAAAATGTTTGATAGAATTAAATCTATAGATGCAGGCTATAATCTCATAAGTAAGACTCTTACTGAGTAATATCAGGATCTAGGCTATATTCATGCAGGCACAATTATTATAATGTTGAAAGATTTAAAATCTAGCATTAAAATTAATAGCTTAAAAACAGGACTTTTCTGTGAGAAATATATTGAAGCCAGTATGACTCATTATTACTCATAAAAACCTATACTATAATCTTTATAATTAATTAAAAAGATTCATATTAATCTTATAGAAAAAAGTAGAATATTAGAGGATCTATCTGATTACCCCCTGAAGTCTCATAAAGAAATTAAATATTAGATGTTAATTACATGTAATGTAACCTACATGAGATGAATGTATTTCTTAAAGTTAAAAGATAAAGTTATTAGATTCTTTACTCTCTAGCTTAATGTGAAGGGCTATGCCCTTATACCCTATATTCATAGCTTGCCTGAACTTCACCCAATCTCCAACTGCCTGATCAGATATCTCCAACCAGGCCTTCACATGAATGTTTATCCACTCCAACCTCACATAAATCTCTTCTCTTATATCACATGATCTCATGATCTCTTTTTCTTTTTCCTTTCTTTCTCTAGCAATTACAATTTTGATTCTAGCATATAGCTCATATAATCCACTTATCAGAGCATGCCCATTACATTTTGTAATTACTCACTTGATCTCTTCTCAGAGATCCTCATTATATTCACCTTCTGAATGTGACTTATACATATAGTAGATTCCTCCAAACACAATTTATGCATATAGTAAACTCTTTCAAAATTCAAAATATAACTCACTCAGCTCAGCTCCACCAGACAACATGTCAGCAAAAGGCCTCAAGGCCCTGATGGTCCATATCAATATCTCATGAGATTTTCCTCTAAACTTTTCAAATCCTCTAAACTTTTTGAATTCTCTGAACTCTCTGAATTCAAACAATCTTTTAAATCCATTATGAATATAGATCCTCTACATAAAGATAGCATTTCTTCTCAGAGCTTTAATGCTGAATTCCAAAACTTCATTCAGTAGCTCACAAACAAGATCAACCTCATCACTGAATAAAATCACATGCCTATATTAACTCCAGTTCTTACTCTAACTCCTGCTCACCCAACTGCTCCTTTTGATGACTTTCCAAAATGCCCAAAGGAGAGGCTTGCCACCCTCAAGAAATTCATGGGCAAATAAGTCTCTAAATACCCTGCCTGGCATCTCAGTGTAGAGGCTAAAATCACTTTGAACAGCCTTACAATTAGATCTCTCACTGACCAGGCCTGATATATCTACACCTAACTCTCTGACACTATCATCACCCAATTCTACCCTTAGATGAAGGCTAATATTAAGCTCATTCCTATAATCTCTAACATCATTCTCAATCAGCTCAACATCCTTTTCTCTGATCCTTCAGTGGCTCAGAAGGCTCTAATCTGACTGTACAGTATTTACTAGAAGATTAATTCATTTATCATCTTTCTCTTAAGATTCAATTAGAAGATCCTAGAAGCCAGTAGCCAGTTATGGGATGACACTATCAAGAAAGCTCTACTCAAAAAGGCCATCAAGTTTGAGCTTCTGTAGCAGACTATTACCTCCATTAAATCTCCTACATACCTTAAATATTGCATAAAGCTTCACAGTATAGAGAACAATCTATCTAAGATCAAAGCCATTCAGGATTAAATCTATGATAATATTCCTATTACTCCTAGAGCAGCCTTCTCCAGAGCAACTCAGCCTCATGATCCAAACACCATAAACTGGGAGCTAATAGCTTGTGTGAATAGTTTTCACATCCCTAATATGATCACTGCCACTGTCACTAACTGCTGCACTCAAGATGTTTACATTAACTGTAATAAATCTAGGTATAGAGCCACCAACTACTGCAGCACCCATATTCCCCCAAAACTACCTGTACAATCTGCAAATATACAGACTAAGCCTGAGAAAGAGGAGGACTTTAAAGATGCTAAATCAGACTTGGGAAAAGACTAGCTTCTATGCAAAATCATGAGCAGAAGCTCCTAGAGTTAGATAGGAAAACCTTTGAGAAGAAAATAATAGTTTCAATAATCTTTATATCTACTATAGTTAATCATTCTTTTAATATGAATATTATGATAGACAGCAGCTGCTGTTACTACATAATAATTTACCCTCACATAATTAACTATTATAATCTCCCATATATCCTAATTATCCCTCAAAAGATTGAAGGTATCAGTAGTGACACTGGCAGCTTCATATAAAACATGATGAAGCTTGATGTTAATGTCAGTAGATTCCTCCAAGAAAATACTTATGCATATGAAATCAAAAATCTCCCATATAACTTCATGTTAGACCTATCTTAGTTATCTGAACATCAAGCTCTCATCAATGCATGCAACTGGTGTGTTGTGTTCTCTGAAGACATCTATATGTCTGAAAAGGATGTCCATAAGACTGTCAACCTTCATCAGATCTCCATCAATACCTTTGAACTCCTCTAACATTGTAATCAGAAGCTCAAATTCTAATCTCCCATTAAAATCTTCACCACTAGTATGTCTGACATAGAGAAAGCTTTCTTCTGACTCTTCAAAAAGCTAAAGACTGACTCTATGATAGTCTTTCCCCTGCATTATTATGAATTCCTTGATGTTTTTAATCATAAAGCCATCAAGAAGCTCTCATCATTCCACAGTGTACATGATCATCACATCAAACTCAAAAAGATAGATAGTAGAGATTTCCAGCCATTCTGGGGATCCCTATACAATATGTCATGTGATAAACTGCTTGTGCTCTACAAGACCCTCAATGACCTTTTTGATAAAGGTTTCATCTGAGTTAGCAATTCACCCACTAGTGTGCCTATTCTTTTCACTAAGAAGCCTGATAGAGGCCTCTAATTCTGCATAGATTATTACAGCCTCAACTGACTCATAAGAAAAGACCATTATCTACTATCATTAATCAATAAGACTCTTAAATGAATCAGATAAGTCAAGTGGTTCATGAAGCTTGACATCATCTCTATATTTTATAAGATTCAAATTACAGAAGGAGATGAATGGCTAACTACCTTTCACACAAAATATGATCTATTTGAATGGACAGTTACTCTCTTTAGCCTCACAAATATCTCAAGCACCTTCCAGAAGTACATCAACTAGGCTCTATAAGACTATTTAAATGAATTTGCCTCTACCTACCTCAATGACATCCTCATCTTCACTAATGAATCCCATAAATAGCATCAAAAGCATGTCCAAAAAGTTCTTACCCATCTTTATGAATATAGTCTCCCAATTAATATCAATAAATCCATCTTCAAAATCCAAGAGACAATCTACCTCAGCTTCATCATAGAGGCAGGGAAGAGAGTCCATATGGACCTCAAGAAGATCACTACTATTCTTGAATGGGAGGCCTCTATGACCATAAAAGACATGTGAGGCTTCCTAAGATTTACAAATTTCTACTGATATTTCATTTAAGACTTCTTCAACATCATCTAACTACTAACTGATCTCACACATAAAGACCAATAGTTCTAGTGATCTAAAGAAGCAGATAAGACATTCACACATCTTAAGAAGATATTCATCTTCATCTCAATGCTCATTACATTTAACCCTGACTACCTAATAGTGGTTGAAACAGACTCCTCTAGTTACATCACAGGTAGCACTCTCATGCAATGGGATAATGAAGGTGTCCTGCAATTCTATGCATTTATATTTAAAAAGCTCAGCCCCATCAAAGCCAACTATGAAATCTATGACAAGGAACTCCTCACTATCATTCAATATTTAGAAGAATGGGACTCTGAACTCTGCAACATGAAAGACTTTGAGATCATTATAGATCATAAGAACCTCTAATACTTCATCATAACTCATAAACTCTCTAAACATCAGATGTACTGGGCTGAATTCCTCAGTCATTTTCATTTTACAATTTACTATTATTTCAGCACAGAGAACTCCATAGCTGATGCCCTCTCTCAATATGAATAAGATATACTCTCTAAAGACTCCAACACCTACTAGGCAAATCACAAACAGAGGTTATTAGACCTATAGATTCTTAGAGACTTCAAAGTAACATTATACAGAGCAATATATATCTCACCCATCACTATGCTAATCACAACCACCCAAGTGGACCTCATGAAAGACTCTCTCAGATCATCTCCACTCTTACTCTAGGAACTCTGGGACACTGCTACTGCCTCCAACAAGTACCTTCAAATGATAATTCAGATTGTACAAGATAAAGCTTACTACTTCTCACCCAAACTTCAGGCCCACATTAATATAGCTAAATGCTCCATGAATACCAACATCTAATTACACTTTCAGAGGAGGCAGTGGGTTCCTAATTCAGAACTATTACACACTCAAATTATACAAGAAACTCATAATTCTCTGATGATTAGCTACTTAGATCATAAAGCACTCTATCAAATTTTATCCTAAGATTTCTACTGGTCTAATATATCTTAGAGCATCTAATAGTTCATTTAGAACTACAATGTCTGCCAATCCATTATTACCTGGTGAGACCACTACTAAGATCTACTCAAATCTCTCCCAATCTCTAAACATGTCTGGCATAATATCACCATTAATTTCACAATAGACCTCTCTATGAGCAACAGCTGTAAGAATATCCTCATCATTATTAATCACCTCAGTAAGGGTGTTATTCTTAAATCCTATATGAAGATAGATATACTTGCAGTGGCTAAAGCCTTTCTCTAAAGTTCATTTTATTACCTTCATGATCTACCCTATATAATCATTTTGAACTGTGGGACCCAGTTCATTGAAGCTATCTGGAGCTAAATCTATTAGCTCCTTAAAATCTCCCAGTACCTCTTAACTGCCTATCACTCCAAAACTGATGGTAGCACTGAATGTATAATCTAGACAACTAAGAACTATCTCTGAAAGTTCTATTTATATGCCCAGAATGACTGAAATGAACTCCTCCTACATGCTAAACTTGCAATTAATGGCTATAATGCTATCAGCATCAGTGTTAGCCCATTTTTCCTCTCATACAGTTACAACCTCAAAGTTCTTGATCTCACTAAATCACCCAAACCTTCCACTTTGCCCTACAGCTCAATCTAAATTGCAGACACCATCATCTCAAAACTCCAGCAAGCTCACAAGTAGGCTGAATCCTTCATGGCCAGTGCCCAGTAGAATTAGTAGGACTGCATGAATGCTCACTGAAATCCCACTAAATACCATAAGATGGATGATAAAATCTGGCTAGACTTCTAAAATATCACAACTAATCATCCATCTTACACATTTAACTATCAATATGCTAAGTATACTATCATTGAAGTCCTGGGAAGTTACAACTACTACCTCAACATGCTACCCAGAATTCATAACATGTTTCACACAAACCTGCTCTACAAGGCCTCTACTGACCTATTTCTCTTGTAGGAGATCACCAACTGACATCCACCTGGCATCATTGGGGAAGATAATAAGGTAGAATATGAGATTGAAGCCATCCTCAACTACTACTATCATAGATGAGGATTTCAGTACCTAGTGAAGTAGCTTAGATATGAAGCCCCTTCATAGGAACCAACCTCTACCCTGTAAGACACTGCTATACTTACCTGATATGAAGAGCTACACCCACCCAATAAGACTCCACTCATACTATACCATGTCTGATTCTCCAAACCCTCCCACCCACCCTCCAAATCTAAATAGGGGGGGATAATGTGAAGGGCTACACCCTTATACTCTATATCCATAGCTTGCCCAAACTTCACCCAATCTCTAACCACCTAATCAGACACCTCCAACCAGGCCTTCACATGAATGTTTATCTGCTCCAACCTCACATAAATCTCTTCTCTTATATCACATGATCTCATAATCCCTTTTCCTTTTTCCTTTCTTTCTCTAGTGATTATAATTTTGATTCTAGCATATAGCTTGCACAATCTGCTTATTGAAGCATGCCTATTATACTTAAATTTATAAGGAATTTCAGTTATAGATCTTCTGCATTTATATAAATCGATATTAATGGCATTTTTCAGTCTATGAAAATGAATAAGATTATAACTAATTATAGTATTAAATGAGAATCAACTACCCCTTAATCTTCTCATTAAGATGATATCTCCAAATATGACATTTAAACTATAATGTAGTGTATGAGAGCAATTCTATTTATAAGTAGTTTACTTAAAAAATTCTGAGTAAATATTATGAATATAGTTATTATAATAATTAATAACACCCTTATATTCATAATTCTATATAATAATATATTCTGATCACAGACAGTAGATTCTATAACTCTTAGTCTCTATATAATATTATAATGTGTACTTATAAACCTACTATTCTAGGTAAAATATTTTCATTAAATTAGAACTGAGGTCTATACTCACCTGCATAGCTTATAGAAGCCTACAGATAAATTATCCTCTCATATAGAGTTATATAAACTCATTAGATTTAATAGAATATTAATTTTTCAACTTTAGGATTTTAAGTCTAATAAAATACTTCATATATCTGATGTTCAGTTTATACTATTAAAGTTAAATCCTAAATATACTAACAGTCTAAAAACTAACATTTAGAGCCTCAAGGTGCTCAATATCAATATAACTAATATAATGAAGGATGAAAAACCTTCTAAAGATAGTAAGTAATTTTACCCTATTAATATCTATATAGTTTACATCTCTTTATTTAATATAAGTATTTTCTCTAAATCATATAAGGATATCATATTACAATCAGGGGGAATGAGAGAATACTGGTGAAAATCAATATAATATAAGATAATTGATTTAGAATAATAGAATATATAATATCTAGTCTCTCAATTTAATATACTTATTAGGAAACTAGTAGCCTTCAGCTGCTGAGTATTTATTAAAAAAGATTAACTAATAGATCTAAATGTAGATTCTAATGATATTCTATGAAAGTCTTAATGGGTGATCTATAGGAACTAGCTTAAGAAGGATAGTAAAGTAAAGACTTATATATCTATAATAATTGATATTATGAACCACTTATTATTTATTATAGTAGTATAATATAAGTAGACACTCTAACAGATAGATATCATACTAGCCTACCTATATAAATATCTGAGTAAAATTATTTATATAAAGTAATCTTCTAACTTTAAATTAGATACTTTAAAAATACTTATTTATATTATAGAGGATAGTCTCTACAGATTGGATCCAGCTGTAAGAATCTGATATAATTTTTTGACAGCTCTCCTCATAAGAATAGAATTCATTATGAGTTTATATAATCTAAATTTATAATAATATACTACTAAACCTTACCTCTATATGATTATCTATATTGATAATTTAAATATAACCTCTAAAGATCTTATAAATGCTAATTAGCTAGTATATAAATTGAATGAGCATCTTAAGATTAAAGATCTATATAAACTAGAGAAATATTTGAGTATGAAAGTAAGTTACACATCTGAGAGGATTAAATTAACTTACTAATATTATATTAATCATTTAGTAGAGGATTTCTATATGGAAGACATTATTACTATTCATATATCTATAAAGGAATCTCTTAGATTTAATGATTTCCCTATACTAGAGAGTAAAGGCAGTTTTACAAAGTAATATTACTAATAAAATG
Source organism: Onygenales sp. PD_40 (assembly GCA_032988205.1). Classification (NCBI taxonomy): domain Eukaryota; kingdom Fungi; phylum Ascomycota; class Eurotiomycetes; order Onygenales; species Onygenales sp. PD_40. Next base: position 106,825 of record JANTQD010000011.1, on the reverse strand, counting down.
TAGGCTGCATTTAATATCTCACAGTCAAAACTCAGCCTGATATCATACATGTAGTCTCATTGCTCAGTTAGCATAATATTAATCTAACACTAAAATTATAGAAGGTATTATTATATATCATCTGATATTTAAAGGAAATATTTAATATAAGCCTCTTTTATAAGTATCTTAGTAATCTGATTTCTAACTTTCTAAATAATATCTACCTCCCAATTAGATATATAAATTCCAATTGAGTAAATATTTTAAATGGTGATTGAAAATCTATATCTAGCTATATATTCAAGCTTATAAGTATCCTGATATCATAGTAGTCTATCAAATAGACCTACATATTACTTAATTTAAATGAAGCTGAATATATCATACTCAGCAAGACAGTTTATAAGGTAATATAAATTTATAATCTTATATTAGAGATTAAATTTATAATTACATCCTCTATATAGATTTTTGCAGATAATAAAGATGTAATAGACCTCACTTAAGTCACTATAATTACAGCCTATAGTAAGTATATAGATACATGCTTTTATTACTTATAATCTTAGTTGAAGAATGATATTATATCATTAGAATATATTCCTACAGCTAAAATAGCAGCTAATAATTTGATGAAGCCTCTAGGTATAGTTGTATTTAATTATTTTATAAAATTATTAGGGTTTTCTAGTAGAAAAGAAGGAAAATAGCAAGTCTTTATATGTATCTAGGGTTTTTCCACTGATTAGCAGTGTTTTTGTGAGATCTATGTGTTTTGCACAGCTCTGCTCAAGGAGGGGTGTAGGCTGTAGGCTGCCTCTGATCTCCTAATTGGGCTTAGTGTGAACATGTGGTCACACAGTAGATAGATCTCTTGCTAGCTAGGCAATATGAGAGTCTTCAGCCTTCCCACAGTATCTCCCTCAATGATACATCTCTACAACCCCCGCAGACAAAAAAAGAAGGATATCCAATCCCCCATACCGGTTCCCCTTCGCCTAAAGACAATATAGGCCCCGAAACGGGGGCAAAAAGATGATGAAATGCTGTTAATTGACGATGCTGGGAATCGAACCCAGGCTGGCGCGGCCACAACGCGACGTCTTACCACTCGACCACATCGTCTTAAGGTGTGGAGAACATTGCCGGGATATTCGGCAATTGAGCGCATAGGTTGAAATGGGTTTGTTGGAATATGAAAAAAGTACCAGGGACGATCAAAAGGGGAGGGAGGGGTTGTTCTATGCCCTTTATGCATTTGATCAGTTGGATCTGCTGAGGGGCAGAAAGGGGGGGGCTGAATTTGGGAAAGAAGAGACAGCTTAAATTGCTAGTATGATCGGGGTTATTTTTGGAAGTGATACATTAGTTATTATCCCCCCTTATCCTGGGTATCACATCTATGTATGTATGTACATGTACGCCGATGACTCGTATAGACATTATGAGTCGGGACGGCCAATTACAAAGGGCAAAAATATAAAAAAAAAGAAGACAAAGGGAATCACTATCATGACATTAGAAAAGAAAAAGAAAACACCAAAAGCTCCCAGCCTGCTTGCCCGCCAGTCCTCATTTTAATTCCACCCTCATTCTCATTGAGTCAAAACCAGCTGCCTCAGTTGGGTGGACTTGTCCGGCCAGGCCCGCCTCTTGACATTGTGCGGGGGGGTGACCAGCTGTCATCAACGCCCTGAGGCTCGCCCGGGGCTGGCGTTGGAAGTGGTGGTGGAGACGGTGAGTTGGCAAAATGAGCACGTCTGTGCCCACGTTCTATGTCGTCACTGTCCTTTACATTCTGAGACGCAACCGTGATCGTGACGTCCTGCCGAATATGCAAGGAACGAACAGACTCACCATCATCGCTGACCCGGGTGGTGTTTTGCGTTCTATTGCTGCTTATGACGGATTTTCGGGGATCATTCGAGGCTAGCCGGCTGAATGGTCGAAGCTTGTAGTCGCTCGACTGAAGAGCAGGTCGCGATGCGCGGCGAGATGATATGATTCCTCCTAAGACACCCGTTGGTCGAGATCCGCCAGTCCAGCTCTTGAGCATGGGGAATATATCTCTCATTAGGGACCAAGTCAACGGTAGGTTGGTGACGAGCATCGCAACGGTTGCTTCACGGAAGTACCAGTTCATGTAGACGTAGGAGATCAGGGAGGGGACGAGGCAGTAGATTTTGGTAAGGAGGGCGGCGATGATGACGAAAATGCCGAGGCCGAAGAGGAGGATGAGGATAACTTTTTGTTTAAGAGGGAGTCGGACGGTCATGAGGAGGGGAATAGCGACGAGGAGCATGAAGATATCCCCCGTGATGGATAGACAGCCATTGACGATTTCGTAATATTGGTAGGAGGAGCATTGATCTAGATTTTTAACTAAGGTTAGCCAGTTGATAGATTAAAAAAAAGAGGGCATTCAAAGTGTAACCAACAGTCTGGCGTAGGCACCGCCCAATAATTCGTGATGGGACGGCAGATGAGGAAGAGGGAGAGCTCGGTAGCAACGAACGTCAATCCCACGTATATCGCGCAGTAATTGACAAGATGGCGCTGACTCAATCCATTCCTATTCAGCGAAAACTGTTAGCTAATGAAATGGTTGACGTTTCCGCTTGAAATACCGGACAGCCCATGCACAAGTACTCCGAATGTTGTTCGACGGGGAACTTACGTGATGCGCGCATATATTGTCAACATGCAGAATTTCATTGTCCATATCGTGAGTACCATGACGTGCTCAGATAAATAAACCCATTTGCTTCCAGCCACCCGTGCTGCTTTTGTTATCGGGGTTAGATTTCGGATATCCTCCTCAGTCATTAGATTCGAGCCTCCGCCTGAAACCACTTGATTTAGAGCAACACATAGAAGGGTGTACCAAAGCACCGCCGTAATCATTAGGTAGTCGTCAAGTTGCAATCCTCCGATCCCGAGTCGTTTTATTCGTGCGACACTATTGTGTAGAGTTAGATCTAGTTGATGTATTTGCGAAATGAAATATCACTCACAATCGGGCTCCGACAGCGAAAATTCCCACGGCATATAACGCCCATGTCTCCCTCTCAAATTCCGACGAGAATTTAACATCTTGGGTAGACATGTTCACAGATTATATCGTTGTTTGCTCCTGTGGTCCCTAAGCCCACTGGATTGATCTTGATTGTTGCTCTGCAGTGTAGGGGCCTAGGCCAGCCGGGGAAAAATCTAATACCACAAGGGGTAATATAGGCGGCACAACAGTGATTACTTCAAAATGTAAACACAGAGATAGATCATATGCCGTACGTCAAAGTCAGGTGGAAAGTAATGGGGATAGGAACCGGCCCCAAGGGGAAAAAAAGGAACGACAAACCCTGCGTGGTGGGAAGGTGCCAAGAGGCAGCGTCTATAAGGACGAACAGGTTTCAGTAGGCGGGATCGGGGGTTTGAATGAGGACATCCAGTACCGCGGATAAACCGCTTTTGCTTGGTTTAGTAGCGGTTCCTGACTCAATAATGGCCCCAGATAGGGGTCACAGATTGGCAGCCTGACTGAGTCGCCCCGATCTGCCGTGAATAGCTGCCCTGCCCTGCCCTTGCTACTGTCGAATCCGCGCGGACGATAGTGGGATAGCGACGAAATAAGACAATGAAGAGGGACGACCATCCGCAGATATGTGACGCATGTCCCTCATTCCACATGGCCACATGGCTTTTGACTTCTGATCTACAATCCCCCATCGCCAGCGATCCGGCGTGAGGAGCAGAGACGACATCATAGATGCAACCGCGCGGATCTATTTCTCCTCTGGTCAAACGCAAGAGGGGGAAGGGCCCCTCAGCCCCTCAGCGTGGAGCCAGTATGGCGAAAGTCGTTATGGGTTCCATATGATGCGATGCCCCAGCTGCTATGAGGAACAAGAGTTGCTTGAACAGGAAAAGATTGTGGGCCAAGGAGTTTAAGGCCGGAATGCGGTGCGGTCATTGGTTTTCAGCGAGATAATTCATGGAATGCAAGGCCCACATATTGGACGCGAAAATCGGAAACTAGCGATATTGCTAGATTTTTGCTCAATCATGAGCGCATTTTTCGTGGTATCGGCGAGGGCCATATTGGATGGAATAGGAGGCGAACCAGTGAGACTACCGAATCGCGCCATCGTGGTCGCTAGTATGGATTATGCAGTTGGCATGCGGGATATCGATCATATCATTCGTGAAGCGGTTTCTAATGAAGCCTCCTTAGAGCCCTTGTCGCGGGATTAGTTAAGAAAGGTGTCATGGAGGTCGAACCTGGATAGCTCAGCCACAAAAACGAATGGAATAACCGAGCGATGCACATATGTAAAATCCACCAATAAGTCAATATTCCCCTCCCCCCTGGTCCGATCTGGTTGCAAGGTACATGCATAACCCTCCGCTAGGTCGAATAGTTTCCAACTACCAAGGTTCAAGCGCAGAATTCCCTTCTGTCGGCCAAGTTGGGTGGGCTCCACACTTGGAACCATGCCTGGGTCTTCTCCGCCGAATCTCCGGAACAACAGTCCTCGATGCAAATTCCAACGTCTATAGGGCCTAGCTCGGAGTTTGAAAAAGAAGATTGGAGCTGCGATGCAACACACAAGAATTGAGAAAACACATCGCCCACGATAATAAGGCAATTATCCGCTGACTTCCGAGGTAGGGTTGGCCACGAGGTTTGAATCATCACCCTGATTTGAAGATTGGGTTGGGAGATCTGCTTTCGCAGGACGTGGATGAGGGATAAGCGGCTTTCTTCTTCCTTCGCGGACGATAGCTTCACAAAAACGGTGCACAACGATTGGGCAAAAGGTGGGGGAGCGGCGGGGGAGTGGATATTTTGCCCTTGGCGATCAGACGGTGGTGGGCAGTTTGCCATCGGTGGAGGGCTCCGAAGTAGGCGAAGGCGACTATCGTGAGCCGAAGGATTTCAAAAGTGTCCTCGACCCCTCATACCGTGGCTGCGCTTCGGTTTGGTGCATAGCTACATCGTAGTTACTACTCCGTAGTTATGTCAACCTGGGATGCAACCTCCAGCCAGCCAGCAAAACGGCTGTTGCGTGTGGCGAGGCGCCGAGGCTAGTAACTGTAACTTAAGATAAGGATAAACAACCTTGTGTGATAGGGCAAGTATGATAAATGACTTATGAGGGGTTGAATTCCTTCAAACGAAGCCCAAAAGCCTGGCAAATTCAGCAGAGCCCGTATCCTGTGTCTTCCAGCTTTTTGGCTCGCCTCGAGCTACGGAGGAATTTCTCTGCATGGCGAGCCTCGCAGGGTCAAGCAAACCCTTGCTCGAAGCAGCGGCCGACAGGGTTTGTAAGACCATTATTTGTTAGTGTTAAAGCAGGGAACCAAGAATCGCTTGCGGAGCCCGGCATCTCTGCTCAAGCTTATTTAATGATACGACGATAGAAATCGCATCCGAGCTGTCCCCGATGAGCATTGCCCACTGGTATCAAAGAGCATTTTCATGTGAGCCTAGTTTTACTAGGTAGCATCCTCGGATTCCTCCCCTTGTCTCCCTTGCTGGGGGGAACTCGGCTGGTAGAATTCACGTAAAGGAAAAAGATCCTTCGTGGGCGTCCTTGTCGGAGCAATCAAGTATCCAATTTTGCTTCCTCGGGGTCCTCGCTTGTCTTATCAATCCGGAAAAACGTGGATACTGTGTGCTGCGAGTGTGTAGAACAGCGGGTATCGTGAGAGATCGGGACCTTGGGAGGAAAATCCCTCCATGAATCCAGAGAATTGAATCAACAACATTCGTACCCGTCGCCACACTGAGCGTGGAGCCCCTGAAGATTTTTTTGCCTGCTCGTTAGCCAGTCAACTATTCCAGCAGGGATGGTGCAGGGCAGAGAGCTTCGTCGCGCGTTCCTTTTGCCTTGACACCTTTTAGCCGCCAAAAGCGTAATGAATTATACCAGCCAGGATCAAAGCTATTTGGAGCATAATTATTAAACTTTCAGGGCCGTACATGTAGGAGAAGATAACAACTCAAAAGGCTTTTTGGCTGCCGGTAAAGTCTCTCCGCGTGCGTTCCGTTCCATCTTTTGCCTCAATTAACACGCGTTCGCCTGTTCCTGGAAAGCCGGTGTCGCCATCCGCTTCGGTATCAGGATGGCTGAGGTCCGGTTTTCCCCACAAATGGCCCAGAAATAAAAGCATCCAACCAGCTGCAGACGTGCCTGGTGAGGGCCCTGATGCCAATGGGTAGGGAGACTCTCACAGCGTGCCATCAATGATCATGCCATGCCGTGACGCCCCTTGGGCCTTTGGATGTACCCCACTAAGGAGTTTTCGTTAGCGGCGGACATACTGTGGTGCTTGATAGGCTTGATTAGCCTTTGTTATGCATGTAACTCCTCCGAAGGGGCATACCTGAAATGGCTAGCTGGCGATGAGGTGGTGTCAAGTCTGTTTTCCCGCATCCCTCAGCTCTTCTCTTCCTTGCAGTCCCTGATCGCAGTCGATTGTTCGCGATCATAAGTTCTGTTGCTTCATGGTCTGGACTCGCCCGCGGGTGTTGGGCTTGTTGTCGTTTCAATAGTTGGCTCGCTTTTGATATCAGGGCTGAGGGGTGACACAGACGAAAAATAGCCCTAACTAATTAATCTTCTGACACCACATTCCTTGCTGGCAATTGATTTTCCACCCGCTTCTTAATTATCCTATCGTTAACAGTTCTTCCCTTCGTTTCTGCCTTCTTACGACCTTGACGTCCTCGATATCGTTTTAACCGATCCAGATACTTAATAGCCCGACACACGCCTTCGCTGATATATCTTCAGCCACGCCATTGATTCAGCCAGTGAGCAAACATTATCCCCCAGGTAATCCTGGAGCGGGATTACTTCGACACAATGGGCTCCACCCCATCGCTGGACAAACATAATGAGATGTCGCCCTCGACAGATACGCTGGGGCGCGCGCCCTCAGACCGTTCCGATGAAGCTATCAATGCCTCCGGGCACAAGCAGGAGCTCGAGCGCAACTTCAGTCTCATGAGCATTTGCGGCGTGGGCATCACGACGGGAAATACATGGATTGCTATGGGGGGCAGTATTGTATGTTGCATGGCGGATAATTATGGCTGCGGTGCTTTGGATGGCTTCTAACCTGGGTTCATACGGCAGACTATCGCCATTTTTAACGGAGGACCGCCTGGCGTAATTTACGAATTGTGAGTGTTTATGTCAACATGCTCGGTATGCCAGTCATCTAATATGTCTGATTCATCTAGCATCGCCGTCGCAATATGCTATTGGTTCGTCGCAGCTTCGATTGCTGAACTGGCCTCCGCAATGCCATCAGCCGCGGGGGGTATGTCCATATCTCCCATGCCAATATCAAAGAACGTCAAGCTGACCCAAACCCCCCTCAGTCTATCACTGGGCCTCCGTAACGGCCGGCAAATATGGCCGCCCTGTTGGTTGGTTTGCGGGATACTGGAACTGCCTTGCCTGGATCTTCGGCGCAGCTTCGATGTCATCCATCCTTGCAAACCAAACCGTATCAATGTACATGCTTTTCCACCCAGACCTGGAGGCAAAGGCATGGCATACGTTCGTTAGCTATATCATCTGCACATGGCTATGCTGCTGCATCGTGCTGTTTGCCAATCGGGCTCTCCCTTCCATCAGCAATCTAGGCATGTTTTTTATCATTGCCGGAGTGTTCGTGACGATCCTCGTTTGCGCAATCATGCCCCATGTGAATGGCGTGGGATATGCGTCAAACAGCTTCGTGTGGCGCGACTGGGAGAACCAGACTGGATATTCGAGCAATGGTTTCGTGTTTGTTGCCGGTATGCTGAACGGCGCATACTCAGTCGGCACGCCAGACGTCACCAGCCATATTGCCGAAGAACTACCCAAGTACGTCCCTGCATCTCTATCCACCTTGTCGTCATCCCTCACAGATTGAATCCCGTCTGACAACTGCTCCACTATAGACCAAGCCGTAACATCCCCAAAGCTATCCTAGCGCAAATGTCCATGGGCTTCGTAACCGCCCTAACATATATGATCTCCCTCTTCTACGCCATCAACGACCTCGATCTCGTACTCTCCAGCAACTCCACCTTCCCCCTAGCCGAAATCTACCGCCAAGCCACGGGCTCCAACGGCGGCGCGCTGGGCCTCCTGATCGTCGCCTTCCTGCCCACCTTCATCACCTGCATCGGCTGCTACATCACCGCCGGCCGCACCCTATGGACTCTATCCCGCGACAACGCCACCCCCTTCAGCCCCTGGCTCTCCAAAATCTCCTCCACATTCCACAACCCCTTCAACGCCACCGTCATCTGCGGCTGCATCATCACCATCCTCGGCTGCATCTACGTCGGCTCAACCACCGCCTTCAGCGCGCTGGTCAACTCCTTCGTGCAGCTCTCCTCGCTCTCCTACATCGCCGCCATCCTGCCCTTCCTGCTGCACGCGCGCTGGTCGGCAGCGGCCGTACGGCCGGGCTACTTCGTGATGCGCGGGTGGGTGGGGTATGTGGTGAATGCGATTGCGTGCGCGTATATGATGGTGTTTATTGTGATTTTCTCGTTCCCGTTCGCGATGCCGGTCACGGCGGCGGATATGAATTATACCTCGCTGATTACGTGGGGGTTGACGATTTTTGTGGCACTGTGGTGGTTTGTGAGGAAGGGGGATTATGTTGGGCCTAAGGCTGTGCCCGTGGGGGAGGTTGTGTTGGCTATGGATGCGCAGTGATTGATTGATTGATTGGGTTGATATTTTTCTGTTGTTAATATTTGTTGATGATTGTCCGTTTAACGATAGGTCGAGAACGGGCGGTATGATATAACTAACTTAATAATTTGCCTAAATGCGGTACGATATTCTGTTCGACTTGGCGATAAGCGGTACTGTTGTTGAGTACTACCCCTGGATAAACCGTTTATTTTTCATTTGTACATGTATGATACATGATATTTGCTACCTATTATTCCCATTACTCTTTCAATGCTTTCATGGGGTTAAATATGAATTTAGCCCATTCATTCAGCTTCCAGGAACTCACTCACATCGTGGACAACCCTTCCCAAGACTTAGAACGTCAGATTCCAGAGTCAGAGGCCCAGTTGCCTCGCCAAGTCGGCAATGATCTAGCTCTCAGATGCCGAATCATATTGAGCCAACCGCCTGCTGTTTCCATATCGCGAGAAAGTTCAGTTCTGCCATATTCCTGGCCGCCTATCAAATGCTAGGCCAATATGACTGAGGAGCCACTAACCTCTGAGGCTTGAATACTTTTTTGGCCCAGTTGGATATTCCCGATGGTTATACGTCCAGGGAAACCCTTAACTGTGATACTTCAGCAGTACAACAGGGTTATAACCAACCCAGGGGAGACGAGTTCAAACCCCCTAGCGAGCAACAATCAATACCACATTCCACCCACATACGGCCTGGTGGCAGCCGCGATGAACGGTCTAGCAACGGCTGGGCCAGTAACGACAGCCCGCCTGGACAATATTCAAGAATACTCATGACAAGCACCGTGTCGATTCCGAGATGGTGCATTGTTAGATGTCAAGCCCAGGAGCCACTGGCCACCAAATATTGACATTTCTTTTTTGCCCCAGTTGGATATTCTTGATCCCACCATTGCGGCTGTCTGGAGCATATTGTTGACTCCTTCGTGCTTCCGGCGATGCGACAAAGAGAGAGGTGAGGGGTTTCCATACTCAACCCGTTCTCTCTAAGCCTGCTGATGGATTTCCTAGATGTTGCCCCCTCCCCCCGAGGATCCCCGGGTATATTCACTGCTGGTGCCGAATCCCGCAACGCAAAAGCAGGCCCATCACAGCGCTAGCTTTTGGCAGCCCTACCTCGGAAGAAATCCCAAAAGGCATCGTTGATGCTGCCGAATTGCAGGATGAGAGTCTGGCCACCGCCGCCACCAGCTAAACTAACTACTCCCTAGTCCCAGCACTGACGCGGCTCAGATATTTTTAGCCTCCATATCTTGCTCTTCTGATGGTCCATGGGACGTATTATTTTAAAGAGTAAATCGTCCTCTGAAGCCGGGGAATGGCAGAACATAGGATACGTATTCGAGGAGAAATTTTCCACGCGGCGGTTGGTCGGAGAGTTGTTCGAGAAATGAACTAACACTAAGGAAGAAAGAAAGGGAGCAATTGCCTTGCCTCCATTCGACCTGCAATCCACGACAAAACAAGCATGTATAGGACAGCAGAGAGCATTGGTCTTCCCCGCAGTTTATCTGCTTCTGCATACTGATACCCAGCGCGCGCTCTTCCAGGCGTCTTGTTTCGGGAGCGCTACACCAGGCGCCCAAGTATCCTTGGCAGGTTCCCGACCTTGTAGTAGGGGTATTCGTAAGATCTAGCAAGCCATGACGACGACGGCGATGTCAGGTTGGGCTGGGCGAAGGTTTTATGCTCGACTATATGTCCCGCCATGTTCGACGGCGGGTGGGGTAACTACTGGCACTCCAACTAATCCTGCGTCGACTGTCAATTTAATAAGTATCATGTAGCAAGGAACATTACTCAACAAAGCCTGCAGAGTATTTTTGAATCATAGATCTCCTTGATTGTTACTGTTATCCCAGCTTTGTTGGGCGTAGTCCTGACCATCTGACCGTACCGCACCGCTTCATGGATTGGATATCTCGCTATCGATCTCTTCAATCGGCCAACCTTCTCCCTGTCAATCTTGATTGATTGATTTATTTATTAGATCGAATTTTTTTAGGGTCGATTTTAGGAGTAGCTAGTAGGAGGAGTAGTGGTGTGGACAGAATAAAAGCCCACCTTGGGAGGGTTGTACGAGTATATAAAAACGAAATCCGCTGGATCAATCTCAGACTCAACCCATTCTTCGGGTTAATAATAGATTGGCTCAATTAGGAAAGGAAGCGCATTTCTTGGGGTTTTTGTTGTTGAAATACTGGGAGCTGTTACTAAAAATATTTCCAAAGGATTTTTGTAGGCCGGGGTTGGGTTCAAACCCGCAAACTCCGTTCGGGCGGGCCTCAAGAGGCCAATCTTCAAACCCGAACACGCGAAACGACAAGACTAGCTGGGAGGAGCTCGACGGCGAAAACTAATATGTAAGGGGAGTTGGAATGTATTTGATATGGGTATGTTTTAGGCGAACTGAGGCCGTGGCTATCCATGCTTGACGTTGTAGGTCGAGTATATAGTCCGCGCAAATAGGAGCAACACTGCTAATGTCTGTCAAATATACCGGCGTCTTATTGTTCGTCATCAAGCCCACTGGCCTGAGATTGAGATCTGTAGAACTCGCGCGCCCGAAGGAAGGCGGAAACTATCAAGTAGCTCGGTTGGTGGAGATAATTGCAACGTCAGCAGCACTCCCGGCATCCATTTGCGAGATTGATACCGAGATTGTTATTCACACTATGATACCTTTCAAATCAATTGCTTCATACTGCTAGTAGTTAAAAGGATCAGATACTACGAGTATATTTGAGAAGAGAGCAGAAACTCACGTGACCCTGTATTCGTTACAATACGCGCCGCCAGCCAATCAGAACACACCCTGCCTCACGTTCCTCGAGAAAACAACAATTGAGGAGCAAGACGAAGTTCATGGATTGTTATATTATCTCTTCATTGCATCCGCGGTGTGCACCAGTAGCCGTCGCAGCTCGGCGCACATGCTGGCGGCCGGCCGGTTCTTGGCGCGAGACAAGCAACAGCCCGCGAAGGGTCGGAATTACACCGCAGCTACGGATACGCTCTCGCTGGGGATGGGAGGCGTATCTGACAAGACTGACTGACATGCGGGAGATCCCCTCCCCTGCAGGCCGAAGGAAGAGGATTCATCAATTGCTGCGCTATTAGGGTTCCCAACTAAATATGTAACCGGCTTGCTGCTGTTCCACAGTGTGGTTGTGCCAATCACGCTGCAATATCCCCCCCTGTGGTGAGGGATCTGCTGTGTTTTTTGTCCGTCCCTTTTCTTTGTCCCGATGCATGTTTATATCACTCTCTACTCGCCCACTCCCCATCTCAAACCTCTTTTTCCTCCCTCTGCGCTGCTGTTTTGCTGTTTGGCGTGGGGTCTGCGTGGCGAGGTCATGTTCGCCCTTTGATCTTCCGAGGTTCTTCACCCTTTCTACGCCTATTACGCCCCCCAACTACCGGCTGGCTGCACTAAAGGAAGAATACGACAGGGGGATTGCAAGAAAAGGGAGAAAAAAGCCATTGGGAACAAGAGAGAGGAGGAGTCTCTGCGACGCAACCAGGCCGCTGGGACAGCCAACAACCCGCCGTGGAAAGCTGCCCTGTTTGTGTATGCTCCACCTCGCTGTGGTGTATCTAATGAATATCACAACGTCACCGCCCAGCAATCTTGGTCTTCAGTCAAACTAGCAACGATGAGGGCGCTCAGCTATCTTCTGCCATCTCTCATCTTTCTCTCGTCCTCTTCTCTCGGCGCCCCATTTTCCATCTCTGACCCATCAGCTGTGAATATTGGCGTTACTGTGGCCGACCAGGACAAGGGCAGCTCTCTGTTCTCCCCCCCTTCGCAGTCTCCGATTATCAGGGGATCGCATCGTGGCAGCCATTCATTCCGCCAGAGCCCCATCACGCGACAGCTCGACCTCCTCAAGGACATAGATCTAAACTACACTTCGAAAAAGGAACTGCGCAAAATCTTCCTCTGGCTCCAGGAGAACTGGCCCTCTGCCGAGGATCTGATCCATTCCATCCAGGCACTAATCGATACGCCCCCCCCTCCATCGTCAGAATTAGAATCGGATATCCCATCTACGACAACCTACGACGAACCTCTCCCAACTACTCTGCTCATGCAACTGGAGGACCAAGCCGGATCCCCAGATTCTATCTCGTATTACCGCCCAGACCCAGTGTCTACCCCTGACTTCTCCAAATCGTTCAAACCACCACTTGGCGTTCTCCTAGGATCAGGGCGCGATATATATCTATCACAACGACCAAACCCGGATCTCTCATCTGCCCCTACTTCCGTCTTCTCAGACCCATCAGAGAAACCCAATCTGTTCTCAATACTCTGCGCCATGGATTCCGTCGCTCTCGTTGACTGGGCCACTGGATCCGCTGCCTGTACCGCGTTACTAGTTATTGCCGCACTGGCAGTCCTATTTCTCATATCTGTCCTGATCGTCGAGGCATGGAATCTCGTGTGGAAGGGTGTTATTTGGTGCACCCGTTCGTGGCGGAGTGTTCGTCTTTCCGGGCCCGAGAAACGACTAATAGCCGCGCATGACGAGGATTCTCCAGATGATGGGGAAGGGGGTGAGAAAGGGAGGAGGTAGTAGGGTGCCTTCTTAAACACCTCGCTGTTATTCGAAATTTCCTTACTCGTCGGCGGAGTTTTTCTGCGATCGATTTCGCCTCCTTATCTTTCTCGAATACCCGGTTGCTTTCGGATACACTGATACCCAGCGAAAGATATCCCAACCATCTTTTTTTTTTTTTCCTTTGTTACACCATTTTACCATGCGATGACCACGGCCGCCGCCACGCCACGCACGCGTTGGCCTGAAAGGGAAATCAGGGGTCGGGCAGTCGGGCTACCGGTTACACAACAGAAACTATCGGTCTACACTTTTCACTTTCGCACTTCCTTCGTTCAGGTGATCCAACCATACTCGATTATATATTCCATTACCAGGAGACGGTGCACCTACCCCGCTATCCTGCTTACGGGGGAATTGGACCGATTTTACTCTGAGGTACGATGCCCGATGAGCGTTGAACTCTTACCTCTACCATTAGAGTTCATTGGATTCTCGAATCAAACCAACCGGGTCGAGCACGTTCGGTCTATGGCAGTATGGGGTGATATAGGACAGTGCCTGTCTATTATCAAGTCGGTCACAGAAACCACTATCCATCCGTAGGGGAGGAGGAATCGATGTCCTTGATACCCTCGAATGCCACAATGGGTCTCCTGAGCGTACTTGGGGCATGCAATTCTACGAAATCGATGGAAGGGAGCGATGTTAATTGGTATAAGAGGCCGCAAACTAAGAAAAGAAAAGCACCATCTACCCCCCTATGCACCCATTTCTTTCCCAAACACCCTTCGACCCCAACCCAACTAAGCCTTAGATGAACGCCAACACCAAAACCTTCCCTGCCTGCTTTCGATTGCTACACCCAACATGCCCCTTATTTCCGTACTTTCTCTTATCTGTACCTATATATATGTCGTTTTTTATATCTCAGTTTCCTCCTTGCATTCGATACCAACACAATCACCCACACACAAACTTATGTATAGTAGAATTATATTCCCACAACAGCCCGCAATGAAGTAGTATGCAGAAAAGGAATATGGCTAGGATAGCTAGTGCATGCAGGGCAGACCAGACCAGATAACCGGGCCGCGGGAATTGGGCTTGGGGTGCGGGGGAAGGGAAGAGCAGGCCATGACGTAGCCGGACTGTGTAATTATTTATGTACTATGGAATTATCGTGAAGTTGTTTATATTATTATTGTTGTTGCTCAGTATTTAGTATCGGACGGCTATCCGTGATGTTTTATTTTATTTTGTATCGAGAGGTCGGGTAAGTAAACAGTTCGGCGATGACTTCAACCGCCGAGCTGGGCTGGGGCGAGTCAACCCCGCGATCTGACAGTGAGACCGCATATTTATTTTATATTATTTATTGTTTACTATTTACTATATTATTTTGGCTTGCAGGGGAGCATAGGCGAATAGAGAATGCACTGGACAAATACAAAATAAATATTTAAACATCAAGACATAAAATAAACCTCCGCATTCCGCAGCCGAGATACGCAGGGTCCCGATCTCGGCAAAAGCCCCCGCACTGGCCGTAGCCGGAATTCCACGCCGAGCGGGACGAGAGAAATTGTTCGGACGGCCTAATAATAAGGGCTTAAGGATTCGAAGGACGAGATGCGCGGGGGTGTCACAGGACGGGAGGATTCTATTTATTAGCTGGCTAATTGACTCTTGTTGTTTCCTTTCTCTTCCCACCGCCGCATTTCTCTCCGCCCACCCCCTATCTCAACCACCACATCTCCCTCTTACGCCGAACCACACATGCCAGAAGCCATGGCTACACAATACCAGCTCCCGTTCCAGGTCTGTCTCCCCCCTCGTCCCCGGCTCAATACCGCTCGCTAACACGGCCACAGCTCGACGACCCAACCCTCCTCCACTTCGACTCCTTCGTCAACAATGAATGGGTCCCGGCACAGGATGGCAAGCGCTTCGAGGTCCTAGGTATGTCCTCATCCCATTCCACCTATACCCCTGTATACCGCCTCTAACCCGCATTCCCATGTAGACCCCGGCAGCGGCCTGCCCTGGGCCAGCTGCCCCAACAACTCCGCCGCCGAAGTCCCCCGCACCGTCGAGCTCGCCCACGCCGCCTTCAACTCATATAAAAAAGTAAACCCGCGCACCCGCGCCCAGCTGCTGATGAAATGGGACTCTCTCATCCGCGCCGCCCGCACCGACCTCGCTAAGATCCTCACCCACGAAACCGGCAAGCCCATCGCCGAATCCTACGGCGAGATCGACTACGCCCTGGGCTTCACATGGTGGTTTGCAGGCGAGGCCGAGCGCATCCACGGCGGCATCGCCGTGCCCTCAGCCCCCGGTAGACGGGTGTTTACAATCAAGCAGCCGATCGGCGTGGCAGCCGCCCTGGTGCCATGGAACTTCCCCATCGCCATGGTCCTGCGCAAAGCCGGCGCCGCCTTCGCCGCCGGCTGCACGATGATTGTCAAGCCCAGCCCGGAGACACCCATCACCACACTCGTCCTGGCCCATCTGGCCCAAAAGGCCGGCTTCCCACCAGGCGTGTTCAACGTCCTCACAACGGATCTCGACAACACCCCGCCCCTCAGCGAGGCACTCTGCAAACACCCGCTCGTCAAGAAAGTAACCTTCACCGGCTCCACGCGCATCGGTAAGCTGATCGCCGCCCACTGCGCCCCGGGCCTGAAAAAAGTCACGCTAGAACTCGGCGGCAACTGCCCCTTCATAATCTTCGACGACGCAAACCTCGAGCAGGCCCTGGGCCAGCTCATGGCCCTCAAATGGCGCCATGCCGGCCAGGCCTGCATCACCGCCAACCGCATCTACGTACAATCCGGCATCTACGACAAATTCGCCCAGCTGCTCAAAGAGCGCACCGCAGCCCTCGTCATCGGCCACGGCGCCCAGCCCACCACAACCATGGGCCCCGTCACCACCCCGCGCAGCCTGGACAAGGCGGCCGGCCAGGTCGAGGACGCGCGCAAGCTGGGCGGGAAGGTGATTCTGGGCGGCCAGCGCAAGACGGATTGTGGCGGGGGATACTTCTTCGAGCCGACGATTATCACGGATATGAGTAAGGAGATGCTGATTTCGCGCGAGGAGACGTTTGCGCCCATTGCGGCGCTGTATCGGTTTGAGACGGAGGAGGAGGCGGTGGAGTGGGCGAATGATACCAGTATGGGGCTGGCGAGTTATGCGTTTACGAAGGATGTGGATCGCATGTGGAGGATGTTGGAGAATTTGGAGGCGGGGATGATTGGGATGAATACTGGTATGCATTTCGCCTACTACTTTCTTAGATATGCATATTATCTGGTATTTCCGTGGTTTGCTAACCTTGCGCACAGGCAACTCATCCGCCGCTGAGTCGCCATTCGGCGGTATCAAGGAGTCCGGCTATGGCAAGGAGAGTG
Organism: Onygenales sp. PD_40; assembly: GCA_032988205.1. Taxonomy (NCBI): domain Eukaryota; kingdom Fungi; phylum Ascomycota; class Eurotiomycetes; order Onygenales; species Onygenales sp. PD_40. The sequence continues at coordinate 90,131 of JANTQD010000011.1, read as the reverse complement.
GAAAGGATGTCGCTGTGGCTGAGTATCTGATTACCAAGACGGGTACGTTCAGTTTGGAGGGGCAGTATTAGATCAAACTCGAGGGAGGGGGGGGAAGGGATGATATGGGGTAAATCGTTAGCAGGAGATGATATGTTGTTGCTGGGTTTAATGAACTTACGCCACGCATGACTGGGTGATTTGATTTATTTTTGAGCATGAATATGAATACGATGATAACGTACCTATTCTATATATCTATCAGGTGTTCCCCTAGTATTTGGAAGTAACTTTTATTACTTTAATTTTTCAGTTGGTTAGTTAAGGTAAGCACGCGGAGCTAACTTGAAATGCGTATATACATAGATACGGTGGTTAAGTTTGCTCGAATGATGATACAGCGTGAAAAAAATCGACTTGATGTAGTTAAGACTAAACTCCTATGAATATCCCTTTAACACCGAAGATCTAGTTAAGTAAAAGCCGCAAAAAGAGAACATAATCAAGAGGAAAAATATGCTCAAAATCCAACCCGTACATCTCATCATTAGTATCCATATGAGGAGGCCTCAGCAACCCCAGCAATGACAAACCACTCTACTCTGCCAATTCCCATTCCTCATCATCCTCATCAATATCCTCCTCCTCCTCCTCCTCATCAATACCCTCCTCATCCCCATTGACACCCTCCACCATCACCTCCTCAACAAACTCCCTCAAGCCCCAAACCCCTAACCCCACCTCCCCCCCCTCCCCCTTCTCCCCATAACCCTCTCCAAACTCCACAACCATCACATTCCCCACCCCACCCACCCCTCCCGAGTCCCACCCCATCAATTGACTCAAATACACCACCAACCCCATCCCCTCAGCCGCCCGCACATCATCCCCCTCCACCAACTCCCCATAAACCGGCCCAACATGGCCAACCCCATCCGTCCCCTCCCAAAACAACGGCCACCTCCCCACAATCCCTCCCTTCTGGCACAACTGCCCCTCCAGCAGCAGCTTACCAATCAGATCTGGCTTGACATCGATCAAAAGCGCCCAAACAACCGCCCCCCGCTCAACGGCGAGTTTTCTCGCGGCTTCCAGCGCAACGATGGCCCCCGCGGACCGGCCGGCGAGGTAGTAGGGCCCGGAGGGTTGGATGTGCTGGATTGCGTGGATGTGGTTGGCGGTGGTTGGCGTGTGGGTTTGTGAGTCTTTGGGGGTGTCCGGGTGAGGGCTGGTTAGGCTGTATATGAATACTTCGGGGCGGAGGGTGGCGAGGGGTGGGGCAGGGGTTGTTTTTTCGTGGTCTGGGGGGAAGAGGAAGAGGGAGCGGGGTTCTGTGTCGGTTTTGGGAGAGCCGTGGATCAGGGTGGTGGTGATGGTGGGAGTGGGAGTGGTGGGTTGGTGGTCGATATGCTCCCAGTCAAGGATGCTTTCGGCGTCGAGGAGATCGTGTTGTCTTGGATTAGAGTTAAAGTCGTCTTGTAATGGGCTGTTTGCGAGTGGGGGAGTATCTGTGCCATCCTCCGCGGTGCTGCTTTGTTCGTCTTCGATGAAGTCGATTAGGTTGACTGGAGATTTCGCGGTGGGATGGTAAACGTTATTGGTGGATGGTGTAGAATTCGATGGAGATGGTATGCTGCCGTTCAATTCTATAACTTGCAGTGCTTCCCACGAGTCTGTTGGCGAAGCAGTCCTTGCAGGGGAATGTAGAAGAGAGTCTTCCTGTGCTGTGGGGAAATTGTTAGCATCACATAGATTGACTATTTTCGCATCATCCTCAGTGACCGACATGTCATTATCATGAATCCAGTCATTCGTCAAACCCCAGTGGCAACCCGGAAGAGGCAATAGTTTATGCCCTCTTCTATAATCCCGATGATACTGGTTCCAATTGATATTAACTCCTCGAAGGTAAAGTTCACTCAGCCCGTGGGCAAGAGTTTCCCACGGGTCGATCTTGCCATTGAGCGAAGGGATAGTAAGGGGTTCGGCCCCAATGGCAGAACTTATCATTGCTTCGCAGCTATACACAGGTCCAATTTCAACCCATATCGTATCTTTATCAATAGCGGATGAAGCCATCCCAGCTTCAATGACTTCCTGGAAGTTAACATTTTCGCGGCATGAATTCTTCCCAGCGAGATAGATGATGTCGCTAATGGATGAACCAGCCACATGCTTAGCCGCATAATATCCATGGCCATAGCTGAACACTGCGCTTGGTTTTATACCCCAAGAAACCCAAAGACGAAAAAGTGCTATTTGGACGCAGGTAACGGTCAGGCGGCGCACGATTAGTTTTCGTTCTAGCTCCTCTTCATCTAGTTCAGTATCCGGTGTCTCGAGAAGTGGAAAGATACCCTCAATCAAAGGAAGAATCGAATGAATTCTGTTTTTCTTTTTTTTTGCGAAAAAAAACTCGTGTGACCGCGCCACGCCGTCGAGGAAAAGGATATCAGATCTGAAATGGGAATCCGAGCGAAATAGTTCCCCGGCAAAACCGTTATGTAGATCGGCCGCGTCGGTGAAAACGAATGCAATCTTTGGGGCGGGGTTTGGGATCGGGCAAGGATTGCATTGGTACCTTTCCATTGCCTCCCGAATGGACGCGACGGTCGTCCCTGAAAACATGAGGCGGTAGCGATGATGCGTCCTGCGAGCGGTAGTAGTGTATGAAAGTGCGGAGAGCAGTTTGTCATCAATAATTCCGGGTTTCAGGACATCGACCAGTGAATTGAGATTTCCTTTTAGTAATTCGATGCTCTCGGCTGCCACTGCGACGAGCTGGAGTGCGCGAGGATCAAATAGTCCTTGCGGTTCCCTGGGTTCGGCACGCGCAATTATATACTGCTCACGCAGTGGTGTCTTGTAATATTCGGGAGCTCCTGTAAGAGAGTCGGGCCAGCTCCAGGTACTTGCAGAACGTCTCGTAATTGTGCCGAGAATGGGATCATTGTCGGCTTGTGCTTCATCCAATCTTTTCAGGATGACGGCTCCAACGGCGTCTAACCTGGAATAGTCATCGTCCCAGCCATCCAAGAAGTTATAATTATCTGTAGAATAGCTGCGATTAGAATAAAGCTTTGTAATCATAGATCGAACTTGATCCTTACCTAGTATGTTTGGTTGTTCAGGCCTTGAGAAACGTTTGTAGTACTTTTCCACACCGGCTCCGCTGGCGATGGCGGTGTCACATTCCCCTCTCCATATATATTCACACGCAGTGTGTAATGCATCTGAATCCGGCAAATGGGAATTGACGTCCAGAGTCGGGCCGGAAAATCCGAAGCATTTGCTATATTTTGATGGTAGTTAGAGAAAGAAAAAAGGGGGCGGAGGATATAAAAAGCTGGCTGCTTACCTAACCCTCTCGGCAATAGACTCATTCTCGCCAACACCCCTATTCAACTGTACCCAGCCACCACTGGCACGAGTGCCGTCGAAGAAAACACTGACTCGGTCTGCTTGAGTGGAAGGCGTTCTGTCTAGGACCATTCCAGCAAGCTCAAGCGCTTCGTGGGTGGCCGAGATCGCTAATCTTCTTGGGTTCCAACGCACACCATCACAGCTGGCACCGGGGATGGCTATGGGAAGCCGGCTTGCATACCCAACAACTGCAATCGTTGGGTACTCAACTGGTACAATCTGGCAAAAAGGCTCTGGTCCTTCCAAATCCGACAATTCAACAATATCAGCCCTCATATCCGTGTTTCTTCTCAGCTCCACTGCAAGGAGTTCTGCCACTTCGGACGAGGAGGAATATATCGAGCAGGATTCGAATGATCGGTGCGGGAGGGACTTAGATATGAAAGACCCGATATCATTGTCTTGGATTTGACCGGGTAGTATCTCGGATACCACTCGCCGGTGCAATCCCCTGCATGTTTCTGCTGGAATAAATTGGGCTGATACACTCGACAGCATAGGGACATGTGGGGTATACCGCGCCGCTTTTCTATCGTGAAATTCTCCCATAGTATGATTGATATCGCGCGGGGAGATCCGATGGAGCGATTCCGACAATAAGTTACACACCTCACGCGACGATGCGAGCAAACCCCTCAAGCTGCTATGAGGCCCGGTGCTTTTCGACCCCCCAGCACCGGCATTCGGTAATACATATTCTTGAAATTCCTAGATCAAATCAGCCATGGGTTCCAAATTAGTTTCGGGTCCCGCATACCTACATTCTCCGCAAATAACCCGTCAATTTCTCGTGTCCCATCACTATTATGAACTAGCGGCACCGACAGAAAAGGGTGATTCGGGATACCGTCGCGCAACATCGACAAACGAAGGGCTGTTCTGTTCGCCACTAGAACCGTCTGAACGGCCACTGCGACAAGTTCGTCCACGGTTTGAGATACACTCACCGCAGCGGCGGTGAAGGAACCTGCGCCAAATCCCAGAACATAACTTTCGGATGGGCTGGGATACAGTTGTTGAATCGCATCGAAATGTCTGAGAGTCAACGGTCAGCTAAGAATCATGTCCTCCTCCTTTCAATGCTCCCTCCCCACCACCCTTAACATGGTATGCCAACATCGCCGCATTCAAAAATCGAATCTATCATACCTTATAAATTGAGCGAGCTCCCAGATGCAAAAGAGCGTAAACTTTAATACTCGTCGATCCGGACCTTCCGATTCAGATAACAGCTCTGCTATCGACCTAAACCGAGGGAATAATTTCTGGTGGTGTTGTGGAAGATATAGGATTTCTTCCTGCAATTTGATGCGGACTTGGTCGAAGAATTGCTGTAAATTTTCGTCCCCGTTGATTTGGAGAAGACGACGAAGCTCATCCTCGAAGGGTACTGTCATATCCCCGAAAACGAAGATTCGACAGCTGCCATTTTTCGAGTTCGTGGACACTCTCATTTGTTTATTGTTTTCGAATTTCCCACTGTGTAAGTGGATGGAGGGACGGTTTTTGAAATGCATATAGTTTGTATGTAGAAGAAAATAAATCGTAGGGAGAGAAAAATGGTGACTGCATCTATATAATACTATTTTAACAAACAATGCGGAGGAGTGAAACGTAAAAAGGTAAGTTCCGCCCTTCACCTAATATCGTTGAAGACTATCAAGGATAGGTCATTGTGAGGCAGCAAAAGTCAGTGGCGGTGTCTATTATAAAGCCCTCTAACAATGAGACCTTATGGCCTTGTACTTGGCGTATAGTTCTTAATCCTATATTAATTATCGATCGCGTTTTCCCAGAACTTTCACACATTCAAATGGCATTTTCCGGGCGAATAAACATAGGGTCAGCGACTACAATTTTTGCCTTGAGGCTAATTACCTGTCGTGGCCATTCTTACACAATTTTCCAACATCTGGTGATTCTTTATCCAAACGCGGCAAATTCTTTGTTATAAACACTACTGAGACGAACCTCCACTATAAACAATACCCCTTTGAACATGTAGTTCGCCCGAGAAATTGTCAAATAAAGCGGAAGTATGGGAGAAACTTTGTTCTAATCCATTCTTAGAAACTGGCGAGAATTAAGCTCTTTAAAGCGCGAATCCCCGTGGGCCTACCCGCCCACTACTCTTTTCTTATCCGGATTGTACGTTGATAGCGGCCGTCATCCACCATCGAGATATATGACTTATAAAGTCGATTTTAACAATGTAGTACTAGCCTAGGTATTATTGTCAGAGGGATTCTGGAACACGTTTGCCACGACATATTTTCATCTTTGTAGTGTAACTCTTGAAACGTCCACACTTTATTGTTCATTTTGTTGGCTACGTCGACGTTTCAGTCCTGGGAACCAAAATGCCACGGTATATAACGACTAACTATACTTCTTGCCATCGGGTCAAGAGAAACTGTGCGCGCTTTCACCTTGCACAACTTTAATATTTTTTCCCTTTCTTCATTCCATCAAGCTGGTTGGTGAACAAGCAACCTCGCTGCCTGTCTCGGGTACAAAGAAAAACGGGCGGGTTACTTTTGGTCGCTTTATTTCAGTAACATTAAAGCAGTATCCTCTATCAGCAACTCTGCTGGAATTTAAACTATTTGGAAGGGCAGAGCAAGTTAATAGATTCCATAATTTGATGATCAATAGTAGTTGTCGACCTCGCGAGTTTTCGAGGCCGCATTAAGGTTAAGGTGTGCCCCACTCTGCAGCATTCTTGGCGGTGGGGCATCCGTTTAGCCAATGATAGTCGTTTCGTGTTCGAAAACAAGGCACAGGCAAAAGCTTAATTTCCTCTAGTCTCTCGCTAAATTATTCCAGAAGTCTTCCATTCTGAGCCGCGGACCTCAGCCTCGAATGGCAATTAACAGTGACTTTCTAAATCTATGTATCAGATAGGCTGAGACTAACCAAATCCTTCAAGTAACTAGTAATTTCATAAATGCCTTGTTCTCCTGTATCACGTTGTAAGTCGGGCTCATCAACCAGGCTCTGGAAGACAGCGAGGATATTTATCCGAACCCTCATGAGGCGGTATTGAATTCTACAACTACAGGTAATTCTGCGCATGACTGGGAATTGGAGTTGAACATGTCATTTTAAATTTTATATTCTATCAAATATAGAGAACGCTCCTATTCTATATACTCCCCCTAAGCGGCCGGTTGAACCAAATCCTCTACGCCTAAAATCATGGTCCAGGCCAAAAGAAACGTACTGGCCTCATTAGCACCTTTACTTACCTGTGCACTATGCAGTAAAGACTATACTCCTACATCTTCTGCTGCTGATCCTGGGTAAATAATGTTTCAAACAAAAACCAAACACCAATATAAGAAATGGGTATTAGAATCCAATAAATCCGATTCCCAGTTTAAACCTCAAGTCCACGTTATATAAATCGGCGCCGGCGTTCTATCCAGCATCCCACCTGATGGCCAACTAATACCTTTATAATCGTGACCAAAGTGTTAGATAAGACGCCTGGGCCAATGCTAGCGGGTATCATGACTAAGGCCAAGGCTTTGGTAATCATGCAGATAAATGGGACCGGGTTCTGGGATTGATATTTTACAAGGGTTGTATGTACTTCTGCAGGCGGATTTGCAGCACTGAGACTAGTCTGTGCCAATTCCTATATGGGCTCGGCCAGTAGCTGAAGCTTCGACATGTCTGTTCACCCCTCTAGTAGAGAACTGGTTTCTCCGGGAATTTTCTGTCAGCAGCCCTGCCTTATAAAAATTGCGATTTGAATAGCATCAGTAATTGATGTGTAAACTGAGGGTCAGTGTCCATAGGGTAATTTCTGTTTTGGTGGTGTCAGAGACAGGTACTGATTTTCTGATGGTAAAGCGGTGATCAAGATGAAGAGTAGCATCACACGCAATATTTGTTATATATAAGGCAGCTCTAACACCCACGATCAATGCCTTCAAATCAATTCATCGCAGATTACAAGCTCAGCTTCCAATCCCGCAGAGACTCCCAGATTACCCGTCCAAGTAAAGAATCCAAAAATACCAGCACGATGGTCAGTCTAAAGAGCGCTGTCATTGCTTTGGCGCTTTCTTCCTCCGCTTTCGGCTTCAAATTTGACCGCCTGGACAAGAACAATGCGGTGAGTCTTGTATTTTCAATGAAAATCCAACCCCTGTGGCCTAACCCAGACATCCTTAGGTTCTACTTGTCGTTGATCACCAAATTGGCCTCATCCAGTTGGTCCGTGATCAATCAGTCAACGACTTCCGCAACAATGTACTTGCACACGCCGGCCTTGCGAACGTCTTCAACCTCCCAACTATCATGACGACATCCAACGAGCAAGGTCCCAATGGCCTCTTGCCCAAGGAACTTTTGGAAATGCATCCAACAGCGCCGATTATTAAACGCAAGGGGGAGGCGAATGCTTGGGACAATAAGGAGTTCCGCGATGCTGTTGAAGCCACGGGGAAGAAACAAGTCATCATAGCGGGAATTGTCACAGAGGTTTGTAAGTAAATTATATCCCGATTGCTTTATCTCCCCCATAAACAAATTCTCTATCCTCTCGGATAGCGTCTGCGCTGGGGAAAGATACTCATGAACTGTTGGACAATAGGCACGGCCTTCCTGGCACTCTCTCTGATCGAGGCCGGATATGAAGTATGGGCCAACACCGAGGCCAGCGGGACATTCAACGAGAAAATCGCCGCTGATGCAAATCGCCGGATGGAGAATGCTGGTGTCCATTTGATGGGCATGTTTGGTATCGCGATGGATCTCATGAGGGATTGGCGAGAGAAGCCTGGATTAGACGAGCTTCTTCCCTTCTTGGATACGTATGTCCCACTCGTCTCTGAAAATCTCTGTATTCGAAGTTAACAAAAGTATTCTTATATGCAGTTACCTTTACCCATACGGCCTTATTGCTCGAGCACATGCGGGCTCGATCGCGAACGGCACGCTCGCGGACGCGGAGATTCCTCTGCTGTAATCAGCAGTTGGATTGATTGATGAGAAAAGAGTATCATGGTTGACGACAAGGATTGCATTCCGCAGTTCGAAGTAGCTCTGCTTGCTGGCATGTTGGATAGTTGGAGCTTAAGGACTCATGATAGTTTCTATAATGATAATCAACATTTTTCTCTGCCAAAATCGGTTCAAACAAGCCTGTAAATTCAAAAGATGTGTGAGAAACACAGCTGAAAACAATTCCTTCCGCTCTTCATTCCAACTCGATGTTGGTAGAATCTGGCATCAGCCCACCGGCTGGTTCGGATGGTTCGGATATCGAAGCTGAGAGGGCTGAACAAAGCTGCAGCAATTTTCAGCCTTTAACCACAAACAATGAATGGCATCTTGACTCCCGCAGTTAAGATAAAAATCCAAAAACGGCCATTTCCAAGGACTTTGCTAGATACATAACATCGAGGACATTGAGAAATTCTTTACGACGTTGGAATATAAATACGTTAGTAATCAATGCCCCACCCCCTTTTTAGCCGAGCCAGATATCTTTTCTCAACTTCGAACTGGGTGATGTTGGCAACTGGGGATGTAAATATTGGACTCTTGAGTGACTGCCCTGTTCCCTTGGTCTCCTCTATACTTGAATGCAGCTGGAGTGTCATTGTCCGCATACCATGATGTTGTGCAACCAGCACACCAAGCGAGGCCAATCCCTGCCGCTGCTGCACGCCATCACATCAGCACGCAGCAGCAGCCACGATGGATATCGGATCAGTGTTTACCACCAGCTATCACTAATCATCTTCTCGCACTCAGGCATTCATCCTCATATATAGGCTGGCAGTGCAATTAAAGAGTCCTCTACACCCGCGCTGATCGAATCTTCGTATCACTGCACTGAACCAGCGGGTCACCCGTCGCCCACAATGGCCCAGATAAAGGCCCTACGAGACCTCATTTACAGCTATCCCGTCATCGATAACCACGCCCACAATATTCTCAGAGCAGACTGTGCCACCGATTATGCCAAGTATCCTTTCGAGGCCATCACCTCAGAGGCCCAAGGCGAATCCCTTGAAGTCCACACACCCAAATCTCTGGCCCATTTGAGATCTCTCAATCAGCTGGCAGAGTTCTATGGATGCCGCCCTGAGTTGCCGGCCATTGTGTCCGCGCGCAACCGAGAAATTGCAAATGATTACGAGGGATTAGTTCGGAGGTCTCTCGAGGGAACCCACATGTTACTTATCGATGATGGCTTAACGGCAGATGACGTGGAGTTGTTTTCCTGGCATGATAAATACACCAATGGCCCCACGAAGAGAATTGTTCGTATCGAGGCACTCGCTGCAGCCATTGCCTCCGACCTACTCCAAGATACTTTGTACGAGAACAAGGGAATGTCACCTCAGTCCTTATACGCATCCTTCTCGCAACTTTGGGTTAAGAAGACCTGGAAGGACTTTTGCAATTTACTTGAAAGGGAGATCGAAATTGCTTTGGATGACCCAGCTGTTGTAGGGTTTAAATCCGTCATTTGCTATCGAACTGGATTGAAAATTGAGCGACATTCCCCCCAAGAATCAATCGATGGATTCGAAACCTACTTTGGAGACCTACTCCTCAACGGGGGGACTCGTATTGAAAATAAACCCTTAAATGATAGTCTCGTCAGAGCCTTGCTCCACAAGCTTTCTGAATTCCGGAGTAAATCGAATGTTTCGAAACCAGTCCAATTCCACACCGGTTTAGGGGATTCGGACATAGACTTGAGACGATCAAATCCGGCATTCCTGCAACCTCTTATCGAGGAGTATAAGGATGTTGATTTCGTGCTGTTGCATTCCTCATACCCATACACCAGAGAAGCCGGATATCTGGCCAGCATATATGCCAATACCTATCTAGATATCGGCGAAGTCTTTCCCATGACCAGCCGGGACGCACAGGTATCCATTCTCCGGCAGAGTCTTGAGTTGGTTCCGAGTTCTAAACTCCTTTGGAGTACAGACGGACACTACCACCCAGAAACATTTTGGCTTGCAAACAAACAATTTCGGCAAGTGGTAGATGAAGTAAGCAATCTGTTATCTCTATTTCTCCTTCTTATGCTGTTAGTTAATCAACAAACGATTCCATTAGGTGTTCACGGAGTATGTTTCCAAAGGAGACTATACTACTGCCCAGGCCATGGAAGCTGTTCGCGATATCATGTTTAACAATTCCAACAAGTTGTACAGCCTCCAACAGTCCGTCGATCGTCTGGCATACCCGGTTCCGTCCTCTACATTGACAGAGGTTCCTCTCACAGCTAATGATAAATTGACGGAGTTTATACAAGAGAACCCAACTATTGAATTTATATGGATGCAATGGGTCGACTATACCGCGACCGTCCGCGTGCGAATGTTTCCTATCAAAGAGTTCGCAAAGATTGTACGCTCTGAGCGTATCGTGGGGATCACCCTTGCTATATTGAACATGCTACAGACCGACGTAACGGTTCCACCCGATCCCACCACAGCAGGCCAGTTCATTCTACAGCCCGACCTTTCGAGCTTGGCCCGTAATGTGGGGCTGGGCTCGAACAGTGCGAGTGTCATGACATTTTGGAAAGATGAAGATGGTGGTGAGCTAGAAGGCTGCCCACGCACCACTCTCCAGAATATTGTCGACAAATGCCAAAATGAATTTTCAGTCACCCTTCTTGTCGGATTTGAAATCGAAGTCGTCTTTATGAACCAGTCGACCAAGGAAGATGGTACGACCACTTACTCGTCCTGGCTTAACAATCACTCGTGGTCGAATATGACAGCGGATACTGTTAAGGCGGTACCGATGCTTGAGCATATCGTCCGTGAACTGGCAAAAATCAACATCCCACTTGAACAGTTCCATGCCGAATCTAGCCCTGGCCAATTCGAGTTTATTCTACCGCCTTCCGCTCCGCTCTCTGCGGTTGACACTCTAATCAAGACTCGCCAGACGATTGTAAATATCGCGAATCAGTATGGCCTACGAGCAACACTTTATCCACGTCCGTTCTCATCTGCCGCTGGCACTGCTGCCCATACGCATATCTCGATTACCCCAGCAACCCTAGAAGACAATTTCCTCGCGGGGATGTTGCATCATCTACCCTCCATTCTCCCCTTCACATTCCCCCAAGATGCCAGTTATGCTAGAGTCAAGGAGGGGATATGGTCGGGAGGTGTATGGGTAGCTTGGGGATATCAGAACCGCGAAACACCGATTCGAAAAGTTTGTCCTGGTCATTGGGAGATCAAATCTATGGATGGATTGGCGAATCCATATTTCGCAGTGGCCGCGATTATCGGGGCTGGGTATTGGGGGCTGAAAGGTGAAATGGTATTGAAGATGAAGGGTTGTGATGGTATGATATTTCATATTTCATGAATATACCCAGATATCAACTAACACCCCCCCCCCTCTTCTACTCTCTAGTCGACACAGCAACCCTCTCAGCGTCCGACCGCGCTGATTTATCAATATCCACACGCATGCCGTCCTCACTCGAGGAAAGCCTTGCTGCCCTCGAGTATAACCCTGAAATGCGCCGAATTATGGGGTATAGCTTCGTCAGGAAGTATATGGGTGTCCGGCGAGGGGAACATCAGATGTTAAGTGCGATGAGCGAGGAAGAGAGGAGGACTTGGCTGATTGCGAGATATTGATTTCAGAGAAGCGTAGTCCGCAAGTCTACGGCTTCGATGAGGGTTGGGGGTGTCGGGCGGTGGTGTTCTGTGTTCCTATTTCTCCTCGTACGCATGTGGTGCGCGTGTTCAAGGTGGTTGGTCCAATATACATTTCGGGGATAGCGGTAGAACGATTATCTTAAATGGCGATTTGTTTCCTGCGCTTAAATATACCACTGACCTTATTGGTGGCGATATACTCCGTACCGTGAGCTGTCCACGTTCCAGAAACTAAACATAAAAGGAGTACTTCTAATTGAAGCCAGTAACTAACTTGCTCGCTCCTTCATTTGCGTATCCAATCCGGCACACACAGTAAAATCCGGAAAGAAGAGAAAAGAAAGGGAAAAAATATCGAGATCATTAGATATAATCACCATCGCGTTAAATACCGTCCCATAAGCGAGAAATATAGGATATCACGACAAAACACCACGACGGGGGAAAAAATTCAAAACAAATCTCAGCCTCCAGCTAGTCTTGTCTTTCAGTCATCATAAAAACTCACGGAATGTAACATACACCTGCTCGCTAAACGTCATAAACAATATGCACGCATATCATAACTTCGTATAACCCACAAACATATACGCTCAAACTCCCAGGGACTAAACCCTAAAAAAGAAGACCTCTCATCTACTGCGTCGATGAATTAAAACATGGTCGATCGTCATACCAATGTTCATAAATAGATGCCGAAATATGCAGTAAACTCCCCTGGGGCTCCCAAAAGGGCAACGCAAAATAAGACAGTTCCTAGTCTGCCAGCCAAGATAGCCACAAGCCTAAAACTTCTCCATCAATCGCTTGCGGACGGTCCACATGCGCATTCGCTTGCCGTAGATATACAGGGGAATAGTGGTGAGCATGCAGGCCAGATGAATACCGCCTAGTGCAAGGAAAACGTCACGGGCTCCGTCCGACTTAAGCCAGTCGACAAAAAACAAGGAAAACACGAAGCCGTGCAAAACATCTGCGATTTCGCTTGTCAGCGGTGCTGTGGGAAGGAGTGGAGTTGACAAAAAAGGGTAAACTCACTCTTGCTGAAGTTTAGTGTGACCAACGCCTCGCCAGCATACTGACGGTAACTGTCCACGCAGAATGTTATCGCCGTGGTACTGCCCACTGAACACCCGAAGGAAAGGATCCCGAAAAACACCGTTGGGATGATCCATCGATCCTTTTCTTGGGCACTCCAGCCAAATCCCATTAGCCCCATAGCTGTTGTCAGGGCAATCGGGATGGCCATAACAAGCCGGAATTCAGGTTCGTACACTCCACCGTTTCGACGTGACATGAAACGAACAATAATATCGGACACTTTTCCCGCGACAACTGTGCCAAGGATACCACCAACAAAGGGTGATATGTAAACAAGACCTGTCGCAAGAGCGGAGAAATTATAGCTATGTTTGTCGCGGTAGATTTCTGCCACGGCCTCCGACAAGACAATTAACCATCCAACGGAAAGAGCGTAGACAAGGGCTGACCACCAGACAGCAGGATACGCAAAAAGAATAAACGGACGAATCATAACGCGGAACCAATTATCCCGGCAAAGTCGGCCATTCCATAGCTGAAGTGAGCCAACAAAGCCCCGTGGGGGGCTGGCCTGCAGATTGCTAATATAAGGATGGATTTGAGGGAGAGACGTGACTGAAGGAGCGGCTGATGTATCTCGAGACCGAGGTAAGGACGGATGTACCCGGGCAGCTTCGATATCAGCCATACCCTTTTGCGGATTCGAATCATCATGTGTATGAGCACCAGGCGCGCTAGATCCGCCGCCCTGCTGCGGCTGTTCCGATATCGGGCCATCGACGTTAGGTTTGCGATCTTCCTGCGCGCCTCCCTCCGTTTTCGTATCACCATCGGTGTTCGCATCCTTCTCTTCCATAGTGCCCGGTGCGAAGCCTACGTGCATATCTTTGCGTGTTGACAACGCCTCTGGAGACAACATGGCACCCTGATCCTTCTCCGCAGTGGGAGTCACGGGGTGGGAAAGCCGGCCACGCCCACCTCTCACTAAATCGGAGATACTCCGACGATATTTGGGACGTTTTGCGCGAGGACGTGGAGTCCGATCCCAGAAACTCTCTGGTACGAACAGAAACACCAGAACAAGGCCGAATCCGATCGTTATTGCCACAATCCTATAAAGTCAGTCAAATATGCAGGGGCAAGCTAGGGAGACACATGACATACCAAAAAACCCAACGCCACCCAAGTCCTTGTGTAATGGCCGCACTGACCAATGGGATGAGATTTTTTCCACCAAGTAAGAGAAGAGTGTAAATGCCAACACGATATGCACGCTCATGCAAAAAGAAAATTTCCGCGATAGTGGCGGATGGAAGACACTCAACGGGGCTCACAGCAATGCCTTGAAAGATTCGTGCAAGAAGCAAACTGGGGTAATTGGGAGAAACGGCACACCAAATTGCAGAAATGATGAAAAGTGCAGACCCAAGAATGTAGATTGGGCGTTTCCCATACAAGATGGCTGTCGGGGACATTATCACAGATCCCAGACCGAGACCCAGCATGTATAACCCTGTAGTCAAAGCCACCTGTTGTGATGAAATGTCGTACGATGCAGACACATCGTGATAGCCAGCCGCCAGAATTGGGGTCATGCCTCCTCCAATCATAGAGTAGAACCCCAAGGACAAAAGTGAAAGGTCCCGTCGCCAGGCAGGCCAATTAAGCGGATCGTTGAGTGAATCATCCGGTTGTGGGTCCAAGACAATCTGCCCGTCACTCGTCTTTTTTGGCTGAGGCGCGGGGGTGCGGGACGAGGATCGCGAGCGAGGGTAGGGGGAGGAAAAAGAGGAAGTTGACGTTCTCTCCGGCTGCTGTCGAAGCCCGAGCGGTTCATTTCGATTGGAGGCGAGGAGCAGGACCGTTCCTACGCAACAACAGAATTAGCAAGGGTTGTTCCATGAGATAGGCATATTCAAGCCAGCTTTGGACTTACCAGGCACTTCTTGAGTCTCCTTATCATTCAGAATCCCCATAGACCACTTCTCCCACTTCGGGGGTTCGTAGTCAGGGTCCGGACCATTCTCCCGGCCCTTCTCAATCCCTAAGAACTTCTTCCATGTTATCTTCTTTGGGCGGGCATGGCCAACGCTCCCTTCAGGGCTTTCATCCGCGTTATCACCAAGCCGGGATACGGAGGGGCCAGCTGCTACTTGGTCCGAAGACATGAAGAATCTGTAGCAGTAAAGCTCTTATCGGCCCCACAGCATGTGCAAGTAGACTCTATGGACAGACGTAAAGGGCAGGCCTGGCTTAATCGAAGCCCGGGAGGTGTCAATCGGCCGTGAAGTAAAGCCAAGCTGGAAAGGGCTGAGAAACGAGGTGGTTATGGCAGACAAGCCCTCACGCGGGGGGCAAAGCCTGACAGAACAGATAACGCAGAGGGAATGCGGAGTGGGAGACGGGGAAGCAGGGCTGGAGAAATGCGGAGGACATGGACGCCTTTAAATGCAGCGGGAGCCAGAGAAAAAGAAACGGGTGGTAGGAAACGGAGACGAGCGAGGCGGGAAAACCTAAAAGGCGAATATATGGCCATGCTGCGGGCGGGCGAGGAACTTTGGGTGAGGGAGGTGCAGTGCGGCGGGAGAGCTGGGGAAGCTTCCAAGGTTGCCGGCCATGGGCGCCATGCATTAGGGACTTGGCAGCTACCTCTGCGGCCTCTTTGTGGCCTGCGTGATTCAAGTACCCACCAGGTACCCCACCCACAGCCAAAATGGCGTCTCTCCGTCATTCCTCCCTCCCCCCTCCCTCCCTCTGCCCAGCCAGCGGCGTTCTGGCAGCTGAAAACAGACAATCAGCCGGCCGGAATATGTTTTTCTTCATGTATTTCCCTAGCCAGCGAGTTTAATTCTATCCCATCTTCGGCCAAGAGTGGCGTGCGTGTTGCAACTGCAGAACAGATATCAAGAGCGGTGATATGCGCCAGGCATTGCTAGCGCTGATCCGACGTCCGTCCAAGCTCGTTGCTGTCTGTCCCCGTGTGCCCTCGTGGAAATCGTGCAGGATATGTCGTCATTGTGTCTCTTGGGCCCCTTCATACAGGCGTTTATCCTTTGTCAAGCGGCCACTCAGGCCGTCCAACTACACCCGTACGTGCCTTGGCAAGCCAACGTCTCCAAATCTGAACCTCTACTTCAAACGCGAAGAAAACCAAACGTTGAATAGAGTCAGATCACTTCCGTGGATGGGGTTAGCGATTGTCTGACCGCTCCGCAAGGGTCTGAATCGCAATGCATCTTCTGCAACTAGTTGAGATATATTGCCACCGCGTGATACATGGCGTGCGCCCATCAGCAAAGTCTGATATAGCTGCCCCTGTCATCTGATAATAGCATCGGAACAGTGCCGTCATCGTGCATGTCCAGCATGCGGCGGTTCTCTCTCTCCGGTAGTAGCTCGGCTCGCTTGCGGGGGAGCCCTCAGCTAGTTATATCATCTAAGGCCTCGTCGTCTGTGCCAGTCACACTCATCGTGCTTGATCGTTCTGTCGTTCCCAGCAGGCCTTCATCGGTGAACTCTCGGCCATGTTCATGGCTGTTGCACCAAAAAAGGCCAACTCCAACGACCTCTGGGTACATCTGTCTGTGGGGTTGGCATTGACATCCCGCCTCCGTCGACGGTACGTGGGCTCCTTGAGATTATCGTGCTGATCGACCAGGATTCTCGCGCTTCTAAATACATTGATGAGTTAGTTATGTATTCCCGATGCCGATTGTTAAATTCTCATCGTCTCTATGTCCAGAGTACCGCGCGTACTCCTTATCTCTTCTAACGTCAAGCACGCACCTGATGAAGCCAAGGCAGACCCGATGATCGCGATCACGAGTCTGGGCAGTCCTAGAAGGGCATATCCCATAATAATCGGGGCTGAATGCTCGATATAAGAGAACCGTGGCGGAGAGACCCCTTTGTCTCCAGACAAGAGGCCGCCAGCGCAAGTGACCGTTATTCAGCATGAGCGTGAACATGACGCTGTGGAGTAAATGACCGTGGCATACTGTAGACATGATTGCGCTGTGGTCATGGACGTGTGTCCCTGTCTCTGGTATATCATTATGTCCAGTTCTCGAGTTGGATTCTCGCCAACTCCATCTCGGCGGTTTGAGCCGCATCGACGTCAACTCTTCGTCCGGCCCAAGTGAAGCACCATGAGTCCAAGTTTTGCTTCTCATTCACCACTACCAGAAGCATTTTACAGCGTGTTCTACCGCTCGCAGAGGACAGACACTTCTAAGGCACCTCACGGATATCAAGTTACGCACTTCTCTCTAGTTATACACTCCTTGGCCCTCCTGCGACAGGACCGCGGTTAGCCATAGACAACTTCTATACGAACTTATTTCCCCGGATTTCCAGCTACAAGCCACTCTATCCAGGCAATGGTCGTCTTCTACCAGCTCTCCAATATGCTGCACAGACAAAAGAGGCCAGAATCTACCGTCGACGACCCGACATCTCCATCCATAATGGCATGCCGTCAAGAGAGCGGCCAACAAGATACCATGGCTTCACCAAAGCCCGTGAGCCAACTCACCCATAGATTCTCATGGCCATCCAAATACCTCTCTGCCACACTTCCCGGCTCTCAAAAGGCCTCGAAACCCGCGGCCGCCTCATCATCCGCCTCCCATCCACCATCCCCCGTCACCCGCCCACCAAAACCCGCCAGCAACACCTGCAAGCTCCCCGCCTCTGTACGGAGACGGCACACAATCCCAGACCCCGACCCCGTTCCTAAGACGCCAACAAAGAACACAGATATCGCCCTCCCAACAATAATCCACCGCAGCATTCCTGCCTCTTCCCCTTTCTCCTTCTCCTCCACTAACCGATCACCCCGCTCCCCGTCCTCATCACGACCCGCCAAACCGATCCTGAAGAATACCCCCTCAAGCTCTCACCATGTACAAGGTAATAACCGCCACACCGCACGATCCGACACGGCAGCAAATACCTCCCGGAACACCCTCTTGACACTTAGCGACATTGCGATTCCAGAGCATGTCAGTGTGCGGAAGGAGAGGGATAGTTCGCATATACGGAGGCATTCGGTGCCGTCGACAACGGTCTTGCCGTTGCCCGTGGTTGTGCTTGGGGGTCCAGAAGGGCAGGGGATTCAGGAGCCCGCATGTGATTATGGCGATGGAGTGGGCAGTGTAGAGGGCGATATTGAAAAGGGAGATAATGGCTCGGGTTCCAGCTCCAAGGAGCCGAAGAAGGCGGTTAGGTTTGACCGGGTGGATGTCCATCCTTTTATTGTTGAGCGCGAGAGGGAGAGGAGTCAGGAGGCGATGTTGGTTGAGGAGTTTCATGTTGGGAGACGGAGGGGTGGGAGGGGGGCGCGAGGGAGAGAGTCTGCGGGGGAGATATATGACGAGCTGGAACTGGATATTGAGGAGTTTGTCGTGCATCTTCCGGATGTTATTGAAGGGTGAGCGGGTATATATGTTTAGATATATTTTTTGCTATGGCGTTGTGGGTTATTTATGGGTGAATGGGTGGGTGGGTGGGATTTGTGTTGGTTCGTCTTTCATATATTTGTTTGATATTCTTCTTTTGTGTGTGGATAAGGGGGCAAATCTGTATTTGTATACAACTGTACCAGTATATGGATGGGGGAACAGGGGGGAAGAGGAGTTTCAAGGCATCTGTTTGTTTGTTTAGACTTATCATGTAGCTATGTACTGTTCATTATCTAGCTGGGTCAGACACTATATCATCCTCATCATTCCACTGACTGCATTGGACCGTCCGTAAATCAAGTCTTCTACCCCCTAGATCCACCCGGTGAAAGAAAAAAAAAACATACAAAAGCAGTCCTCCTAACATCCACACCACACCGCTCTCAATCCATACATACAGCACAAGCTCCATCTACATGTAGGCCAATAAACAAATGAAACGAGACAGCCCCTATTCACAACATCCCTCCCTCAACCTCCACCAACCCCATATACTCCCCATCCTCCAACATCCTTACCTCACCTCCATGTTTAAAACACCCACCACACCCACAACCTGCCCTATCCACCATCCCCGTCCCCTCCCAACCACCACCACCACCACACCCGCAAATATTCGCCCCCCAAACAACCCGCATCAACTCGAGCGTCAACACCGGCACGTCAGCAGACATACGGTACACGCCCCGCTGCATCAGACACACCGTCATCTCGCTGACAGGGTGGCCGTTGTAGATCGCGATGTCGTCGCCGTCACTGTCGTCGTCCGGGTCTGTTTGGGGCGGGCGGATGGTGAACCATTGGGTTTTGCGCGGGGGTTCGGAGGGGGTGTGTGGGTGGGTTGGGGAGGTGGGGGTTTGGTCGCTGTCGGTTTCGTTGTCGATGTCGTTGGTGATGGCGTCGTTGGCGTTGAGGGGGTTGAGGGGGTTGGTTTTGTTATTTGTGGTGGTGGCCTGGGGGTTGGGGACGACGATGCCGCAGGTCGGGGTTGGGTCGTTGGCGGATGAGCTGTCCGTGGCGTTGGAGGTTAGGAATGGGCGGAAGTCAAGCGATATATTTGTCCGGTCGTGGAAGAGGGTGGTGAGGTCGTCCCAGGATGTACCCTTTTCGATCGCGTGGCGGAAGTGGGCGATTGTCATTTGCGTATCGATTCCTCCTCCGGATGTAATTGTGTTTGGACGGTAGCTTGACGAGCGTGGGCTCTCTGCGAGGAGATCAAGTGGCTCTGTTTCTGGGATTGAAGCAAGCGGCTCCTCTTCATAGAAACTATCGCTCATCATCCCCTTTCCGAGCTTCTTGGCGAGCAGCTTCGGGTTCCGGCCCACACTGTTCTTGCTGCACATGGATGAGAAATCGGAGTGCGGGTATAGGTTTTGATACAATGGCTTGACGCCCTCTGGGAAGTTCATGTGTAGGAAAGCCTGCGATGCGATGCGCGCTGTCTCCTCGCACACGGAGTTTTTCTGGCAGATAGGCACGGCGAAGTCGTTGATATGGCACACTCCATCAAGGCCCAGCAGCGCCATGGTCTCGGGATACTTCCACTCCCCGCCCACGTACTGAATGAGTTTCATGGTGATGTCGCGTATGGCTTTGGCGCAGTTTCCTGTGCTGTTATCTCGCTTGAAGGAGATGGGACGATGGAATAGGACCGTTGCCTTTGTGGGGTAGGGGCAGGTAGCGCAGCGGAAATTTGCGGCGTCGAGGATGGCCTTCTCATGCAGCGCGGAGATGCGTTGGTAATTGGTGTAGTCGCGGTGGTCGGGCTTGTGGCTGACTAGGACCTCCACGGGCCATGTAGAGGTGAAAAGGAAGAGGGAGAGACGGTCTGAATGGGGGATCTCAGTGGGATCGACGATGGGTGCACCGCAATAGACCACCAGGCGGATGGGGAGCATGTCATCCATGCTAAGGGGACGTGGCTTGGGAGGTATGGGGGTAGACTCTTCTTCCGCGTTAGATTCTGCCTCATCCTCAGTGGCGGTTTCGCCCAGGATATCCTGCCAACCGATATCAAGCGTCTCCTTTGGAATTGACTGTGTTGACAGCCTCGCACTGGACCGCTTCTCTCCAATCTCCAGCCCCTTGAGAATCCCCTGCATGAAGGTGTTGATGACCCGCTCCACGATGTACTGGCACTCGCTGTCCGGATCGCACACGGGCACGGCCAGCATATTCACAAACGCAGTCACCTCCTCCTCTTCTTCGGAAACGGCCGTATTCCCATCCCCACCCGCCCCCTTCCCAAACGCATCCCAATCCACAACCCCAATAGCCCGCATAACCATCTCATCGGAATCAAACTCCTCGACCAAATTCCCCACAACCATCATCAACTGCCTCATTCCCACCTCATCCTTCAATCCTTCAAACCCATACACCCCGTCACCACCCCCGCAGCAGAGCGGCCTATACACCATCCCCTTCACCTCCCCGGCCCTCCCACACCCAACACAAGCCCCCTCACACAGCCCCAGCAAGGTCTCATTAAACGCCGCCGCGAGATACGCCAGCTCCCCAAACTGCGGTAGTTCAGCCTCGAAGCGCTGCTGGCGCCGCTCGTCACGCCCCTTTTGGCCCGCCGTGGTACTGCGCTGGCAATAGGTGAAGAACTCCTCGTGGATGGAGGCGCGAAAGGTGATGTGTTGCAGGCGGGGGACGTTGATGTTTGGGTAGCCGTAGAAGACGTTCAGGTTAATGGGCACGGTGGGCTTGACGGGGCGGAGGAGGTCGGTGAGGTGCCGGTCCAGCTTTGCGGAGGGTGTCGGGGGCGTGCTGATGTTGATGCTGGGGAGGGTGTCTGTGCTGCTGGAGACGGAAGGGCGGCGCGGGGCCGGGAAAGGGGGCGCGCTGCGCCGGGCTGGAGAGGTCATGGTCTTGGTCTGGCTCATTTTGGCTGGTTTTCTCTTGGGCTTGTGGTGTTTTTTGTTGGTTTGGCGCTTTCGTAAAGTATGGCCGTTTGGACGGGTGGTTCGAGTGCTGCAAGACTAGACAAGAGACCCTTGCGTTTGGAGCTTCGACGATATCGTTTGTGCGTGCAACTGCTGGCTGCTTGGGTGCCCACAGAGGGCGGGTTGGATGGATTGTTTAGGGGCAGAAGAAGATGTGGGTGGAAGGCTGGTGTCTGTCGGGCGTCATGTTGCGATGTTGTTGGTGTCGAGACGGAGAAACACGCCTTGGAGAGATTAGATATTCCCCGGCAACAAACAAACACAGAGACGGTGTTACTGCGCCCTCTCAACATAAAGGCGAGGCAGTATAGTAGAATTGGGCTGATATGCTCCAACTAATAAAGTAGCTAAGATACAAAAATATGCAGCTTCTTTGCGGTGCATTCTTCTATGTTGAAGCAAAGTATTCAAAAAAGAAGCTCCAGAACACATTAATACTTTATGTGTAAATTCTCACTGATGTCATAGATGATATCCTGTCTATCACAACAAAGAGGAGAGAAAGTAGACATCTTTGACATAGCATGTGAGTCTCCCAATCAGCCACATGATATTGTAAACAAGAAGAAATGCATAAAGATAGAATAGCAAACATATTACAAAGCCATAAGTATATATACTTTCAACACAAGAAAAGAAAAGAAGGAAAGCAAAATGACATCCGTGCCAGCAGAGGAATGTCAGCCATATCGTACAAAGAAACAATACCGCCTTTCAAAAAGTTCGACTCGCAATTCCCTTCTCCCATTTTTTCCAACAAGGTAAACAGGAGAAGAAAAGTCTATAAATCTTTCTTAACCGAACCAAAAAAAGGAATGAAGCGTAAAGCAACGAAAATATAAACAAGTCACCAGATCCCAAAGACGTTGATCAGGTTGCGCGACATAACCAGAGAGAACTAAAACTTAAAACATGTGTTTCAAAAAAATTACAACGTAGAAGGCAAAAATAAGAAGAGCCAAATATTATGGGAGGATAAAAACATTAATGGTTAAGTAAAAGCGGTAAAGAGACACCTAGAGACCAGTACGCCAGGATATCAGAGGATGCAGTGCGTTTCTTTTTTATGCAGAGGTGATCGTTTCAGGTTCGGAGGTTTGAGGAAGGTAAGGTGCATTTGGGTTGCGCCTGGGAAATATAGATTATATCGAGGTAGGTCGGGTTCAGTATATGGCTTCGAAGACGTAGATGAGGCCGAAAATGAAGAATGCGATGGCGCCGCCGAAAGTCACTGTTAACACAAAGATACAGGTGTTAGTCTCGCATGATATAATGGAGGCATTTCCACTTCAATGGACAGTGAGGCGGTATACTTACCAACACGCATGCTGACTTTGCCCGCAATGGCTCTCCCCCCAATCACGGCTGCGGCCGTGCAAACACCATGCCCGGTTATGGCACCACAGGTGACCCACCAATAATCCTGACCCGCAGCCATGGCAATTGTAGCAATCTGGCTTCGGTCACCCCACTCCCCAAGGAAAGTCATGACAAATGTCTGAACCCATGCGGGGCTTAGTAAAAGAGAGAATAGATTATTGACTCCCACGATGAGATTCGATAGGGTGTGGCCGCGGGAGGGAGAACTCTCCCGAGACGAGGAAGAAGAGATACTTTCCGGCGAAGGGAGACGGTGGTTCGAGGAACGGCTCTTTCGGGGCACACGGCCAGCTTCGAGTGCATAGGGGCTGATAGATGACCGTCGTCGGCTCATGCGTCGTTGTTGGTGTTCTTTTTCTTCGAGCTCCATCTCCACCTCTTTCATCTCCTCGCCCACGCCCTCGTCGGGGGCCATATTTCTGGCTTCCACGACCATCTTGACTCCGAAGACAAGGAAGAGCACCGCGGCCAAGATGCTGGTGTAGGATTTCGGAATAAGAGTAGGAACAGCGTGGCCAAGGACAGCGGACAGGACAGTCATGGCGATGAGGGCGGAGAAAGCAGCTGAAAAGACAACCATGCGGGGGTGGCGCATAGCCATTAGAGCGGCCACAAGGAAGGTTTTGTCGCCAACTTCGGAAAAGAGGATCATGGTGAGGGAGAGGACGAAGGAATGGAATGGCTGTATGATTTCGTTGTTTGCTTCGGTGTGGACCTCTTGGATTTGTCCGTTCGAAGTCGACGGTTCCTGGATTTCTAGCGGATCGCCGGAATTACCAGGGGGTGTGGGAAGAGGGATATTATGCGGCGACTCGGGAAGGCCTTCAGGTTTCTACAAAAGTAAATGGCGTCAGCATTATGAAGAAATGGTCCGGTTTACGGTTTAATTCTTACCTCTAGCAACTTATCCCCGTTCGAATCGTCGCCTTCTTGCTTCAGTTCGCTGTCGATCTTCTGCTGCTCGCTATGGGGCAAAGGCGGGGCTTCCTTTGGAGGATCTGGCTTCTTCTCCCCACCAAATTTTCCCTCCTTGCTCTTCTCAGATACGCCGCCTTCGGTCCCCCGCGTACCCTCCTTTGGACCAGGCCGGTTGGGGTCATCCATAACCCCATCATTGGAGCTTGGGATGGGCTGCCCGTCTGGTCCAACATGTTCCGCAGGAGGGTCATTGAGATCGGGGGTCAGCGGTTGCTCTTTTCCTAGTAGCGCTCCCGTCTTCTTACGGTCTCTGTCCGCACTCGTTTCGACCCAAGGGCCAGCGTGTGGTTTTCCGTCCTTCCCATCAAATGGAGTGTCGCTCATGCCTCTAGGCTTTTGCGAAGGCTTATCTGTGGTGAAATCGGATGGGGTGGAGTCGACAATATCGCCAACATCTTGTATCTGGGAATTTGTGCCAGCGGGCTCATTGGCATCGGGGACGGGGGTGGCCAGGGCGGAGGAGATTGCTGGGAGAACAAGGAGGAGGAGCGGAGAAGGGAATCGTCGGAGCTTCATGGCGGCGGGCTATAAGATGCTGGGACGAAAAGGAAGGTTGCGACCACCAACAGCCGCGTGATAATCCAGGTGTAGCCGTCGTCCTATGGCGGAAACGTGGTGGTGCGTGAGGGAGCAAATTTCGGCGGATGGGTTTAGCAAGCCAGCTGGCAACTCTTGTAGTTGAATTAGGGGGGTGGAGAAGCAGATACGGGGCGCAGAACAGGCTAAAGGGCAGCAAAAGAGAGACGCGAAGACAAAGACCAGAAGCGTGGCAGCAACAGAAGCACAGACACCGCGCAGAACCCCAGTCAGTCGCTGTGTCGAGGGCAGGTCATGGATGCGGAGGAGAAGATGGATTATTTTCTTTTCGGTTGACGTTGAAGATTCGCAAAGGGGCTCAGCATCCCGCGTCCCGAAGCGGTCTAGCGCCAACTGCCACCGGCCGCGTCACGTGACCGTTTGGGATGCTGAGTCAGCCGCGGTTCCAAAATGTATGGCAGTTTGGAGTAATCGTAAATTTCTGAGGCCAGATTCATTATAATCATCTCTCCTGTAAGTCTACTGAAATATGGGCTGTATCTATGTAATATCAAGCCAGCTGGGGATAATTCCTGGCCTTGCTTGAGCCTGGGAGGCCTCTAAGGCAGATAATATTGCTAGGGTTAGGGTTTGGGCTGGGGTTAGGGTTAGGGTTTAGAAATGAATTGCCCGAAGCGGTTAGACCATAACAACTAACCCCAACAACCCTAAGTTTCCCCAACAAGCCCGACTTCAGCGCCATTCCTCGCTGCCATCATCATCCAGATTGAAATCATCACTTCCATCATTCTCCATCCTTTTGGTTATTCCATTTTTCACAGGATCAAAGCTCCATTGTTGTGTGTTGGTGTGATGGCAACCGCTGCAGCAACACCGCGACGCGCCCGCCTGAAGGACTCGTCGCGTCAGAAATCAGCAGCACAGCCAACAACTCGGCAGACAAGGAGCCGCAGTCGAGAACTGGGTAAAAGCAGTGTATCCGTCGTCCCGCCGACTCAGTATGCGACAAAAGGTCTTTCTGATGTGGAGAGCGAGGACGACAACGCGTCCGAGGCGTCCCCAGTACGGCGCATTAGGGAGAAGGGGAAAGCGCGGAATAATGGTCTGTCTTTTGCTTTTTGCATAGCATCATCTATCATTCATGTCACCGAATCCAGAGCTTTATTCGGTTGTTGCTGAATCTCGCCGTGGGTTCTTCCGTACATACACAGTCGGGGGACATCTGCTGGCTTGTTGGCCCAAGTCGTATCACATGCTACACACACCCCTTCATCAAAAGGATGCGCTTGGCTCACATTCTTCTCTCCGCAGAACTATCGCCTGTGCTTGAAAGCCCCAGCGCGAATGACTCTAGTTTCGGCACCGATCTTGCCAGGCAAATCTCAAGGCGGAGCGAGCGGTCGATTCCCGACTCGCCCATCGACCATGGAAACATCACAGGCACCACGTTTCTCGCCACCGATTCCGAGCACGAGTCGCGAGAACTGGACCCCAGTATTATGGTCGAGGCGTTGCCAGATCTATCCTCATCCTCAGACACCACTCTACGGACCTTGGCTCCGTCAAAAATATCTTTCGATAATCTTTGTAGAGCCCTCAAAACATCCGGCTTTCGGAAGAAACTAGACCGGATTCGAGCCACGTACGAAGCCCAGAAGGACTGCTTTGGCACCAAGCATTTTATTCCTGTGGATCATGCAGCAGACGCACTTCCGTCCTTGCCCCGGCTTCAATGGCGCTCTGACGAAATTTTCCAGAAAGCCAACCTCGCCCAACTCGCTTTGGATCTTGTACCATTTCTTGAGAATCCAGCCTCTGAGCGCCAGTTTTCTGAACTTGAAAACCTCTTTCCGTCATTTTTTGTTAGTTCCTTTGCCTTGCAAGACGATACACCTCTTGGACCGGGTCAGAGCCGGCAGCTAGACGCCACTTTTCAATTCGGTCTAGAAATTCGAACGCAGTATACGATTATGAGGCTCAAAAGAACAGAAAGGACATCCTCTACATCCCATCCTCGTGAGATGATCGAAGATACATTTACCATCCCTTCTCTTTCCGAGGATGAGCCGTACGAGATCCGGGGCTGGGATTTTGATGGTCTCCAAGAGGAAGGCGACCTCCCCAGGCATCTAGTCGATACAGCGCACGAACGTGTGGATGCTATACTCGCATGTTTTAGTGACAGCACCCCCCAACCCAGCGAATATGCGGAACTCGACAAGTTGTTTCCCTGGTCGAATTTCGTCACTGACGCCGCAAAATGGATACGCGTCCGAACAGATGAGATTGATGAACAGATTAAAAACCAAGTCTCGATTAAAGATGCCATGGAGATTTTGCAAGCTGAAATCGATCGTCGGTCCAGCCTCGATCAACCAGCTATCAATGCTATCCTCCAATCAGCACAACATAGCCCTGTTCGCAAAGAAGTGACTATCGTGGAGCCGCCCACGGTGTCAAAATCACCAGCCCAAAAATCTTCACCTGCAAAAACTGCTTCCCCCAACAAGACCAAGTAAGCTACCTTCGCTCTATGTGCATTGAGACTTTTACTTAGACATCTCGCTCC
Organism: Onygenales sp. PD_40; assembly: GCA_032988205.1. NCBI lineage: Eukaryota > Fungi > Ascomycota > Eurotiomycetes > Onygenales > Onygenales sp. PD_40. The sequence continues at coordinate 63,142 of JANTQD010000011.1, read as the reverse complement.
TCTCCCTACTACCCTTGGTCTAAATCTACCCTTAGTGATATCTGTTCAGTGTTATGCGGTTACTAACTAGCCTCCCCAGACTCTCAAAGGATGCATCCGCAGTGCGCCATTTGATGTTGCTGCAGCGTAGTGCCGCTCTTCAATCTCGTCAGAATGATCGGCCTGCTGAACACACAGAGGAAGAACAAGAACCCCCTTCACCTACTCCATCCGAAATCTTTCAGGCTACCCAGTCAAACAGAGCGACTGCCCCTTCTAGCCAGCGAATTCACATATCTAGAAGACCCCAGGCATTCATCGACCGCCAAACAGCAACCCGTAGGGTATCTCCAATTAGCCTGAGCGAGCGATCGCCTGACAGGAGTCAGGGAAACGAGCATCCGAAAAAGCGACCTGCACCCTCGTACTCAAGCGACGACGGATGGGACTTTGATACGGATTATCGGGCTATCGACGTTACGAAAAACCGGACTTCACTTCAACATCGAAAACGAAGACGTGTCGAAAGTGCTGACCGCGATTCTCCGGAAAGGCTACAGTCGACAACACCGTCCCGACCACAACCCCGCCAAAGCGCTCTGCCGTGGTTGACACAACGCAGTCCGCGACGTGAAGGCTCTCGTCATGTGTCTGCGTCAGTGGAACTAAATACTGGTGATACTCGGCAGCCGTCAAGGCGGCCGTCAACCCTACCCGTAGCAACGCCGGAATCTTCACAACAGGTGCGGAAGTCGAAAGGTCGGACTGGATGGTCGGATGATGAGACCCAAGCACTCATAGAATGGATTGGCAAACTCGGGACGAGTTGGGCATATATTAAAGCTCAAGATCAAAACACAGACAACCGGCTTCGTCGTAGAGACCAGGGAAACCTAAAAGACAGGGCTAGCCACCTGGCATTAAAATACCGCAGGTATGTCCCCTCCCTTTTACAATCTGCCATCTACCACCGGCATTGGCCATTCATAACTCTAATTATTGGATATCAAAAGAGAGCGCCTGCCACTTCCCCCGAACTTCGAACTTATTAAACTCAAAAGCGTGGATAAGGATAAGTTGAAGGCTCTGGGAATCGATATAGATACATACACCCCTGCGGAGTAGGGAGGCTTTAATCCTTTGCCTCATTTGATCTGTATCCTATGATGCAGGAGGATACCATAGCGAGAAAAGAACCATTTGCGATGTACTGGGCCGTTCAGCAATGCTTCCCAGACCGGTTCTCTCTATTCTTCTATTTTACGCATGATACCCAGTCCTGTGCTTTATTGTTATTTTTATTTTTACCCTCTGCTTTTTTTTTCCAGGTTAGTATCCAGCATTTTTTTTGTTTTTCCCCTTTATAAATTGGTTTATTTAGCCCTGTGAAAATGCAGCGTGCCACTTCCCCAGCATGGGTCTTATTTGTAAATATTTTAATTGGAAAGTTTAGTTTTGTTCTTCTTTGTGTTGCTTCCCATCCTGGGCTCCCATGCTGGGTTCCATTGGCATTCTGACATCAGGCTGCCTTATGACAGATTCGCAATAACTGGTGGCTAAGGACTGGAAGGACTACGACCTATAAGCCAGCTAGGTACTGGGTTTGGAACCTAAAGGCATCAATATTAGCTCACAAGTAAAGTTATGAAGACAGTGGCAAGGTTGCCAGGATTCATATGACTGTAAAGCAATCAGGATATTCCAAGTTGTGCTATCTTGCCCACTCTACAACTCTGTACATAGTGGACATCGGCCTGTCTCCCCGCAAAAACTAAAGTGCTTACCTCATCCCAATCCCAGATAAGCGATGAACACGTGACTGCCTGTGCGGCTGAGCCTGATGTGGAGAAATCTAGGTTTAATCCCACTCACTAGTCCACTTTAGGACAGGGGAGAGGGGCTAGGCTATTTATGTAGGAAGGTTGAAGACTCTTGAATTGATCTCAGAGGCAAGAATCTATCTATCCTATATGATCATGTGCATACTAGCTAGATCAGGAATAGGGCAGCCTACAGCCAACATCCTCCCTCAAGCTGAGCTGTGTGAAAAATGTGAGAATATACTATTATTCAACACATAAAACCCTTAGATACATAAATTTAATTAAGACACTTATTTATTTCCATCCTTCAGTGCTACCATACCTAGTAAATCTAAGAAATGCTAAAATAAGATGATACTCAATGATTTAATGAGTCTATCTGTAGCTATATCTACAGTTAGAATGTACTTGATTGATATAATCTCATTTTTAAGCTGTGAATATAAATAGTGGAATCTTATATCAATATACTTACTGTAGGCAGTGATAGTGATAATCTAAGCTAAATTAATAGTATCTTTATTATCTGTAAGAATTAGTATAGGAGATGCTGGAGTCTAATTGAGCTCTATTATAAGATTATGAATTTAGATGGCCTTATATATAGCTTTACTCAGAGTAATGTATTCTATCTCATTTGAAGATAGAGAGATATATAGCTATTTAGCTGAACACCATAAAATGAGTATATTCATAAGTTTAAAGATATATCTAAATATAGATTTATAGTTGTCATTTAAAACCTCTATTCAATTAGAATCTATATATTTAATGGGGAGATAGATAGCATTTAGAAAGTTAATTTTTAGATTTAAATTATTATCTACTCTATAGAACAGACTGAGATCTATAGATCCTTTAAGGTAATAAATGATGTGTAATAATGCCTTTCAGACTTTAGAGATAGGGTTAGCACTATATTAGCTGAGTAGAGACACTAGATGCATAATATCAGGCTAAGTTTTAACTGTGAGATACTAGAGATATTCAACATCATATTAATAATATTACTTTATGAAGCCTGTACTGCCATTAAGAACTAAATTATTATTAATATGAAAGAACTCCTTTATAAGCATTTTAATCATAATAATATCATCTAAGTAGAAATTCACTATTAAATACTCTATATAGTAATAGTGGGTCAATTTAATTCCTTCAGATGTCTAATAGACCTCCATGCTTAGATATTTTATAGGCTTTTTTAAATCTTTAATCTTCAGTTTTTTATTGAGTTCTGCAACCAGCTAATCAGCATTCTCTGAGACTTCAGATATGATGTTCAAATCATCAACATAAATCATCATATAGAGATGGGGTTTAGATTCATAGAATCAGAGTGCAGGGTTATAGAAACTAACTTTAAAGCTCAATTAGATGAGAATTGTGGTAAAATAATCATATTAGATCTTTACAGTAGAGTCTAGTTCATATAGACTACTCTTCATGATGCAGATGAGTATATTTATGGTATTTAATTTAAAGCCTGTAGATTGATGCATGTAAATAGCTTTATCTAAATAGCTATGCAGATATACTAACATAATATCCATCTAGTAGAGAGTCTAACTGTGCTTTGTGATGACTATAAAAATAATGTGATTTGATGTGTTAATTATAATAGAGATGTAAGTTTCCTCTCTATTACTCTTTTTAAGCTAGTTTTCACAGACTATCCAACAAGATTTTCATAGGATTCCATTCAGATCCATGTTTAGATCTTTGGGACAATCTTTTTCAGTAAATACTCAGCAGCCTGATGCAATAAGGTCACTAATGGGGATGTCAAATCTCAGAATGAGATGCTATATATTTTAATATTTTAAGTCAGATATCTCACATTACATTGATTTATATCAGTATTCTCTATCAGACTGAGCAATCACTTCTTTATATGATTTCAGCATACTATCAGTAACTAAAAATGAAATGTAAGCTATAAAAGCTTGTGCAGACTCTAATCAATTTAAATTTTCAGAAGTATTATTACTTTTAATGATATAGATGTGATTATTAGGAATTAGAATGTTAGTTTTCAGGGTGATAGTAGGTTCAGAATGAGTATCTTTCTCATCCTTAATAAATTAAATATTACTGGTGATAAGGATCTTATCTGAATCAGAATTCTAAAGTTAAAAAATAGACATCCCATTGAATCTAATAAGCTTATAAGCTCTGGCACAGGGGGAAAGCTTGTCATCCAGCTTCTGAGAATCATAAAGATGAGTAAAAACTTCATATTTAATATGATAAAAATGGTAAACTTGTGATACCACATTTATAAGTATACATCACAGAATTGTGTGAGAACTAGGTGTAATTAAATCTTCCATCTAAGGCCAAAATTTGGTATTATATAGAATCATAGATGTAGGCATATTATTAATTATAGTTATAACAGTTAATATGATATCTACCTAAAATTTCTTTGGTAAATTACTTTTAAAAAGAATGATGTGAATACATCCCATGAGAGTTCAGATTCTATATTTAAATACATTATCTTAATGAGGAAAATAAGATGTAGTTGATTCTCAATGAATATTATTATTCATTATGAGCTTTTACATGCAGCTAGATCAAAAAATGCTATTAATGTCTGTTTAAATGTATGCAGAAGATATATATTCAAGGTTACTTATAAATTTCACTCAGAGTTTAAAGTATTCAATGGCCTCATCTTTAGATTTAAGGAAATAAACCTAGTAATAATAGATAGTATTATATATTATAAGCATCTAGTACTTAATGCTCTAGCAAGACTCAAGAGGATGATCTAATAGATCATCAAGTATTTTACCCTCTCCTGTAAGATTGATATGGATTTTCTTAATAGCTTATAGTAATTATAGCATGAGAGTCTGTGAAAAACAGTATGTCATGCCAGCCTTAATATACTTCTTATAGAAGAATTAAGTCTTTAGACTAGAGATTTAAATATCTAATTTGGGATTTTTAGACATCATAATAATAATACTAGTATGAATATGATCTAGATCTGCATGCTATTCTGTTAGAGTCTTGATGACAGATGAGATCTCACCATTTATAGGAGTCAGGCTATTTAAATTTGTGGCAGCCACAGTGAGCCCAATTTTCAGGTTGGAATATTCATACAATTTAGCTATATACAATATTACTCTATGTGGGTAGTTAAGATCCTCCTCAGAGTTACATTTTATAACCTTATAGATATTTCCTTGACCAGAAGTTCAAACTATGTGAAAAACAATGCTATTTAGTGCCCTGCAAATGAAGTATAAAGATGTAGTGGTAGAGAGTTCAAATTTAAAGTTTTGATCCTCCATCATAATAAATAAAAGAAGATTAACAGTTAGTTCTAGAGTGTAGTGGACATCCTTAATAGTAATATCTCCACTATTAACTCTCAAAATAATACTACCTATCTTCTTAATATATTCCTCATCACTCATGATAGTATCAATCATGAGATCACCATCAAATGTGTGGATAGACAAAAAGGATTGGCATTCACCTATTATATTAAATGAGGTGTAGATATTAAGATATTAAAGTTATGAGATAATATTATTCAATGTAGATACAGAATAAGATCTATCATACTTAATATATGTAATTATAGTGTTTGTTGTACTAGGTTGATTTTTCATAAAATCCTTCTTCTCATCTTTCTTTTTTAGAGTCTCAGAGCTTTTAATCTTATCTTTCTTTTTCTTATTCTATTTAGCCTTCACAGCCTTCCTATATTCAGCTAGTTTATTCAGGTTGAGTTTAAAGTAATTCTTCTTCTCATGATCATTCTTCTTGCAGTGAGTGCAGGTCTTTGTTGGATCTCCTTTAGAGTTTATATTTGTATTGGAATTTAAATTTGCAGAGTTTGTACTGGGATTATTCAAATTTTTTAGTTTTGAGTCTTTAGTGAAGTGATTTATTAACTACTTCATTAAATTATTAATATTAATGTTGTTAATCACATTCTAACCAGTGGAGAAGAACTCATTCAGGTGAGTTTTAATAAAGACTTTCTGGAAATTCTTAAGTCTCAAAAGGAAGAGGTTATGATAGATGTCTTCTAGATTATTATATAATTTATGATGATGAGTAATAAGGTAGTAAAAACAGCACTAATATAGAAGATATTCAGAATCCTTAACCTTAAAATAGATTAACTCTCTGATAATATTTATATGTTCTTCTGTAAGAGAGACTATATATTCAATGTTAATTTTCTCCCAAAGAGCTATAGCATCATCTACTTTCAAACTGCCTATAGTGATGTAAATGTTACCAATAAGACTAGAGAGTATCTAGTAATATAATACCTTTAAATGTATATACTATTTCTCCCTATTTAGATGACTATCTGCTGAGAATTAGCATTAATTCTTCAATAAGATATTAGATTCATTAATTACCTCAGTATCATTTAAAATACTAACTCTTTAATTTTTGTAGTTGGATCCATTGAATGTAGTAACAGACTTGATGTTAAGAGTAAACTTAATTTTCTTTTGAAATTCACAGAGTTCCTCCTTTATGAAATCCATAATAGATGAAGATATAAATTAATAATTAGCATTCAAAAGAGTTTACATCATCATCATCATAGTGTTCTGAGTCATTATGATTAGTTTATCTGGATCTCCACCAATAACATTGAACTCACTAAGGCTTGAGGTGGTAGATAGATGTTGAAATTCAGAATGATTATAGATTTCAGATTAATTATAATCTTATTGATAATTTTCAAAATATTTATGCTTGTATTCTCAGGCTACAGAGTATTCACATTCAAAATATACAACTTGATTTTGAATTGAACATTTAAATGTAGTTGTATCAATATTAATTCTGAATCTATTAAATATAGGATGACTAATACTATAATAATATCTGAGACTACCATTTAATATATGATGATTTAAGTAAGATAAACATTCCTACTAGAGAATATCTTTAGTTTCATTTATATTAGTTGATTTCAAAAGATCCTTCATATCCTCATAGAGGTCATTATCATCCTTCTGGGCAGGCATTTTTCCTTTGGATTTGATGGATTGAGGTAATATGAACTGGGGAAGTTTGATGATATGAGAATTACTTTCTAAGAGTAATGTTTAGAGGTTACAGCTACTGCTCATTACAGTAATGATATCAGGCCAGTTGAAGTTGAGAAAGAGATGTGTTGAGAATGAATAACTTAATAGGATGTTTTGAATCTAATATTAAAATTAAAATAAAAGGGTGATTCACACAAAATAATGTAAAATCAAGTGGATTTTCTATGCAATTTGCAGTAATACTATCTATAGATGTTTGTGAACCTCCTAGATGTTGATGTAGCATTTTTCATTTAAAAAACACTATACTGGGTCATAACCTGTGGGAAGGTTGAAGACTCTCAAATTGATCTCAGAGGTGAGAATCTATCTATCCTATGTGATCACATGCATGCTAGCTAGATTGGGAATAGGGCGGCCTACGGCCAACAATTTATAGTTAGCCCATCCACGGGTCTCGGCTGGTGACCGGCTGAGTCAGCAAACAGGCGGCTCTTCTGCCCCCCAGCCTCCAGGCCCAAAGAGGAAACAAGCATTGTCCCCGCGCTTCGTCGTCTGTCGTTCTCGTCGTCGACGTCTCGCGTCTCTCTGCTCAGCCAAACCACTCTCTTCTATTGCACGGCTGAGCTACCCGTTGCATTGCTTATAACAAGCTCCCCTCCCCTGTCGCCGAAGCATATCCCCGCAATCTCCGTCGCAATCATGCTGCGCGTCAATGATCCCAGATCGCGCACCCGTTCCAAGTCCCCCAGCGGGCGCATACGGGAGCGTTCTCGATCGCGCGATACTCGCGCACCGTCGCCTCCAAGAGAGAAGACGAGGAAGCCTTCCAAAAAGTACTACGACTCAGACTCCGCTGACGAATCACGCTACGCCTCCTCCCGCAGCAGCAAGAGATACCACAACTATCATCCCGAAGACGACAAGTATCAACGATCCGAGAAGCCCAAGCCACAGCAACCTCCCGGTTACTATATTTCAGACGAAGAAGAAGTTGTGCGGAAGCATACGACTAAGCCCGTACCTCCCAAAACTGATAAATACTACCAGTACGATTCGTTGTCCGAGGACAACAAACGACATTCAGCTCGGCCCTCAAGATATGAGCAATACTCGGACTCCTTAACGGACTCTGACGATGATGCGTTGGCATACGGGGATGTTCACTATCCTCCAACCTCGACTTCGCGCGGGCATTCGCGGAAAGAGTACTCTAAATCATCCAAAGTGTATTACGATTCAGATTCCGCCGACGATGCAAGGTATAAGCGTGCATTGGTAAAAATCCAGGCTGAAAAAGAGTCAGCCAAACACCCTCGCTATGATGCTGTCGACCCAGCAAAATATGCCAGCTATGAAAACTATCGCTATGCCCAAACAGCCCAACCGGACCTGAAAAAACCAAGTGACCCCAAACCAACACAACACAGAAAAGACGAGAACTCTTATCCAATAAACTGGGCAGAGATACCTGAATGCGAACGCCCAGGATATGTGCCTCCGCCTCACCTCGCCAATCTCGCCGCCAATCCTATGGGCAATCCCCAGCATGCCCCTGGACCAATGCCTACTACCACCTACGCCCAGCCCGACCCTTCCCTAATCCCTATGAATAGTCCGATGTCTCCGAATACACCAGGACAATACCCGCCTGTGCCTCCTGGAGGGTATAACCCACAACAATATGGCCAGATGCCCATGCCTGCTTCTACCGGTGCCACGCAGCCGCCTGCCAATCCAGCAGCAGTGCACAATCACACTTATTCGAGTGGTGCGGGTCCGAATGCACCCCAGCATTATGCTCAGCCACCTCCGTTCCAGTACGCTCAGCCTGATCCAAATATTAAATATATCTCAAAAACAGCCAAGCCATATACACAAACCGTCACAAATCAGTTCGTCAAACCGTACTCTCAGGCTTCTGACGCCCAATATGTTGAGATAAAACCAAAGGCATCGGGAGGTCGCCCGCATAGCCTATCAGTATCCGGTGCGAATGGCCATATGAACGTTCCAGGTAGCTTTCCCGATTCTGGACGTCCTCCTGCCAGCCCACTGCTAGAGCCTTACAAGGGAACATATCAGAGCATATCCCCCATGCCATGGCCAACATCCGTCCCATCGTATATGGACGAGGGATTATCAGACATAGAACCTTTGGACGGGCCCGGCAAGTCAAAAAAGGACAAATCCAAGAAGAGTGATGACAAAGACAAGCCTTCAAAATATGACGGTGCGAATATAAAAGTAATCGCACCTGCAGTCGCTAAAAAGGTGACCTTTTACGACCCAAGACCCGATGCAAAGGATTTAAAAACCGCCCTTTCCCATAGCAATATCGATCCCACACCCCTGCTTGACATCCTCCCCTATCTCTCATCTGAGGACTTGCAAGCACTCCGTGATGAGTATAAGAACGTTGCCAAGATTGGTGGAAAGGGTATAAACATTGCTAAACAGATCAAAATGCAAGTCCCTGGCGCCTTTGGCAAAGTTTGTTATGCGACCGCGCTGGGGAGGTGGGGATCCGAGGCGCATTGGGCGAATTTCTGGTACCGATCCAACTCCCTACGTCGGGAATTGCTTATCGAATCACTCATTGGAAGGTCCAATTCTGAGATTCGTGAGATTAAGAAGTGCTTCCGCGATCAGCGGTATAATAATGATCTTGAGAAATGCATGAAGGCTGAGCTCAAGGCTGATAAGTTCCGAACGGCAATCCTGTTGGCTCTCGAAGAGCAGCGGCAGTCCAACTCTGCGCCCCTCGATTCTGCACTTGTGCGTTCCGACGTGCGCCAGCTTCATAATGCTCTAATCTCGCGGGACGGAGGGGAGACGGCCATGATAAAGATCATCATCGTCAGAGGAGATATGCATCTCCGTGAAGTTATGCATGTCTATGAAGCTACTTACCACAAGAACTTTGCCAAAGAGATGATTGCAAAGTCACAAAATTTAGTCGTAAGTTCCCACAGCCATCTTTTTCGCCCGGCCCTTTATCTATACTAACAATGCCTTTCCCTCCAGGGCGAAACCCTCGTGCACGCTCTCAACGGCGCCCTTAACCGACCAATGCGAGACGCTCTCCTTCTCCACCAAGCCATTGCAGAATCCGGCACAGGCCGTGAACGCACCGAGCTGCTAATCTCGCGGCTGGTCCGCATGCACTGGGAGCCACTCCACCTCGAGCGCGTTAAGGCGGAGTACAAGAAGCGGTATAGGAAATCAGTGGAAGACGCCATCGACGATGAGGTTATTCACGGTGGACAGAAGGATTGGGCAGAGTTTTGTATTGGCCTGGTAAAGAGCTCGAAAATTCAGATCGCTAATGGGAGTTCGCGGTAAGAAGGGGATGAGTAATGACGATTGATGGCTCGCTATGCTGTATGCTTTACATGGTTTTGGTTTGATTTCGGTCATGTTTTGAATTGCCTTCGTTTTCTTCCTTGGTTGCTATTCCGGGTCCCTGGTGGGCACTATTCACCATATATCCTCTACGATCTATTATCTATTTTATACTTACATGTTCGGTCAACCTTTGCCATATAATACTATTTTTGCCATATCGCCTTGGGTCATTCAATTTAGGTCTCAGACATGCCTTGAATGGCGTTCGGTTGTTTTTTTAATGCAACACGATGTCTGATGAAACCCCCGAGTCAATACGAAAACGAGCCGGTGGCAGATGCGGTGGGCTAACTTAACGAACATCGGAGATTTAACTTTTTGGATAAGATCTGGGTTCGGTTTTGTGCGGCTCTGGGACGCTCCGGAAGGCCCGAAACAGTGCCAGACAATAAACATTTTCTAGGTTAAGCTTATTTAGACGTTGCTCACAACCCATGGAAGACTTGATGCCCGTTCCGGTCGTCTTCCCTGTTGAATTGTCCAGGTATCGCCATGCCCACGGCTGAGACCTGCCTTTTAGCCCCCCAATTAGATATGGCTGACGCCGTCGCGAGCCAAGTCGTGGCTAGTATTTTGCTCGTTCCACGACCACAGAGCCCAGACTCAAACATCGACTGCTAGGCTCTAGCCCAAGCCTGTCGCCAACCGTGACGAAATGGCCGACATCGTGGTCCCTTGCAGCGGCTGCCATCTTGCGGCCTTACGTCCGCGGAACCGTCAGTCTATTCCAGTAACTCGAGATGACCGCTGGCCCCTGAATGCTCTCTGCGAAGCCAGGCTGATCCTTGAAAACATCCCCTGTCTGCTGGTCGGTTCCTCGGCGATGGGCCAACACCCCATCCATCACCAGGTCCAGGATACTCCCGCCATCTGCTCCGCCTCCTCTCGACAACGTCCTTGCTGGTTCCTGGCTTAATCACGGAGCGAAGGACTTATCTCTGCTTCTGACGTGCAGCCCTGACCCTCTTACTCTACCGAAAGAAAATACAGACTCCCCAAATATCTCAAATACATGCTGCATTTACACCGCATGCCCCTCACTAACTCGACACAATAGCCATGGACGTCGACTCGCTCCCAGCCTTTCAAGTGATCCCCTACCAAACGACACTTCCCACAGGCCTTGCACCCGCAAACTCTCCCACAGACGGGATCCGCGTCAAACTCACCTCGTCGTGGACCTACTGCGGGCCCCTCCTCGCACTGCCTGGCCAAAACCTCCCACCCTCCTTCCACACATGGGCAGAGCAAACTATCTACGGCTCCTTGCTCCCCTACTTAACCCCATTCCTCACCTTTGTCCATCACTTCCTGGCCCGCAACAACCTCTCGCACTATTGGATCACGATTAAAGCGACCAGAGGGACGGACGAATTCGATATGCCGAGATGGCATACGGATGACCTCTTTTACAAAACAGACCTCCAAAAAGAAGCCGCAACATCAAAGCCCAGAAAGGGAAAAACCATGCGCCGCATCGGCCGAGCAGAAAAGAAAAGCACAAACCTATTATTAGACCCCAGCAACATCCCCGACGAGACAAAATGGAAACTAGCCACCACCCTCCTAGGCCCCGGCACGCTCTTCCTAACCTCCCCAATCCGCGCTCGCACCATGCACAACAACATCAAGCAATCCATCCGCGACCAAAATAAAGACCACGTCTGCCCCACCGTCCACTGCGTCGGGTGCGCGACAGCTGCAGAATCCGTGCGCGTACGCTTGGCTGAAGAGTTCCGAGATTATAACTATACCCAAGCGCAGGCGGGGGAGTGTACATTTTTCCGTGTGGGCGACGAGGAGGGCGCGGTGCATTCGGAACCGTCATGTCATGGGGATCGGATCTTTGTGAATGTGGTACCGGGCGGGGAGGAGGAACTGAGAGGGCTGATGCGGAAATGGGGGATGGAGTTTCCGAGGGCGTGGTGCGTGAATTTGCCGCTGCAGATTGGGGTAGAGGCCTCGGTGAGGGATGTTTGGTAGGTTGGTTAACTAGGTATGTGGCGGGTAGGGAGTTGATTGGCAGGAGGGCTGTTGGTGATAAAATGTTTCATTGGCGCTATTTTTTTGTGTATTCTTTTCCCCTTGGGTTCCATGCACATTTGGTGCCTGGAGTTTGATCTTTTTGTATCTTGTCCTTGCTTGGGCATAATGTTCTTCCCGTCCTCTATCAACCCTTCTTCGGTGCAGGGGCGTCTCTCAATATCAGCCCTGCCCATTCGCTCTCCCGCGGGGACGTCAAATTCGGCATCCGAGTGGGCTATTGGTTTGGCCCATGTCGACGAGCTAAGAGCTGCACTGGCCATCTAGAGCCACAAAAATCTCTACATTCGGCAGCAAGTGGGCAAGTTGTGCCTTTCGCGAGCAGAAAAATGAGCCCTTTCGTCCTTTATCAACAAAGCAGCAGGTAGCACAGAATCTCAGCTGTCGCCCAAAGCGAAAAATTAAATGCATACTCGATCATTCTCTCTATCTGCCGACTTGCAGATTGATGAAAAGACGACTATCTGTCCCACCTCGGTATATCTAAATTATTTTAGGTCACCCGACTGCATGAAAGGCTCGTTTTGCCGGCTGTGAAAAGATGGATTCGTTGAAGGGGCCACAGGCTATATAACCCTTCCCCTTCGCCCATCTCAAAGCCAGAAATTTAGTCGACAGACTTGACTTTACCTTGTGTGATATCTCTTCAACAATCATCCACTTGCCTCGATAATTTCCCTGCTTGTGCAGCTAAACCCATATCAACCGAACCCGCTCATCCTACCCGATTTTAACATCATGAAGGCCTCGTGGATCTTCTGCACGGTACTCGCAGGCATTGCTACCGTGGCAGGCATGCCGACTTTTGCAAAGGAGGGTAGATCCGAGAAATCAGTAAGGGTATGTACAAAGGTTCATTTTTCTTGCTGTGCTAGCTATTCCATGGCATGTCATGCATACTATTTGCATCCATAAGCGCTGGCTAACGATGCCATTCCACTCCCCCCAGGACTCACAGTGTCTCCAGACATGCTACCGACCTATCTGTGACAAGGATAACTGTGTCACGGGTATCACGGAACCATAGGTAGCACCAACATCATTGATCTATATGGTAACCCAGCTCTCTGTCGTGGAAGGGACGATACGGGCCGGTTGGTGCATCTGATATGCTGACGGTGGATAATCCAGGTTTTGAAGATGAAGGGGGGGTTTTGGAGAGCATCGTCGCCCTTTTCCCTGACGCTCGCGGGAATTCTGGTGTGAAAGTGGGAACAGATTTGAGCGGGAAAGGATGGCTCTCGTCGTTTTATCCCTTTAGTACGAGGGATGCAGATGACTGCAGCACCATGTATTCGTCAGTTCGCTAGTTAAATTCTTCAATCGACCAGCCTTCTCTCTCCATTTTTTGCCCTCCCTTTTCCTATTTCTGGCGTTCTGGAGACCCGACTAAGCTTCATATTCCCTTAATGGCTCATTATTTCACGATGCTAACTAGATACGATTTTCTACAGGATATTCATATATCAATTTCTTTCCAACTTTCAAAGTATTCCAACCTAATGGTTATATACACTCCCTATACCTCTCTCGTACAACCTTAACAAAGAACCCAGATCCATGGTTCCACCCCATGCAGCATGCTCTATTGCCGATTCCAAGATCGAGAGAGCTTACTTGGGCATCTTGCCGCTGCATAACACAGCATAGAGCCATTCATGCATCAAGACAATCAAGACAAAGAGAAAGAAGATCTGATCTGATCTGATGTGCATCATTACATCTTAGCTCCCGCTCTACTACACTATAAATCCAACTTATCCCCCATTCCAATCCTCACATATCACAAAGCTCTAATTCAATTCTCACAATAATAATCATAAACTACAAAATCAGCATATCCGCCACACCACACCACCATACATCAAAATCACCCACCTCCATACTCCACCAACCATGAAATCCTCCACCATCCTCTCCATCCTCCTCGCCAGCATCGCAAGCGTAACCGTGGCAGGCATGCCAGCATCGTCTGATATGGACATGAGACTTGCAGTCAGGACGGCCAAGCAGTTGGTGAGCATTTATCTTATTTATTCCACCTTAACTCATCTCCCCTTATCATCAGTTACTATCTCTCTCTCCCTGCCACCTAAAAAATACCATATAACCATAACTACTACCTACCCATCTACAATCACAATCCGCTAATGAAACTAAAGAATCCCCGGGGGAAATTTTGCCCCTCAAACAAGTTATGCTTGGTGAAGATGCCAGATGGGACAATAGGCACATGTCCTCTGTGTGGTGGTGTGTGTGAGGAGGAGGTGAGTACTATACATACATCCCCCCACCTTTTTTTTTGTCCTTTCTTTTTGTATTTCTGTGATTCTTCTCCTACTCATCTCTGTCTTTGTGTCTGTCTTGTCTCATCTAGTCCCTGTCAAGCAGGAGAAGGGGTAGAGTATACATACAACAGTGTGGGGTGAAGTGGACTGGACTATACTATAAACTACCAGCCTAGTTAAGCTAACCCCTACCTATCTATCTAGACCGGAAAGTGTATTTTGTAAGACATGAGGTGAGGTGAGGTGAGGTAGGCATGAGGGTTTTACTTGGGAAGAAAAGGACAAGGCAATGTGAAGGGACAGAACAGAATGGAATGGAATAGATGAAGTGTTAATTATATTGTCAGTTTATATTGACATTGAGAACACATCTATCTAAACATTCTACACTCCTGCAGAAGATAAAAATTCACCGTGTCCACCATTAGATCTAGAGATTGCTAGTTGTCAGGGGGTCGGAAACCACCCCCCTCCCATGCAGCCTTAACAAAGAACCCAGATTCACAATCTCATCCCATGCAGTGTGGTAGTTCTATAAATGGACAAAGAAAGACTTTACAGCCTATCTCTACAGATATTCTGTTGATTTTTTCTTTCTGACCAGCTAACTAGCAGGCAAAATTTGCTGAATCCCTGTTTTTTCCTTTCAAATTCCAGCACATTGAGTGTCAACTGCTTGAGGAATATTAGGATATCTAAAATATCTATACCCCAGCAGACAGATACCCCAGATACGAAACATCTACTGCATCACCAATTCCAAGATCATGCCAATCACATGTATATATCTGGATCCTCTGCATAACATAGCACACACCCACATGTACTATGCATGAAGATAACAAGGACAAAGAGAAAGGAAAAAAAAGGCAAATCTCACCTGCATTATGTTATTCATTGAAAAATACCTCCTTTAAATGCAAGATTACATTATGTTCCTGGGCATTTTATATAAACCCCATCTCCATCCCCACCTGGGCATCCATCACATACCACATGCATACTCTTACCCCAACCTCAATCCTAATAAATTGAAACTATAAAAATCACACCCACCCAACCCACCACCATGAAACCCACCCCCCTCCTCCCCCTCCTCCTCACCATCATCTTAAGCATAACCACAACCACAACCGCAGCCACCAAGTCAGCAACCGCATCCAACCCCAACGCAATTCTCGCCGCTAGAGCCGATGCTGTAAGTTAAGCAAATCAACCAAATCCATCCATCTATATAACTTATTCATCCATTCTAACCCCCCCCTCTTTTCTTAACCAAGCGAAAACTAAACCCCCAATGCTCCGGGCGCTGCGTGCAGATGGAAGAAGACGGAAAATGGATGTGTGAGGGGATACTTTGTGATTGTAACCAGGTGGTTCGTATAACATACATCCCTTCCCTTCCCTTCCCTTCCCCCCGCTTTAGTTATCTTGAATCAGAAGTTGTAAATCTATCGGTCAGATTAGGCTAACTCCTTGTCTATTGATACTGGTATGGATTAGACCCGACGGTGTTTTTATACGGGGAATGGACGGGGGGAGTGATGATGGGATGGGATGGGATGGGAGTGTTTTGGTGTATGTGTATGTGTATGGGAATGGGAATGGGGTATTTACTGTTGGGTGGGTGTGCAATAGAGGGGAATGGATCACCTTTGCCTCGTTCCATTCGTTCTATCAAGGGGAGTTTTGTTTGTATGTATGTATGGATGGTTGGATGGATGGATTTATGGATGGAGCAGGCATGAGAGGAATAGTATATATTATATATAGGAGGACAATAGAAACAAGAGCCCTAGAGCCCATCCCGTGCATGCAATGGAGTCGAAAGTTTAGAAGGGAAGAGGAATAAAAGCCTACGTTCAATCATAACGACGAACTAACGAACGAATGGTAATCAGTCAGGTGAGAGGGCTCGGGAAGGCGGCGTACATGTATGCTCTAGAAGATACGGAATATAGCTTAGCTAACTACCTTCGAAACCCAAATCCACATAATGTAGAAATAGATATAATGTAATGGTAATAATTCCTAACTAAATAACATAACATAGCTAGGCAAAACAAAACAAAAACAGGGCAATAAGCGACAAACCAAGTGTGACAAGCACGCGGCTGGGGGAAGGGAATCAGATCAGATCAACTTAATTCAAGAAAAAACAATGACAATTGAAAATGGAAATGATTCAACTTAGGGAAAAAATATTGTACTGTACGTAGGGTAGGTAGGTAAAGCGGCGGTGGATAGGGTAAAGATTCGAAGCGGTGTCGAGAAGAAAAAGGTGAAAACGAATTAAAAACAAACGGGAGGAATGAAGCGGGAGATGGCGAAAACAAAAGAAGCCAGCCACGCGCCTTTTGGGGAGTCCATGTGGACGGACGGACTTTCTTTTTTTTTGTACACAGGTGCTTTTCCTTGCTTGGGTTTATTCAGGGAAACAGAGGGGGGGTATTTATTTTATTTGTGCGAGTTTCTTCCGGCGAAAAAAGGGGGAATGGATTAGAATTGAAATGGGGGGTATTTGCTTTCTTGTAGATCGATTTGGGGTTGATTAAAAACCCGTCATAAACGAGTTACTGGTGGGGGAGGGGAAATCGAAAACAAAAGAAAAAAAGAAAGCAAGCAAGACATTTTTTCAGGAAAAGGGGGGCCCATTTTCGTGCAGTTTGATTTAGAAAAGAAAAATCGTGTCTCGAGACATACACAAGCCAAGCAAGCCAACCGTCGACGAGGATAGATTGGACAATGGCGAGAAACAGAGGAATGAAAAAGGGGACGAGAAAAGGAAATGAAACCGCCTGAGGGAGAAGGAAACGAGAAAAGAGAATATAAGTAAGTGGGGGGGAATAAGACACACGGTGAAATGAAAAAAGACAGATCAAAAACACAATTGGGTAAATAAGTACTTGTTCTGGAGATCGAGAGGACAAAAGAGAAAACAAAACAAAAGCACAACATCCATCACCATATAACACAACACACAGCCGGGGCAGACGAGAATTTGGACATTCCACAATGGACACGAGCACACTCTTTAAGGGAAATATCGGGCGGCTAGATTCTTCATCTTTGTTCGTCTTGTTGAATGCGTGACAGAGCAGCAATAGCTGAGAACTTGTCGGGACCTACAAACAAAAAAGAAAGAAAAAAAATACACAAGCAAATAGTCAGCCTCGCACACCATATTAACATCATCGAGTAGCGCGACCGCTCCTTCCGGAACTCGAGCGGATTCCATTGTTAGCGCTGCGGCCTGGTCCATTACCATTATGATTGAGTCGGCTAGTTCTCCATCTCTCATACCAGACTTCCCGACTGGCCTCGCGGAGTTCGGCTCTCCATTCTCCAAACACGGTTTCCTTGAGCTTGACAAAGTCGCAATGTTCAGGGTTGTACGGGTCGGCGAAGCCCCAGGGGAATTTGCGGCCGATGGGGCCGTCGTTGCCGTCGAGAGAGTGCGGGTCGGGCGAGAGGATCGACAGGGGGAGGAATGGGTATTCGGGGTTTCCGTTGACGCTGGAGATCGATGAGGAGGACTTTCTGGTGCTACGGCGGGATGGCGATGTTATGGGGACAATGGCTGCGGGTACAGTGTCGGAGTCGGGAGTGCGACGGCCAGTTGTGGCACCGGTCTCGGCCTCGGTCTCGGCCTCGGCTTCACCTTCGGCATCTTCCTTCTCATTGAGGTCGTCCTCATCCTGCTCATCAAACTTGTCGAAACTGCCAGAGGAGGAATCGTCATCCTGGTCCTCGAGCGTCAGGACCTCCAGAGGATCCAGACCAGCCTTTTTCAGACTATCCCATACTGTCTTCTTCAGATACGCCATGTGGGCGGTGGTGATGGTGTCAGCCTTGCTGATAACCGGCACAACGGTGGTCATGCCCTGCATCGTACGGATGACCTGAATGTCAAGATCCTCATCCAGTCCACCCACAACACGGACATCCCCAGACTTGTCTGCGCCATTTGCGGCCTTTTGAGCAGCCGTGATATTGGCATCCAGTCGAGAAGGGTCAAGAACGAGGAACGCGCAATGAATGTGGGTGTCACGCACGCCAGGTGCGCGAATAACTTTCATCTCTTCGTTAAAGGTGTCTTCGAATTTACTCTCCAGGAAGCTAGTGATTCCACGCAGCTGCAGGTCGACCACGTTTGGCTCCAGACCCTGCGAGTCCCATAACGTAAGGCCCACGCGTTCATGGTCGATTTCAGTCTCCAGGTAGTGCGAGGTAAAGCTGTTGTTAGCGGTAGACACTTGAGTGGGCTCGTCGAATTCATCTGGGGAGCGGATGGGGCGCTTCTTGGGCGACAGAGCAAGGGAAGTACGCAGGAAATTGAGGAACGAGGTCTTCCCAGAGTTACGGGCACCAATAACGAGGATACTGGGAGTAGTTTAGCATTGTTCTTCTCCAAAATTAGAGACAAACTTACTTGTAAGGGGTTGGATCCTTGCGTCTTCTAACCCTGCGCGGGCTATTGATTGTGCTCACGGCACTGCTAGCATAGCTGTACCGACCACGGTGCGTCATGCTCTCCGTCCTGGCGTAGGGATCGACATACTCGCCGCCTTTCGAGCCGGAGGAGCCTGGGAGAGGCGGAACGGGTACGTTACCATGGGGAGAGCCCACAGATAGCCTCGAATCGTACTGGCCCACGCGGTTCGTCGCAATGGCAAGACTGTCGGGTCTAGCATTATCACCGCCAAAGGTGTTGAGCTGGGGAGGAGCAGGCAGGTCCGGGAGACGGGGCGCATGTTTGGGCACAGCAGCAGCTTCCCGCTGTCTACGAGCCTCCTCTTCTCTAGCCAATTCCTTCTGCATCCTTTTGCTTATTCTCCCGCTGCCGGAAGTCTTGCGCTCAGCACTCATCGGTTCAGTGGACTTGGAGCGACGAAGGAAGCCTAGGGAAGTGCGTCGAACAGCAGCTTGGTTGATGGGAGGCGGGTTTCCATTCTCGGTAACGGTGGGGAGGACGTCGGGGGGAGGGCTGCGACCCGGGGTTGGGGGACGGGCTGGGCTCGGAGAGGCCATGTTGGGGGATTTATAGTGGCTTTGCCAACTTAGATAGTATCTGGTAAACATCGGGGAGATTGTCAGTTTCAGCAAGTTGGCGCACGGGATAATCAGGCAAAGAAAAGAAAGACATGAAAGAGGGACGAGTGAGTTGTCATGGCACAGAAAAGTAACAGCCCGGGGGGATGTGGTTGGCTGCGTTTCCGACCCAATGGGCGAAGACATGCTCCAGCCATAGCAGAGGTATGTGCTACTGCGAGCGAACGTACCAAACAGTATAGATTTTTCTTTCTTTCCACGGACGTAGGGATGCAGTTGATCGTGCAGCTTGCACAGAAGCTGGAACAAGCAGCTAGACAGACGGGGCTGACAGGGAATGCGACGCGATGCGTGTGAAGAGCTGCAATGCAGGAAGCGGGCAGCGGGGCGTCAAAGGATAGACTGAAACGCGCGGGAACAGCCAGCACGAGTAATGAAACGAGAGCAGCAGGAGTTGGAATGGTTGGAAATGTTGGAATTGTTGGACATCCACAAGCGCAGCAAGCGAGTGTCAAGGGAGAGGAGACCAGCCGAGGAAGAAGCTCCGTAATCAAGGTCAATTGATGCTGGCAGGCAGTTGGAGCGCGAAGAGAGTGAACGAGAGGGACGAAGCGAAGGCGAGCAGCAAGGAGCGGGCGGGGGAGGTGGTTGAAGAGACTGTGTGTCGAGCGGGAGAGTTGAGGTGAGGTTGGAGATGGGAGGCTGATGGGATGGCCCCTGAAGGCGAGCTTGAGCCACGCAGCAAACAGCCAGCCAACCAGCCAGACAGCCAGCAGACAGCACACAGCAGACAGAGACACGCCAGACACACTCCCGGGAGCTGAGGCCAGCAGGAGGCAAACAAAGGGGCAACGAGTGGAGAAGAAGCGAAGGACGGGGAGAGAGAGGAGAGACAGAGAAGAGAGACGGGATGGAGAAGAAGAAGACGGAGAGAGAGAGACTAAGCGCGGCCAGACTAGAGTAGGTGTTTTTGGCAGGGTGGCCAGCACAATATTCACCACGGCGGCACTGCGAACAAACAGCGGGCTACACACAAGAGACTGTCTCTGCTCACAATGCGCTTCTCTTCTGCTTCTTGATCCCGCATCGCCAGCCAATTCCCCGGCTTCGAGGGCGACATCCCGCTGCATTCAGGGGCTGGCTGAAATCCCCATACGCCGTATCGTACATACCGTCCCGCCCCGCCTGTTTCCGCCGTTTCGGTGTCTGGTTACGCGCCGGGAACACGTACGGGCATTACAGTACGGGGCTGCTTATGTTTACCTACAGAGCTGAGTTGAGATAGAGATGGATATGTAGATGAAATATAGAATAGATAGATAGGTATAAATAGCCGGGATGGGCTGGCCCCGCGGACAATAGCTGCGTGCTGTCACTCCTGGCTGCTGTGAGACGCTGTCCCACGAGGAGAATTATTCTAAATATTTACTGTCTGTGGTCTATGGGTCCATCGAGTGCCCCGAGATTTGTTTCCCTGCAGAACCATGGACTCTCCAGTCCCAGATCCAAACAGACACCCTGACCATTGAGCGGGCGTCTCGCTCTGCCCAAGTGGACTCATCTTACTTTTTTTTTTCTGTCAAGCTAGCATTGGGTGTCTGGGTGCGGATACGGCTGGATACCGTACCGTACCGTGTTTCAGCCTGGCGGGAACATGGTTTCGCCGACGCTGAAACATGGCTTTGTTTTTTGTTTATTTCTGTTTCGGGACATTTGGATAAACGATATCAGATCTCTCTCTCCATCGAGGATATTATATATCAACCATTAATCACCCCGCGCCCTCAGCCCCGGCCACACAATACACACCTCAACACTATCCGGACACACCTTCTCCCTCACCAGCCCCTTGAACTTCGGCCCGTTCGGCGCTGACACATACTTGCGCTGCCCAAACACATTTTCCTGGCCCTCCGCATCGTCCGGCAGCTGCTGGTCCCCCCACCTGCCATCGAAATACAGATACTGCACCGGCCACCGCGCATCGAACGGCGTGAACTTGCCCGTCGCGTTGTCGTAGCTGTACGCGTATGCGCTGAGCAGTGGGTCCCAGAGGATGCCTGCGTCCGTTTCGTCCTCCAGCAGCCCGCCGGGCAGGTTGAAGCCGGGGATTGTGTGGTCGTGCGTGCTGGTGTTGCCTGGGTTAATAATACTCTATTGGTTGCGGGGATATATATATATATATATATATATTATAGCCTTGCTCACCCCGTAGTCGCATAGGTCGCGTGCGAGCCGTTCGCGCTGTACCCGACCGGCCGCACGCCCTGCTTCTCCGTGGCCTGGTAGGTAAACGCCTGGCCGGAGGCGTGCTGGCTGAACCAGACGGCCTCGGGCTTTTCATCGACGAAGCGCACCATGCTGTGTTCCCTATTACAGCCCATATCAGCCTGGCGAAAGGGGACTAAAATCTGGGGCAAGAAAGCACTCACCAGTCGCCAACGTGGCACCCGAAATTGATCCCAATCACCTCGGTTCCATCGTTATATCTACACCCATCAGCAAGGCAAAAGCGCCCTTAACACAGAAGGAAAAGAAAAAGAAAAAACACCCACGCATAAAAATAAAAATAAAACCCATCCACCGTCCTCCCATCCCCATGCTCCCTAACCACCACCACGCTACTAACCGCACTCCCCGTGCTCCCCTTCCCATCCGGCCTCGTCCCCCGAAACCACTCCGGCAACGCGCGAATCCCCTCTTTGGAAGTCAAAAACACCCCTTCCCCACCCAGCGCATTGAGCGAGTCCAGGTTGTCCAGCGTCAGCGGTGCCGCGGTGCCGTTGAGCGGGACGTGGTTGATGGTGGGCACGGCGTGGGTGACTAGCGTGGCGAAGGAGGACGGCATGTAGGGGTCTTGCGAGTGGAGGTAGATGAGGGGGGCTGTATATGTGTGCGTTAAATTATCATATTCGTGCATAGATAGATTAGGAGATGCAGATGGCGGGGGGGGGACAGTTGGAATGTAGTATGTGATGCAATGGTTTGAAGCGGGCAGACATACCGTACTCCAGCACGAACCCCGGCACGTCGGCCGAGGGCGCTGCACAAATCTGCGCATCGGCGGCATTGACGACAGGAACAGGTGAGAAAACCCCGAACCCGAACCCGAGTCCGAGGCCGAGGGTCAGCCTTGATAGGAGGCTGTGCGACATGGTTTGGTTGGTTGGATGGCTCGGGATCCCGACGTCTGCTACAGTGTTTCTCGGGATGGGACCGAGGGAAGAACAAAACACCACAGCAAGCAAGCTAGCTTCAAGCGTGGAGAGCGTGTGGATTGTGGCTGTTTGTTTGTTGGGTATCGCAGACAAACAGCGTGGTTCGGGGAGGGGAGGGAGGTCGTTGGAGATGTCTTTTCGTCTCGCCTTGTCTCGTTTTGGCAACCCCTTATATACGGCAGCTATGCGTAGACGCGATAGGAGAAAGAAGAAGAAGAAGAAGAAGAAGAAGAACAGAAAGGAGAACAGAAAGGAGAACAGGAAAGCGACCTGCTCATGACTGACTAGATATTTAGAGAGCGTGACCCCATCCCACCTGAGGAGAAGGAGATGCCTGTCCCACCCTGACTCTGGCCCCTCGTCCAGCACATGATGGTGAGCATATCCGTGTGGATGACTAAATCATCTAGAAGGATTGATCCGTTTGGGTCCAGTTGGATTCTCACATTACATACATAGACGGGGTAGATGTAGATATGGCAGTTTATACTGCACGTAACATAACTACTCTCTAGCTAAATAGTCAATTCGATTCTCAAGACCCCCCCCCCCCAACATGTATTGGCAGATGAGAGAGGATACCATAACTGGCTGGAATCCAGGTTATGCTGCCATGCTGGCTATTTATTGCCTTTGCATGGATATTCAACCATACCAAGCATAGAGTAGAACGGGCTGCTGAGAAAGGTACTAGGGGTAATGCGATCCAGAGCTTCTAACATTAATTAGCACTGATCTCCCACTGCCATCAAAAGAACTATTCTGCCGTCCTCAACCTAAATGGTTATTTTGCAAAGAGCAGAAGCGATCGTGGCCTTCCAGACACTGTTGGACTACTAGTTATCTGATGGTGACGCCCCCTGGCCTCACCACCGAAGAAACGAACAAGACATCGAACACGACAAATGACCAATACAATTGGAGACAGATCAACGGCGTTAACGTCTGGCATGAATTCAGATATGCTCATATCATACCACATTACAGACACTTCCTCCAGCAGGTCCTCAGCAGCTAGTGCTCGTGTTTTCGTCGATGACTACTGAGGCCGCTCACTGGGTGTGAAAATTGGATCTATATTTGCATGGTGTAGGTAGCGAGTAGGGAAGCAGGCAGGTAGGTACTACGTAAGGGGGTTGGAGGGGGGGGAGGGGAAAGGATGCTCTTCTTATATGCTTGTATCTCCATCCACCTGTGCAACTGACTATCCCTGGCTACACGTACAGAGAACTGAATTGCGCGATACTGCTATCCAATATCGACTCACATGCACATGCCATACACACCTATCCCTTTCTAGATCGGCTACAACACATACGTGCTCAACTAGTTTACCATATCTATCTCCAATCTCGGCCCCACCTACACGAGATTCCCAAAATAGCAGTTCGACGAGTGATGATATCATACTTCCCCAGCCCAGCCCGGTACATAACGCTGGATGTACTGTAGCTGAGCTATAAGATTGGCATATAGCTCGAGTTCAAAACTCGACCGCAGGCCAGAACCACAAAAACACAACACCGCACAACATCGCATAATACGGGGTAAGCCTCGGGGTAACAGGAGGCATGTAGATCCAAATGCTTGCTTCGGCTGGTGGTGTGATGTGGTCGGGCCCTCCCCGCTGAGGGATATAAAAGCTAGCTATGTAAGGGGCTATTAGTTATCCCGATGCGAGATTATATATACAAGCATCTTTCTTGTGCGAGATAGTGGGTAGATCGATTGATAGGTCATCTAGTGCGTTGCACGATGGACAGTCCGGGGTGGCTGGTGTGGTGTGGGGAGAGCTGAAGGGCTTCTGCAGATTGACGATAGGTGATCATGGCCAGGTAACACCAGTCCATTCATTAATCTCTCAGCTATGTAAGAGAGCGAATGCGCAGTGAAGACAAAAAAGTACCCTATCACAGATTTGTGCGACTAGATTCCATCCCCGCTTCCGGATCCATATTTCGAATCAATGCCCGCAGTGTAACTTGACGCAAACACATCTGGCGCATAGACATTATACAGTTTGTTCGGCGACTAGGAGCCGCGGGGCCCCGCATATCCCCCCGGCGACACAAATATACACGCGGGGCAATGGAAAACAAACACCTCCTCGGCGGGATAGTCGCCATACCATAACCTGGCCCCTCGGGGCGACCGAAAGGGCCACTCTAGGACCCCTGCTTCTCCCGCATAAGCTTGAACACCCGCAGATCCAAGGGGATGCGGTCACCCATCCATGTGGCTCTTTGTGTATGATTTCGTTCCTCATCTTGCGCATCCCCCGTATTGGGATGGATTAGGACACTTAGCGGACCATGGTTGATCACCAGCCACGGGATGAAGGCTCCAAACTGGGCGGGCGTGAAGAGATTGACTTCGAACATGGCGACTGGGTGTGGCCCAATGGGGCGGTCGAAGAAGGTATAGATGCGGAGTTCGGGGACTATGGTAGTGAGAATTGTTCAGTTGGGTTGGCGATGATCAAGACGAGTAAAGTTCAAAGCGTATACAAATAATAGGCTCTAGTCTCTGATGGGGGGCATTCATCCATAAACTGGAGGGGTGGGGATTACATTCGCGACGAATCCGTTCCCAAAGCGCCTTTGCAAATGCGACCTGATCCGGATTGTTCTGTTGGGCCCGATTTAGTGGCTGTTATGTATATCAAAGCGGCGTGTCCAAGGTCCAACATCCCGCTGCCAACACCAACAAACCAACCTGATAGTGGTAGATGTGAATATCAAAGCCACCCCGCCGACCTTTGTCCAGCGGGTCTGGAAACTCCTCGTATGCCTTGCTCAGGATGCCATGCTGCGGGTTCTTGAACGACTTGCCGTCTGCGTCCTTGTCCCTATCCCAGCGTCAGAAAGACGGAGTTGCTCAAAGACGCATAGCTGTCCTACACATACTCGGGAAGCGGGGGCAGGTTCTCGTAGCCCTGAAGCGGCGAAGGATAGGAGAAGGCGAACTGGTCGGTCATGGCCGTAGGGAGCGGATCAGACACGGGCAGCGAGCTGAATCGATGTGTTTGTTTGGATCGAAGCGGTGCAGCGGGGGATGTGGTGATATTATTTGAGACCGGTGGGCTGCGGGGGGTTGGTGGCTCCGAGATGGCGTCATCTACTGATCCACAGGACCACCGCGCCAAAGAGACGCCTTGATGGATGTTGTGCTGACGGCGATGTCGATGTCTGGAGTCTGACAGTCTGGACTCTGACTGAGGAGAGAGGTGGATGAGGCTCAAGCTGACCAATCACCCCCGTCTCCCTCTCACCTCCTCTCTTGTCGACACCTGGATTCACCACCCCCTCTCCTCCTCGGACCTCCAGATGCTAGACATCCGGGTGCGAGACATCGAGGCAGCCAGGCGCGAGGACGAGTCTCGAGATGCCCATGAGAGATCCCCGTTGGCTGCTCGACAGCTAGTTCGTTGCTGGTGATCATCCAAACATCGGTGAGCGTGGATGGCCTCGCCCAGCGCTGGCAGCGCATATCATTCCACGCTGGTAACTTGCCCAAAACCTCCGCAGGCGCCATGGTCGCGTCCTCTGCTGCACGAATCCACCCGCCAGTCCCCAACAACTCACAAGCCTCATGCTCCCTTGGCGCTCTAGTTCTGAGCGTCCGCCGACGGCGCTGCTCCCGGGCCTCTGACTGGATGGTTTCGGCTCGCAATATGCAGGAGGAGGGGGTGGGCTGGTCGTCCTCGCAGCAGGAAGAAGGGACTGCTCTTGTTCTAGACCCTTTCTCCCCGCTTTTCTGGCGTGAGAATGCCATCTTGAGGCTTGACACGCCAATGTCTCATCGCCCGCCGCTGCTCTTTGCTCTCGATTTCTTACAAGTTACCTCCCAACAGGTCGCATTTTTGGGGCCCTGCGTCTGATCTGACGGATGATACCCATTCTTCCCCTCCCCTACTCGCAGGTCTCTACCATGATTCTGTTCTGCTAGTGCTGTGCTGTCTGTCCGATTCGATCAATCACATCTGCAGCCTTGTTCTGAACTCCAGCTCGTACTTGGCTCTCCTGTGTTCTGTGTGACGGTGCGTCCCGTAGCTTATCAAAGTGCAGAAAATAAAAGAAGGAAAAGCAAAGTGCGTGAGAAAAAGTATTTATCGGCCCCTTTGAAGGCCCTCGATGGATTGTGCAAACCCTCCGCTTGGCTGCTGATATCCATCGAAATAATTTCTCGCATTTGCCGCGCTTGGGAGTGTTGGGCTGTCATCTTACTTGCCAATGGTGCATCGCTCCCTGACCTCTGCATCCTGATTCTGCAGCACATCCCTGGCAGTCGGTGCCATCATTCGTTTGCCCATCAAGCTGCTAAACAGATGCGAGGCGTGATAGGAAGGCTAGACCCTCTAGGGCTGCAAGATCCCGCGCTTTTGTATTCCTGAGCCTCTCTCCGAAAATTTCTGCGCGTGTTGGCCTGCTTTATCAACAGGTGGGTTACTATTCGACACCTTTTCCGCTTCATATTGGTTCACGGTTCTTTCCCAAGTCCGCTTCCGTTTCTTTTTACGCTTTCATTCTACTTATTTGGAATTACCTCTGCCATCCTTTGCTCCATTGGCCTCGGATATCCAGACGTGCCCCCACGGCCAATTTTGTCGACCATAGCTTGGTTTGACCTCTGAATAGAGCTGGGGATCTAGGCCCTTCGAAGTTTTGAATCAGCCCGCCCGGGACTGCCCAAAGCAAACAAGACAGTCAGTTGCCTTAAACCCGTTGCCTTGCTATGCAGGGTACATTCCTTTTTTCCTTCATCAACCCAAACAAGTTGCATGCATAATATTTCCCGCGAAAGATACTTATAATTGTGAAGCTTCCGTCCTTTTGTCGACAACAAACGACTTTCCACACCCGACACGTCCCTCGAAATAATGACCTTTTTGCCAAACACCTCCCCTGCTCGATAAGATATAGTTCGGGGGATGCTATCCACACTGCCAACAGATATGTCTGGCTCAGCTCTTACGGTTGTGCTGAAAGCTGGCATATTCACTGCCATGAAAGCGACTAGCTTCAGCTACATCCCCTACGGTTCTTTATCACATTTAATTGCAGCCCGTCTTCGGGGACAAGGCATTCGGGTCAGGGCTGAGACGGAGCTAGATGACCAGGATCGAGGAGTTAATGATGGAAGTTGGGTATTATCGACAGATCCAGCTGTCCAGCCGGTACACCCGGAGTGGTTCATGGATTGTGAGGCACATTCTTTATTTTTATACCCCGAGAACCTAGCAAGCGAAAAGAAAACGGCAACGACAACGACAACGACAATGACAATAAAAAGAGCTAGCATTTCTAGTTATCTCTGGCGAAGGGGGATTTACTAATGTTGTGACAGATGAAACACAACCCCTGGAAGTCATCTCGCCGCAACTTGCTCTTCACTCCGAGAGATGGGAGGTTGATATCGAGCGTATATTTTCCTCGAGATCTGGACAGGCCAATCCAATCCTGAACAACAGTTCAAATTTCTTTACCGATTTGAACAGTAGCACCACCCTCCAGGTGCACATCGGGAACGATCCCCATGCCGACACGGGTTTCTCATTCCACACAGTCCGTAACCTTGCA
This sequence comes from Onygenales sp. PD_40, assembly GCA_032988205.1. Classification (NCBI taxonomy): domain Eukaryota; kingdom Fungi; phylum Ascomycota; class Eurotiomycetes; order Onygenales; species Onygenales sp. PD_40. The sequence goes on along the minus strand of JANTQD010000011.1, from coordinate 34,710 downwards.
ATGATCCTACTGGTCTACGAGCCCGTGCTTGATAATATGTTCAGCTTAGAAAAACCTTTGAAAGGCTTGAAAAGTCCGGTGAGTTTGAACCACCCGCCTCCGTTATTCTGGTTGTTTCGGAATTAACAGGAAAGTATTGAAGCGATGGTTGAGCCCGCGAAAAAGCCCGCATTTTCTACCTCCTAACGTCGCTAGGAATTGCCCCCGCTCGGTTCTAGCGAAATATTTACTCGAGACGTGTCCCGATATTCCTTCGGTTGTTCGTGCCATGAACCCAACCCTGCCGGAGCTGAATCAACCAAATGACCACTGCTACTTTAAGTACAGTTTTTCCTCGCTTCTGGACCCGGTCGGGGGCACAAATAACCACGCTGATGCCAATCCTGCGACATCATCCAGAGGAGGAACAATCCAATTCCGCCAACCTGTCGAGGCATTGGATCCTGAAACCATGATACACTGGATTAGATTCCTCGGGAGCTTGGTTGATTTTGCGAGCGAAGTCACTCTAGGGTCCCTTAAGGAAACTCTTGGTATCGGAGAGGGGAATGCCCGGGCTGTGCAACCGAGCGCAAGGCCTCCGGAGATTGCCACTACGCAACCGCTTGGGACGCTATTGCGTCTTTACAATTTTATGGATCGGACCAATGTTCTAGATGGAAAAACAGGGCGCTTCTGGCATCGACCGAGACAATATAGCTAGCTGATGTGCAATCGCATGGACGACCAATTGCATTACACAAGACGAAATTTGGTTGGGCTGCTCGCATATAGCAGAGTCAATCGAGGCACTTTTGACCAGACCATTGGATGGCAAACGGAACCGAATTTCTCCGAGCGGCTCATGATAGCCGATAAATAGAAACAAGTTGTTAGCCCATAGCACAAGCGGATGGATATTCTATCTGTTCGCTGGTTCTATGGACAAGGGCTTTGGCCGCCAATGCCTATGTTAGCCTAATGCCACCGAACAAACGAAGGACACCTAATAACACCCCTCGAATCGCACCGGTGTGCTACTGTTGACGGCTGCGACAACCTAGTCCTGAGTTTGGAGGTTAGCGGGTATGTTGAGGGTTATGAAATGATATGGTCGTCTTTTCCCCTTCCGCCTCGTCTCCTCGTTTTTCGTCCTTCTTTTTCTATTCCACAAAATGGGCACGATCGAAAAAAGAAAAAGAATGCTTTACATACATTTCGTGGCCTTATGGAAGACCGTGAGCCAATATCTAGAAGTCTCCACGGAGAGGCATCCAGATATTTGCCTGCCGTTGAGGACTCGAGTGCTGATATAGATTATGGTCGTTTAGGGTGACCAGGGCTATCACGGCTGTTTTGTTGTTTGCTTCCTTCCTTTTATTTCCTCATTTTTCACTCTCCTCACCATCATCAATCCACCTCCGCTGCAGTTATATATATCTATATATTGTCTTTCTTTTTTCCATGCTATTCTTTGTTATTTAACCTGTCATCGTCCCCCCACTTCAAGTAAAATATATACCCCCTTTGTTTTCCTCGACATGTTTTCTCATAGTACCCCGAAAGAAAAAAAAATAACCTCAATCCTCTTCTTACTCGCAATGCACCTGCACGCTTGATATTTGAAAGATCGCACATTTATCAGTCTTATTATCTTCTGTAAAAGAAAACGGAGAGGAAAATATATATCAGCCAGATAATAATCAACAGCCTGATTTGCTAACTATCACCACATCATTATCCTCCCTTACTACACCGCCCACCCTCTTATGCCTTCAACTAGTCCAATCATGTCATGATTTATCCAATTTACAATTGCTGTGTTAATAAGGGGGGTGAGGAGGGTGATGGACAGACTGCTAGAACCTTGGAAAGCTAAAAGGAAATTAAAACATGGTGCATCTCATGGGCATTTCGGAGGAAATATGCATATATTTCTTGTGGCTCGATCAAGAATTCATGACCAACTAACTAACTACTATGTGTATTGTTTGGCTAAAGGGGGTGGGAGGGTGGCAACCTTGGAGGCAATCGAGAAATCCTTAGGAGGGGGGAAAAGGCTGGGAACTATGAAATGTTGTGTCACCTAGGAAGAAGAAGAAGAAATTCCGGTCGGGCTTTTATTATATACCTCATGTGATAATTAATATAGCTAAAGTAAGTTATGGGCCATTTGCCTCATGGATGTTATTATGCACATATACGATATGTATCCCATCCATCCCCATGTGTTAGGCGTATACATACCCACTGAAGAATGCTATAATAGACCTATCTATGCCTATGATGAAGGGCATGGCATGGCATATAGCTTCCAAAAATCAAAACCCATACCCCATAACCAAATCCAATTAATTAATCGGCACTACCACTCAGCTCGAACATCCACATGCCCCTCCTCATCCACCACCTTCCCCCGATCCCACTCCCTCTTCTCCCCCCTCTTCGCCCATCTCACATCCTCCACATTCCCATCCCCATCCCTATCCCTGCCTGCCCCCTCCAGCCCAGCAAACGCCCTATTCCCAGCCCACTTCTCCACAACCCCCTCCTCAAACCCAGCCTCTCTCAACCTCTCTGCACCCTTCCGCTTCCACAGCGCACGATCCCGCAGCGCCTCCAGCGCCATATCCCAGTCGTCGTCCTCCGTGGCGAGACCCGCGACGGGTCGGCGCGTGGATTTTTTTGTGGTGGCGTCATTGTCGTCGTCATTGTCTGGGTGGATGTCGAGAGATGGGTCGTAGCCGGATGCAAAATGTGAGTCGATGTTGCTCTGCCTGGAGGTGTAGGCGCCGCGGCCGCGGGGGATGACGTCGTTAGCTGAGGGGGGGAGGGGGCCGATGAGGGATTCTAGGGGGTCAGAGTCGGAGTCTGAGGGGGGAGGGGATTGGTGGGTTTGGAACTGGGTTTCTGGGGCGGGGCTGTCGTGGCCTGGCGGACCTTGACTCGGGGATTTGTTGCTGATGTGTTTAATCCGGGATATGTTGGTTGTAGACGTAGATGTGCGATGTCTTCGGCGCGAGTGCCGTTCATCATCTATCCTCTCCCTCCGCCGCTCGCTCCGTCGCTCTGGAGACCGTGATCTACTCCGTGAGCGGTGGCGATGATGTTTATGGCGTCGATGACGACTTTCCTCTTGATCGTCCTCGTCTGATCTATATTTCTCTGACGATCTGGAATACTCTGCATCTCGCCTGCTGGAACGATGACGAGGTCGATCGTCCTTGTGCCGTCTCGAATGCGATCTATGTTTCCTATTCTCCTCCTCAGAGTCATCACTGTGTCTCTTCTCCCGTTTCCTCCGATCCTTATCCCGGTCACCCGAACCATGTCGAACATCATCTTCCTCCCTATTGCGCCGCGAACTATCCCGGTCCCGCTCCCGCTCCCGCTCGCATCCCTGATCGGAAGGCCCCTCAACTCTTCTCCGCTTCGCGGCCCGGACGTCATACAGCGCGCGATCCTGTTTCGAACTAGACGATTGACTATTCCGCAGCGCTCTCATTCTCGCCCGCGCCTCTTCCTCCTCCTTCCTCTTCAGGCTCGCATTGTGGCTATCTGTTTCGCGCAGAATGTTTTTTAGGAAGCGGGTATTTGGTTTTGGCGCTCCGGAGGAGGGTCTGGAATGAGTTAGATAAGATAGGTAGGAAGGATGTAGTGAGACGAGGGACGGGTACCTTTTTGGCATGAATGCGTTCATCCCCAGTGTTGAGTATCGTAGGGAGCTCTCGCGCGCGTCTTTGGCGAGGAGCTGGGCGACATATTCGTCGTCGTGGAGGTCTGGGGTGCCTCCGGCCATGGTTGCGGGTGTCATATGAGGGAAGACGGCATTAATGAGGTTTATGTGTATATTATGTAGGGGAATATAGAGACGCGTCAGAATACCCTCCAGTATCCCAGTATCCCTGTGCCCTATATGTGCCGTGAATTCTCCTGCGACGGTGAAGCATATCAGAAATCGGCGGAGTTGAGGCCATGACGATGGATCTTGGCTGGGATGCAAACAAGACAAACATTTGTTGACGCCACCATTTGACCGCGGAGGGGAAAGTTGGACTGGATGAATGAATTAAACCTTGAAGATGCAATTATTCCACTGATCAAGTCTTTATTATCTGCATCGCCTCTTCTATATATCCCAGTTCTCCCAGCCTAAATATTCCAACGATGGCTCCCACTTCTCCCTCCCAAGCCCTCGCCGCAGTGCAAGCAGCCGGCCCCGATACGCGGCTATCAATTCTCAGAATCAGCGAACCTATCTCTTCCACAGCCAATTCAACCCAGTCGCCATCCAAGCGGCGCTCAGATGTGTCTACGGATGCATTCGAAAATCCAACGCCGGCGACGTTAGAGGCTGATCTGACACATTACAAAGTAATCGCCCCGCGCGCTGTCTTCAACCGCGTATAGTCCGCCCGCCTAGACATACTGGCTAACCTATTCATATAAAAAAAAAGGAACTCTTTTCGAAACTCCGCTTCTCATATCTCGAGCAGGTCACCAAGGAAAAATTCCTGCGCGCAATCGTTGGAGACCCCCCGCTCGTCGTGGGTCATCAGGAGAATGTAGAACTCGAGGCAGAGCTGGCGCAGGCGAAGGAGCAGCTCCGCCAGCAAAAGGAGGATGTCAGACTTATGGTTGAGGAAATGGAACGGATGGGGAGGACGTTGGCGACCCGTGAGGATTTCCCATTTATCTTCTTATCTGCTTATTTTTTTTTTTTTTTACTAACAATTCTTCTATATTCCAATAAAATAGGCTACAAAAAAGTCCAACTACAAACTACCCAACTCTCCTCCCTCCCAACGTCAATAGCAAACCTCGAATCTACCATCTCCACCCTCCGCGCCGCAGCACATGAGTCGCAATCCGGCATGTCAGAATCCGGACTGTCGTCGTCTACGCAGGGCCTTCCATTGCCAGCAACGCTGAAACTGCTCGCGGAGCGGGAGGCGGAATTGGCTAGTCTGGACCGGCAGCTAGCGTCGGTGAATTCGGCGCTGCCGCGGAGTACCAGGGAGGCGGATGCTGTGGAGCGGGAGCTCGCGCGGTTGGAGAGGAAGAAAACTGAGACTGTGGCGCAGGCGAAGGAGGCACAGAGGAGGAAGCAGGAGGGGGAGAGTGATGGGTTGGAGGAGATGGGGAGGTGGTATAGAGGTGCGGAGAAGGGGTTGAAGGATTTAGTTGGGGTTGAGGGATAGGCTGTAACGCTGGGTTTTGGGTAATGGTGTTCTGGATGGTTATGCAATGGGAGCTGGTAGGCGTTTACGGCAAGGGATAGTCAACATTTAGACTAAGATACAGACATGGTCAGGAAAACGGAGCGTTGTGAATTATTCATTCTCATAAAATTTTTATTCTTTTTTGATCCTACATCAGGGTATGCTGAAGAGTAGTAAAACCATTTCCCTCCATAGATACGCCTAGTTGTAAAGAAATAATCTACTCCTCATCCTCCTCCTCCTCACCCTCATCACCACCCTGAGCGGCCTTGGCGCGCTTTCTCTGGACACGGCCGGGGCGGCCTCCACCGAACGGCGAGGTGAGAGCAAAGTCGATGTGCTTCTGGGAATCGAGACGAACGACGAAGGAAGGAACATTGACGATTTGCTTTCCAACACTGCAGACACACACCAAATTAGAAAAATGCCGTCATGGGAGGTTCATATATTGTATTCCAGGAGGCCTACCGGATGTGGCGCTGCTTGATGAGGACACGGGCGTGGTGGATGGACTTGGCCAGGCCGAGCTGGTAGACCTGGGTCTGGAGACGGCGCTCCAAGAAGTCCTCAACCTTAAGGGCCAAGACGTAATCGAGCTTCATGCGGGACTCGTCAAGGACACCGACACGAACAAGACGGCGAATCAAGGCGTTACCCTCGAAGAGACGCTTGGGATCCTTCTCGTCAAGAGTGAGAAGCTCACTAAAAAAAAAACACAAACGTATTAATTTTCGCTTCCGCCAAAAACTAGCATATCCCAGGGGAGAATTGTGGTATCCATACCGAGCAGCACGACGGATCTTGGACAGAGTCAGCTGGACACGCCAGACCTCGCGCTTGTTGCGGAGGCCATATTCGCCAACGATCTTCAATTCGGAGTCACTAGCGAAGGCAGGTTAGGAAATCATGCGCAACGACTTAAGCAGAGGCAAGCTGCTGCTCAGTGGCCGGAGAGTACTAACAGACGAGCCGACTCGAATGCTAAAGAAAAAAACAGCTGTTAGTATTCCAATTTTATAGCGCGCTGTGTCAAGCCAAGGGGTGCATGTCTGCTACTTACGGCGACGAGGGACCTTGTAGGTCTTGGAGTAGGAGCGTCTAAAGAAAAGAAATCACGGTTAGATTGCCGCATCATCGCAGACGGACACATGGGAGCACTCACGGGGCCATGGCTGTGAAATGGGCGGCTCAATCCGGGTTGTCGTGGGCGTTGAGGTCGAGTGTCGAAGAATCCGTCGAATTTGGCGATGGTGAGGCTCTGGTCTGGATATCTCGCTTAGCCGTGGTGGGCGGGCAGAAGAGTCGCGCTAGGCCGTTCTGGGCGGCGGTTAGGGCTGAGCCCGCACACGGTCGGCCTAAGCGAAAATCAACAGTCCGCAGCTGTCTCCAACATCCGTCGCAGCGCTGAGTTCCTTCGACGTCGACAATCGCCATATCACCACACCACCACCGTCGAGATGGGTCACTCACACGGTTTGAGAGCCGGCACTCGGGTATGCTCGCCCGCTGCGTTTGCACGACCTCCCTGGCCCGCCATGTGCTAACTCCAGCTCTGCGTCTAGTATGCCTTCTCCCGCGACTTCAAGAAGAAGGGTGTCATCCCTCTCTCCACGTACATGAGAGTCTACCGGTACGAGATATTCTGGCGGCTGGGGTTGCTGTTTGGGGTCCGGAAGCTAACGGGGTGCATAGTGTCGGTGACATCGTGGATATCAAAGTCAACGGCGCAGTCCAGAAGGGGTCAGTACCAATTTCCCAGTTTCGAATCGCGATCTTGCTAGAGGGGCGAGGACGAGTTCCATCCCGAGGCCCCCCCAATCGATACACGAGCACAATTAGAGAATGGACGAACAAGGAGCTGAGATGAGATGTGTTTATAGTATGCCATTCAAGATCTACCACGGAAAGACCGGTGTCGTCTACAACGTGACCAAGTCCGCCGTCGGAATCATCATCTACAAGCGCGTCGGCAACCGATACATGGAGAAGCGCGTCAACGTCCGTATCGAGCACGTCTCCCACTCCCGATCGAGAGAAGAGTTCATCAACCGGGTCAAGGAGAACGCCGTCAAGAAGCGCAAGGCCAAGGAGGAGGGCATCCACGTCCACTTGAAGAGACAGCCCGTCGGACCCCGGGAGGCGAGAACAGTGAGCACCGCGGGCAACCTGCCAGAGACGATCACACCCATCCCATACGAGACGACTATCTAAAGAAAAAGCGCTGTATGGTTTTTGGGTTTTCCTCTTTTTTTAACGATTTTTTCTATGTTACGGTGAACAGTGTTTTGCGCTGGGCGATGCGGAACACAGGCTTCACCAACATGTCCAGTGTAGCCTCTAGATTCCCGACCATGAGAAAATTAATTTTTTAAAGCAATGGAGTCGTTTCAACTTGTTCTCAAAATTTTCAGGTGCTGGGAGCTGTGCCGGTTATTGCGTGAGTCGTTGTGATGTCAGTCGTGTTGCAAGAGTTATGGACGCCTTGATTCATTCAGCCATATATCTTTGGGGACTTGTGATATTTGGGTCTCTAGTCGGTTTTAGTCTACGGATTGGTACTTGCCATGGTATTTCGACGCATGACGGGAACAATGACCGTTCAACTTATGCCATATCCTGCAACTCGACCTGCCTAGATAAATAGCCCCGGAATCCAATGTTCAGAGTAACAATTGGGCGTGAGGAAGCTAGGCTTGGGACGCTCAGGAGGTCCATGTAGTAGCGGCTTCTCGGCACATCGGGATGCTGGTGATTCCAAATTGTATATTCATCATCATGTCCATCAAGCACCAACAAGAACCTTTCTATGACCTCGTAGTTAGCATCATCCTCGGTATGATTTGATCCTTTCATGTCCATTCAATGACAGCACTTGATATCACGTGACATACAAGCGCACATCGCGCCAAGAAACCTTAATGTCCGCGCGCTAAGCCGCATCGGCGCGGAACAACCGCATCCGGCGAAATTTTTGGCCGATAAAAAATTCCCGGGCTCACCTCCCTTATCGCGGACGACCTCGACCTCGCCGTCGCATTTCTTCCCTGCCCGGTTGTCTTCGCGCCTCTACTATGATAACCCCCTTACTTGTGTAATATTTTTAATTATATTCCCGTCTGCGTTCTTGTTTTCCTGTTCAGAACGGAGTTTTGAGTGTTCTTCTCCTTTCCTCAAAAGTTTATCATGACGTTTTCTTCACACCCCCCCGACGCTTCCAGGCGCGCTCAACTGGACAAACAGAAGCCAAGTTCGAGCCAGACCCTGCTACTTCCGCAGGGTGAGACTGACGACATGGAAGTTGTTCCCCGGCCTGCAGAGAAGGCCGATGCAAAATCATGGGCGCACTTCCTTGCTGGAGGGTATGTCTATATACTTCCCGGACTGCCCGGGTCCTTCGCCGCACAGTGCTAACTTCGTATCAATAGTGTCGGCGGAATGACTGCAGCTACTCTTACATGTCCCCTCGATGTCCTCAAAACCCGTCTTCAATCCGACTTTTACCAGGCGCAACTCCGCGCCCTCCGCGAGTCGCATCCCTTGCCACAGACGACATCGGTCCTTTCCCTTCCGCGCAGCGCGATGCTCCATTTCACTGAAACGCTTCAGATGCTCCGGACGATCCACGTCCACGAGGGATGGCGGGGACTCTTCAAAGGCCTGGGGCCTAACCTAATAGGCGTCGTTCCGGCAAGGTCGATAAATTTCTTTGCTTACGGAAACGGGAAGCGTTTGATAAACGAGTACTTTGGCTATGACCCTGCAACCTCTCCTATCGGCGTACACCTGAGTGCTGCCGCGATGGCCGGTATTGTCACAGGAACTGCTACGAACCCTATCTGGCTAGTTAAAACCCGGTTGCAGCTTGACAAGTCGAGTGCTTCAAATGTCCCCGGGCGGGGTCGCCAGTATAAGAATAGTTGGGATTGCATTAGACAGACAGTGCGCCACGAGGGAATCCGCGGACTCTACCGTGGCCTCTCCGCCTCATATCTCGGAGTTACTGAGAGCACCCTGCAGTGGGTCCTGTACGAGCAGATGAAGAGAGCACTAGCCGAGCGGGAAGCTCGACGACTTGCCGATTCGAAGCACGTGAGCAGCTGGATTGACGATGCCGAAGTATGGGGAGGAAAACTCTTTGCGGCTGGCTTTGCCAAATTCTTTGCTGCTACTGTCACATATCCTCACGAAGTTGTACGGACGCGGTTGCGGCTGGCCCCTACTGTGTCTGTTTCTGGAGGAAAGGCACAGATGAAGTACACTGGCCTGGTTCAATGCTTCCGACTTGTTTTCAAGGAGGAGGGCATGGCGGGTCTATATGGGGGGTTGACACCCCATCTTCTTCGTGTCGTTCCAAGTGCCGCGATCATGTTCGGAATGTAAGTTTACCATCATCAACCGATGGGATAATCTTGGTTGCACATTTGCTAATATCTAAATTTCGCAGGTACGAAATGATTCTGCGGCTATGCGGCGCAACAGCGTAACCACCTCACCACTACCACCCCTCACCCGTCGATGTACTTTTAGCAAGCAACCTTTCCTCACCTTCCCGGAAACAAAAGCCGCTGTTGGTGAATATTCCGACGAAATTTCACCTTTTCCACCACCCATCATCCCCACTTCTTTCGTTTGCATTTTATCCGGCGCACGGGATTTGATAGAACATTTATTGGACCCTTTGAGTATAGGTGTTCCTCTCTGGGTTTACTAGACTACGAAATCGGGTGCTTCGACGTTTTCTTTTCTTGGGACAATTACCTGTATTATTGTGATGTTTTCCTTTCCTTCTGTTTTCTTTTCTTTTCTGTCAGGGTTTATTCAAGAACTGAATTAGATGTACTATTATTTACTCACGGGATTTTGGTGAATGGGGTTTCAGGCGGCACGGGAATATCAGGGTTTCTTGTTCTTTTCCTTTTCCTTTCTCTTCTTTTCTTTCTCCCCCTTTTCTATATTTTCTTCTTTCATGTCTTAATTCCACCTGACCCTTGCATCTCCTCATCCTCCCCCCCTCCTCCCATGCCATGTATCCCCTATTTTCTTTGAAGTCCTATGTACCCTGAGACCCTTTTGTACGTATGTATGTATATTACTTTCCAACCCCATCTATGCCAGACATTTCAAGCCCCAACAGACAACCTATCGATACGACACAGCTTACAAAAAACTCCTGTAAAAGCAACTTCACTTTCCAATCTCTCTCTCTCTTTTCCCTGCACCCCACATACATCCCATCTTTCTTCCCCTGGCCTACAGCTCAATCCTGCAGCCAACGCGAGCGAGGAATTAATTCTGAGTCCTGGGCTAGACGAACACATCAGTCCCGAGCTGGTTGGGTTAGTGTTGGATGGAAGCGAGAACGGGGGTATATCCCTAACGGGTTCCGTGGGATGATGGGCTTAGGTCGGATGTATGTATGTACATGTACATGGGTCACTGCGTGGGTATGCAATTACATATGTTGATGGGCATTAGATAGGCGCGGTGCGGCGCTGAGGGGGGAATGTGTTTATTCCCTGCTAGGAGTATATACTATATATATAGATATACATGTGTGTGTGTGTGTGTATGGGATATAGAAGGAACAAGCATCATCTCCTATCCCTGATGTTTTTCTTTCTCTTTTTTGAAGGAATAAAATTAAAAAAACGGAGATATCCTCCCATGTAACGTCAACTTTGCGAGGCTTATTTGGGCATGCGTCAGCACTTTAGCTACGAAGTCCAGGAGGGGCAGATGGAAGAGTTCGTGTTCATCGGGGGTTTACGTGGGTGAGTAGGGGTAAGTCAGGGCAGACGCAAGGGGGGCAGGTGGGATGTTTGGCCCTAGGACATGACATTGGCTAGGGTACTAGTAGCTATGCAGGCAAGGGTTCTTCCTGGGCCTTGGTTTCATTGTTGGTTTATTATTCCATGCTCTCCGGGGTTGGTGGTTAGATGGGTTGGGTTGGTTATTGCTGGCAGGGTGGCTAGGGATGGGTGGGAGAAACGGAGATCCATCCCAGCCCATGTTTTCTGCTGAGGAAGTAAGGGGTGCTAGTTGCACGTACATGTAGTAGTATGTAAGGGGATAGAATGACAAGGACCTGGACAAGGCAGATTTTGTGGCCCAAGGCGCCGCTAGATACAGCAGTGCAGGAGGAGCGTACATTAACTGACCTCTTGGGGTGGATGGCCTGATTGATCATTATGTTATTTGAGCTAAATTGCGCCGCCAGGGTTGTGTGTGCTTTGAGTAGGGAGGCATATCCTGTCGCCAAAAGATAGATAAACTTTAGGGCTGAATGAACTCCCTTCCCATCGAAACATTTCATGCATAATTGGATTAAACCCATGCAAGCTGTCACATCATCATTAGTTACTACCCTTGAACATTTCACCTATCCCTATAACGACAGGCATATAAGGCGAGGCTCAACGGGGCGGAATCGAGCCGGGAGAATGAACATGGGGGGCTGTGTGCTGGGATAGGCAATCGGCGTTCCGTCGCATGCTATTCTGCTAACCTATTCATCCAGCCCGGATAAGAATGTGTGTCGCGACGGGGGCGGCGGGTTGGCAGCCGTTTCGCAATACCAGGCTAAACTTTCAGCCCACGCCGGGTTCCGGGGGTGTATTTCCGGTGGAGTGGGAGACGGGAAGTTTTTTTCCCCATTGGATCTGGTAGTTACATCACTCTTGAAATGGTTCACGAAAAGTTTCTCGTGTTTAAGGTTGGCGGGAAGTTATCCCCGAACCCAATCTTGTAAGATGTGCTCTCTGAGCAAGCGCTGCAGGCAACCGATATCTTCATAGGAGCATGTGATTGTTAAAGCCCAAAATTTTGGAGATACGACACAAAGCCTCAGTCGGATAGTTTATTTCAAACTACTATGCTTGTATCGCCTTTGTATGCCATGCCTATGCTTCCGCTCAGGCTCCTTTCTGTAATCGTAATTCAACAGGCTTGTCAGAGAAAGAAAAACCGATGGCGGTAATTCAAAGTCCTCCATTGTGGTTTGAAAGCATACATACGCATTACATCCTCTTCCGCCGAATTGTCACTCGATTACCAGCCCCTGCTATCTGAGACATCTTGTCAACCTCGTGGCCCACGGCCCATCATTGTGGTCTGAGTAGGGTTACCCTGTACATCCACGACCCCTGGTGAAAAGAGATTTCTTGAGTAGATCATCCGGGGGAGGCGATATCAGCAGAAACATGTCCATCCCACTCGTTAGGCGATACTGGGGTTGGCGGTTGGGGGCCGGGGAGGCTGAGTAGAGGCTTTTCCTCTCTCTCCGTCGTCAACACTTCCCACAGTAGACGCAGCAGATGTAGGAGTGGGGCGATTGGGACTGTCTCCCGTTGGTGAGGGTAGTGTAGAATGAAGCAAGGAGGTCGAAAGCATCCTTGAGCCTAGTACATACATCGGGGGTAACGGAAGTTGCCTCCATTCAGATTAGTTCATTTGCTTATTTCGCGTGGAGTGACGTTCTAATGCGAGTGATCATCTGTGGTGTGCAACTTTTGATTTTGGCGATCTTGTGGGAGTTAACGGAGTCAACGCTGGGCCGCTGGTAATCCTGTTGGCAAATCCCCAACGGCGCTTAGGCCGCCAGTTCGGGCCCCTATCTTGCAGCCTTGACTGGATGCGGAAGCGATGTCCGGACCAGGCGACACCAAGTAAGGGGTTGATGCTGCCCTGATGTAGGGCAGAATTAAGTCCTGGTATCCATATACATGCACGTGGCCGTCGCGACTCAGGGAGTTATGCAGTTGTGGAGAATCTCGTCAAACATATCCCGGCCATCGAATCCATCACATCTACCCTCAGGCTTCAGGCTTCCTCGCTTTACGTTCCTTGTAAAACACGCGGCTAGTTAGTTATGTGGGATAGAACTGCTGTCGAGTTCAACCCGCCGGGATCTGCGAATAATTCTCTTGTAAAGACCCCGTTATTTGCAACCTGAGGATGCGAGGATGGTTGCCTTCGAAGTAAGGGGTAGGGTCATGGGTGGGCAAGGACTAGAATTGTTGACTATGGATATGTAAGGGGCCGACAACTCATCTTGCTCTGCATGGATCCCTATGGTCGGATCGAGCAAGAGACCCATCACATGGAGCGGCCATTGACTTTTTTGCGATGCCTCAGCCACGGAAGCGGTCACCGATGGTTGCAGGAGCCTTTTTTTCCCCTTCATGCTTTGCTGGAGGTAAAATGGAGCCGGATATTAACGGTTCATATTGAACCTCTGACCGATGGAAAACGAAGTTTCAGAACTTGGCTAATTTAGCACCATGAGAGCAGTTCGATAAAAAATGGGCATTGAAAGTCACTGAATTGAGACTGTGGGTAACCGTAATAGTTGCCCATTACAGGCGGGTCAGATCCCTCAGGTCTGGGATTGTAAATATTGTAAAATCATCATAAGTTATCGACACCAACGTGCTGGGTTAGACAAGTTGGATAACGTCGACTGAGGATGCTGACCAAGAAGCTGACAGACCTATGGGATGATAGGGCGACACAGAAATCTCCATCCTTTGCCGAAACGAGAACACTGCCGCGGTTTGTGGGAAATAACAAGGCGCATGTACATACAGTACGCCAAAGCCCACATATTTGTTTATTTGGCATTTGGTAGATTTGTTGTTCGACGCTCATTCGCTTCACTTTCCGGGGTGCTTGTGAAGGTCGCGGTTGTATCACCTTTCCTTGAGCATTCCTAGTAGCGAATCAAAAGGGTCAACAGGAGAATGGCAGGGAGGGAGATCAATAGGATGGATAGTAACCCTTGGATTATTATTTGAACACCCGGTGGCAGCAAGAGTGACTTTTTCTTCAAGTCGTCTGCCAATGGAAACTGATTGACAAAACCAAGGATCCTCTTCTTTACCACTGAAATTTATGTTTTCTTAACGCTGTGACAAAGCGATACCATTTGGGTACGGAGCAGTGGCCCCTGATACCAACCTTTACCCTGGCTCACTTGGAAAATCTCTTCAATGACGAGAGCCCACATTTGCAACACAGCCCCGGAGCTGGAGATTACCAGTGCAGCATCAGCATGTTGTATTGGATATAGGCAACGGGGTACCGAAAATGGGGGTCCGCAAGCCCTTCGAATCTAGAAATTGGATTCAAGTCCTGCAAAATCAGGGACAACGCAGCAGGTCTAACAGCAGCAAGGATGCTTTTCATTGGGCAGCAAACAGAAAATTTTTGATTTTATCATTGGATGGAGAGACGAAAAAAATCATAAATCGGGCGCATGCGCGAATTAAAAGCGGATAATATACAATTCTCATGAAATGCGAGGCTGATATTCGTTAATCCTCATCCAATGAATCCAAAGAAATTACATAGCCAAGCCAAGGGAGTCAAACTGGAATAAATTACGCGAGTGCCCAATGCCCATGCAGTCAAAATAAGCTAGTGGAGCTCCCGACAAGCGAATGGGGCGACCCAGAAAGGTTAATTTTTTGATTGGCCCACCCACCCCACTTCTCAACCCCTGATTGGCAGGCTTTCGGGAAGAGCCAGGGATCTGCTCTAGATCTCATCCAGTCGTCGCATGTGTCTGGAACCAATGCACGACTGTGAGGCCCTTGGCTTGTTTGCCATAGAGAACTATGTGGCGGTGCATCGAAAACAACGCGCAAGAGGCGGTAGGTATCTATGGCTAGACCCCCAATGCAAAATTTCCTGCCAAGGTTATCTAGCCCGAAGTTTTGTGCTGCGATCCTCTGACAGATCGGAAGTAGGATCCGCCCCAACGACAGTGTGCAAATGTTGGCACGTTAGCCCATGAGACAAGTGTGCTGCGACACCAAACTCTATTTCACCTATCTCGCTTTGCGCGCAAATTGACAGGATTACAGGGCGCTACCCAGGTTTCCTGACTGGACATCGAAATTTCCTCCAGATGACGCCATATATTTGGTCTGAGAAGTGGGGTTCTACTGACAATGTTTCCTCGAGCTGGAATTTCACGGACATACAAAAGGCAACGGACTTAGAATAAAAATTTAAAAGTGGGGAAGAAAATCTCCTCTATCTGACCTGGTAAGCTAAATATGGTAACAGTAAGTAAGCTCTGAGCCTCCCAGCCTCCTAATTTACAATTCCACCATGGGGAACTACGCGTCCTCGAGGGACTGAAAAAAAAACAGGCTGATGAAAATAGTAATGATAATACTCGATGATCCTCATTTTGCTTGCATGAAGGGACGCATACCACATTTCGTCACTTTGAGCCGCATTCAAGGAGCCAGAAACACACAGGATTAGAGGGGCGTGTTTCACCTTGCAACTAAGGTCAAAAGCGGTGAAGTTGGGAAAAATTTCCTCCCTCCACATGATCGTGCCCCTAGCGGAGGGATGCCGGATCTGCTGATCGTCCCCACAATCTTTTATTTTCCTTCAGGCCTGGTTCGTACGTGGCTTTGGTTACAACTTACAAGGACCAGCCAGGCCAAGGGTCCCTGCACGGACGGACCCTCATTCAGAAATTTCGCTTTTTCGCTAGTACCCTTCGAGCTGACTTGTTTATCCTGCGGCAAGTGGATCCCTCGTTGGTGGGAATCGTCTCTTTTAATCTTCTTTTCCCTGTGACACTTTTTCGTTTTTGCTTTTTTCCAAAAGTTTTTTTTGCCACCGAAGGCAGCAACGGGAATTTCTGCAGCGTTGGATGATAAGAAATTGCGTGTATCATATCAACATTGTAAATGCATTACGGATATCAATGATTGTTTTTGAGGACCGCCTTTGAAGCTTGCCGCGTAACTCCTAGCTCATTGATCAACCTTCGTTACTTACCTGATTTTACCTGCATCGTGTGACAGTTCGAAATTTGAAAGGCGGGGCGGGGCCATTTTAGCAAATCCAGCTGTGTTCATCTCCTTGTCTGTTTTCTAGCAAGCTTGGAGGACCTCTCAGTCAAGAACAAATAAAAATTCGTTGCATTGTCCAACGTTGGCCGCAGAATTCGGCCAGTCTAAGACCAGAAATCTCAGCTATGGCTTGAAAGACCCACCTACCATGAACCACTGCTTCCATTGATATTCCAAGTATGCCCGTCATGTAAGCCACGAATATCGCGAGGAAGGCTTGAAGCCACCTCACCCCTCGAATGCGTGGGACAGAAATTTCCTCACTTGAGAGTCAAACCCACTTCGTGGTCGGTTTTAAGGTCCGAGCCACCCTAACTACTCGACAATTCAGCTCGAACCATTCCACCGTCATTTATTGGCCGTCTAGCTAGCGATTTGACTATGATAGACAGCCCATTTTTGCCACCCGTCAGGAACCGTCAAATAATAATTGAGTGCTCCTATGCTGATGACGATGTCGACGCTTTGACTTAGTTAATCGGCTGCGGAGCGTAATAGTATCGAGCGTTAAGGCGTTTTTCCAGAATTTTAGTGCCGACTGCCCACCCGGTTAACTGAGTTACGGACTTGAAGGCGGTCCCATGGATAACCCTTTGCCGCAAGGGCAAATCTCGGACATCTTCCCATCAGCAATAGCTTGCCCTTGCGGAACCCCTAACTAGTATGTTCGCTAGTCATCTGTGCACATAATCTCGACTTGAACAGACAAGGGTTTAATTTCCTGGCAAGATCGGGGGGCTGGGATTGTTTGGGAATGTGTACTAATTGTGCCTCCGCTAACCCCTACCTCCGTGAAGCTTTTGCGCTGCACCTGAAGGTGGGTGCGCCATAGTGAAACGATATTTTGCACGGAGGTGGGTGCTTGGCCGCTGCCAAGAATAGACAATCATTCATCCCTAAAACGCGCCTAAACACCCTTCAGGGCGATCCCGAAAATAGACGGAGAACAAGCGGCCAGGAAGTCCCAGGTTATTTTACGATTGCTTCTATAAAATACTACCACAGTGACAGGGATCAGGCGTGGATTTTTCATTTTTTACCTTCCACTTCTGCCGGATTCCCAGGTCAAGACTACATTCCCAAAGTTAATATTTTCGCTAGCGATTGATAATGACCGGGATGACTTCGCTAATGACCGGGAAAAAAAAACGACTAAGTTGAAAAAAGCATAGTGTGTACATAGGATTACATAGAAATTAGTGTGTGAAACCATGTATTTAAATGCGCCAACTCCAACCACCACTTTGTAAGCCAGGGAGAGGGGGATGATGACTAAGGTCACTTAGTCAGCTAATATCATATTATACACCATTTTGATTGGACTTTTTTGGTGAATTCAAATATGAAATTAGATTTTAAAAGTATTAAATATTAAAATAGTTATAATAAAAATAAACTTTTAACATTATACATTATATTTTTAAATTATTTTTAAATTATATAATTAATATTTTTAGTAAAAAATTTAGTTTAATAATAAATCTAAATAGTTTAAACTTAATAAAAATATTAATTTATACTTTATAATATTTAAAATTAAATTAAAATTAAAAGCTTAGTTTAAAATTTCAAAAAAATAAAAACTTCTATTTATAATCATAAAATTTAATTTTTTTTAAATTATTAATTTATAAATTAAAAGGCTCTATATTTTATAATTTATATTAATTTTAATTTTAATAAATAAAAAATAAAATTATTAAATATAACTTTTAAATCTTTTTAATAATATAACTTTATATATAATACAACTAAATCTATATATATTATAAAGTTAATATTTTTATAAATTTATATATAATATAGCTAACTTTAATAATAATTTAATCTTAATAAATATTTTTTATATTTTAATTAATAAATTTTTTAAATAACTTATAAGTTATAACTTTTTAAATTAGAAACTATTATTATATTTAAATAGTAAAATTAATTTTAATTTTAATTTTATATAAACATTTATTATATAATTTAATACTAATTATTATTAAAATATATATTAATATAAGTTTATTTTTATTATAATGTTTTAAATATTTAATATTCTTAAAATCTAATTTTAAATTTAGATTCACCAATAAAATCCAATTAAAACAGTGTATAACATGATATAGGATGACTAAGTAATGAATAAGCATAACAGTGTGGTGGGTAAGAGCCTGTAAGTGGAGTTAATGCACAGGGCAGCCATTTTGACACTAAGGAATTTCTATGTAAGAGCTATGTACACACTATGCTTTTTTCAATTTAGTCGTTTTTTTTCCCGGTCATTAGCCAAGTTGTCCCGGTCATTATCACACGCTTTTTCGCTGTGTGTCCGGGTCATTTGGTATCCATATTTCAGCTCGCAATGCCCGCATGCAGACGCCATGATGGAGAGATAGCGCCGGGTGTCCTCCGATACTAGCTAACAAAGCTGGCTTTTTGTTTTTACTTTTTCCCTCCGGACGGATAAGTTTCTTTTTCTCGGCATAAGGATGGTTGGAGCTCTCCCGTTTTCCATTTGTACTGCTTCGTCAGCGTCCGTTCCGCATGCTGGGGATTGATCGCCCTTCCGGGATAGTCGTAGTCAAATGCCAACAACAGGGCGGCTTGGCCATGAAATTTAAGTCCTCGTTACTAGTGCTTTGGTAACTAGCTCCGCGAAGGTAGCGCCTCGGAGGAGAGCCGACTAGATCATCACAATGATCTTTGATTTTGTAAAGCGGGTTTGTAAATTGAAACAATGCTAGTAGCTACCAGTCGGGAAGATTTCTGCCCGTCCTGGGCAGTGGGCATTTGGAAACAAAAGATTGCCGCTGAGCAAGAGCGGGGGGACAAAATTTTGCTTTTCGGAATCTCTAGCGCGGTAATAACGAGTTTAAAGTTACAATTCACAGTGACATGTACTGTAGTTGTGGTTGGATGCCGTTCCCTAGGTTTGGACGGTTGGTCAGTAAATCACGCTGGACTTGAGTTGCTCTATTGCGCATACTAGCCACGGTGATGCGGAGAGAAGGGGGATAAACCACTAGACGGCAGTAAATAGTCCTGTATTTGCAAAAAAGAATGGGCAGAGATATTCGGGAAACAAGACCGACCTGGGAGTGCGTATTCAATGATGGACTTTTAGTCTTGTAGTTTGGCAAGCTGCTGAGGTATGTACTGTATATCAAGGCGGAGTCGACATTGAGGAGGCCGGAAGAAAAAGGTTCGCCTTTCCAATAGCCTATAGGGGATGCCTCTCTGCTCCATATGCGTGTTTGCAAATGGTTCGCCCCTTTGAAAGGCAAAGGGTCCGTCACTGGTCAGGCTCCTGTATTGTATCTCATGTATTTAACAGCTTCAAATTTTCGGTAGTATTCTGGGGCAGTCCCTAGATCCCGAACGGCCCAAACAAGTACTAGTAAACCTTAGGCTCCCAGGCCTGAACTTCTCTGACCGCTTTGACGGAAGAACGAGCTTATTTTCCGCCCTGGCTTTGAGGTAACTACTATATATTCGGCAGTCCCCCCAGCGGTTTTTTGGAATCATCACAGATCACCACCACCTGTTGTTCAACTATTCCGCTCAGTCTTTCAATATCCCCAATCAGACACCTACCCCGGGGCTTCTTCAAGAACCGATTTGTCACCTCTACTTCATTCGATTTAATATCCGCCTTCGGTCATCATGGATCGACGCTCAACCCAAAGTTCACGCAAAGGAGAGAAGGAAAAAGTGGGAACAAAAACGCCCAAGACACCTAAAGAGTGAGTTGTTCCAAGTTCATGTCGAGCCATGGTCGGCTGTATTCTACTATACCTCCCACCCCATGCTCTTCTCATCGCACCCAAGGCCAGATCACAGCGCCTCCACACCCACACATCCACCCACATATCAAGACAAACCCAGACTCTTTAAGCACTATATGATCTGTCAAGGAGCCATCACTAATATTCCGTTAATGTTAGACCACCGAATGTTCCAGTCGATCCTCCCTCCAGTGACTCCTATATGCTCAACCAGTGGCTCATGCAAGATCAAAAAGCAGAGCCCTGGTCTCCGTGGAGACTTCCGGAAAACCCAGAGCCGAAAAACCCAAGCTTCAAGCTATAAACTCACCAGTCCATGAAGCTGGGGAAAACACGAGGGTTGGAGGAGTCGGACTCGTTCATCGATAGCGACCCCACATCAACTACCCCACAGTTTGCAATGAATGGTGGGCGTGTTTTCTCCCCCTAGGATTGTCGAGGTTTCGGTTCGGTCTGTTTGTTATACTGGTTCGGGATTTTTTTTCTCGAGTCCCGTCGTTAGTTTGTCGTTTTGGTTGGCCCCTTCGATTAATCTCGACAAGATAGCCGCTGGTCACCATTTTAAGCGGCGGATCTTAGGGCCTAACTTAGTTAAGTTAGGCGCTGATCGGACGGGAACGGTGGGGCCCCCGCATTCTTTCTTGTGGGGAACACCCGTTTTTGCTTACTACGGCTTGGGTTCTTTTGGGTTAAGGGGGGAGTTTGGGTAGACATGGCATGGTACGGCACGGTTGGAAAACCATGGGTGAATTTATTGGAAGGGCTATTTTCTGGACCCCCTTTCCTTGTTGTTTATTTCGACGTTTCATTAGTAGTTACTGTGTTATTTGGTTTTGGCATTTACCTGGTATCATCCTCATTCACCGTCCTACGCCCCTCGTTCATGCCCATTCTTCTTTGCATTTTCTTCTGGGATCTGGGATTTTTTCTCTTTTTCTCTTTTTCTATTTTTATTCGTTAAATTATCTTCCGAATTGGTTGTTCATTCTCCCTGTGGTATGACAATTATCACACTTTCTTATCCGCGGTGTCACCATGAAAATAGATATTCGGCCCTGAACATTTTTTGTATCGGTGAGACATGACTAACTTCTTAGTGAATCATTACTGCTTCTACCTGGGAATTAAATTTTTATTCATCTCAATAACTCTTTGAAGCACCCAAGTTTTCTCCCCTTAACCACCGCACAGGCCAATTTTAGCTCCGCTTAGTAGCTACATGGCTATAAAATACCCCAGAGTAATAACTGTTATATTTAATTCATTAATCCTTTGATTCAAGAGCTGATAATAATTCCGTGGGGCTCATAGGCAGGGAACCCTGATTCCCCGCTCCCGCATTTGAGATCTAAGCATTCGGTCGGGTCTATCAAGGGCAGAAGGCTTTAGACTTAGTTGCCCACTAAAGTATCCAACGACTAGGTCCTGTATTGCCAATATCACCATATAACATCCAACTTGATACGCCTCATTTTTCAAGATATCGAATAAGGCGCCAATCTCGATGCGATGTACTCCGTAGTCCGTAGCTGTTGAGTTATCAAGTCAAGGATCATAACCCGGATCAGACAAATAGATGCTTCCGCACAGAGGGAAATTTATATTGGCCTGTCCCCACCCTGTATTGTTATTCCACCCTCTCTCATATGCTTTTAGTTGACGCCGCCGGTTTATTCAATTGGATGCCCTGTAATTACGCGGAAAGTATTCCGCCGACCCCGTTTCTTTTTGACACCCGATCGATATAGGGAGACCAGTTACATCTATCCCCAACACACCGCAACTATCCAACGTGACCTTTCTATTAAGCCCCTACACTAACCTCCGCCGGAAAGTATCTTCCGACGCTTGGGCAGCCTGAGATCCGGGGAGTACATACATTGCTTCTTAACCTGCAGTGATTGGGCCCTGAAGATTGCATCATTTTTTTACCCCCGCGACCAAGTTCATACCAATGCGGGATCTTGGGCGACATCATCCTACCAGACGGGAAGCGACATAAAATATACCCTCGAGGGTCATCTTATTACAGCTTATTTGACCCCTACCCTTTCCACCGCTTTAACCGCACAGACAGGGGAGTAGAGTTCTCCGTGCCCGGCCATAGGCAGGCACTAACTATCCAATCAACCACGTGCGTTGTTGAATAGGCGACACGAAATGCCGAATCCGCCCGATTATAGAGGTGGTACTGCATTCACCAAAGCTCAAGCCTAAAATCATTTCAACATGCGCTTCATAACATACATACTTAGACACCAGGATAGCTCAAGCTCCAAACAGAACCCGGGGGGACGGGGAGGAGGAGGGGGGGTTGGCCTGGTTCACCAAATGAGAGTCTTGCCTCACTTTGGAAAGTGATTCTCCCACTTAACCAGGCCGGAGTTACTCGACAAAGCACCTAGGGCATGTGCATTTTCTAGCGCCTACTCTCTTAACTTTGTAGATTAGCAAATAACTGCCTGTTAAAAGTTTCGAAAAATGCGCAATGGGACCTGGTAGAGCACGGATCGGATGAGCGGATGCGCAGATGCGCAGAGGGGGCGTAACGATGTTAAAAATATTATAGAAGACTTGAACGAGCGACAGACTTTCCGTTAATGTATTGAAATTTAATTACTGATATTAAATAGGTCTGTTTTTTTTTTTTTTAGATCCCCTACACGGGATCACATGCCGGTAGATAAAGTTTACCTAGATAGCAGTTAAACGGTTGCCCGAAACTTCGGCACTCCACCCCGATAGCATCCAAAATAACATATTCCAAGCGGCAGTCTCCGGCGGTGAATAGGGATTCATCTGGTACCCAATCCCGACTCACCTGGAGTGGCTTGGTTGGCTATTACGGACGATATGTTTGTGGTGAGTAGACAGGATTCTAATAACTTCCACAAAAAGAAATTATTACACTTTTACTGTGCTGTACCGTTCAGCTGGACAAGGATGTTAGTTACCATATCACAGAAAACCCACGGAGAAATAGTTAAAGGGAAACGCTGGTCGTAGCAAACGCCAGCCTATCAGATATCCACTCCATTAACGCATCCACATATTCTCGACCACATCGAGCCCCACTGCCGCTGAAGGGGGGCATGAATCAAGCCTCGCGTGCACAGCCCATGGTTCGTGCCAAATACAAGGCTCAGCAGTAGGCGCTTTTCAAGAAATTAGACCAATAAAGTTGCCAGAAAGTTATTCGAAGAATGCATCATGTACATGTACGTACTGCGCAAATGCCTTGCCGAACGCCAGATCCATATTTCCTTTTCCAAGATGATTGGCTTTTGTTGTGTTTGCTCACCTCCTTATATTTTGCGCTGCTTTTGCTTTGTTGGATGCCCTAGGTTTGAACCCTTCAGCGATTTTCTCCAATGATATAGAGCAAGAGCAACAATTCATCTTACACAGCATGCTTATAAACTTTATCTGCTCAAATCTCAAAATTTATTAGAATATAGACCATGAATTGGACTTGGATCAAACTCAAAGTGAGGTGTGCTTGCAGAAAAGCCTGGCTTGATATGGGTGGTTGCCATACATCATACAGTGCGGGACGTATGTACTGTATACACATGGCGGGACATGAAGCAAGAAACAAACATATATTAGTATTCATCATTGTACCCATGTAGGCGTCAAAATTTGGAGTCTTTTTTGTTTTAAAAATAAATGAATAAATAAAATAAAATATCTTCTTGATTTTGCCCGAGGTTCTGGCTACTTCGCTGGGCATAGCGGCGGGAGCTAGCGGCAATCACAACCGCCAAGGCCCAAAGAAACAGTGGAGCCCGATAGTTAAGCTTAATCAGACCCACCTATTAAAGTCGCCCCACACCCCCCCACACAGCATATGAAACTTCGGTACGTGCTGATTCAACAGAAGATACTCCGTAGAGTGAGTTTATATAACCGACTATATTTTAATATTGTTATTATGAGTATCAATTCTTTAAAAAGCCATTGACTGTATACATATATTTCAATCGCATGTGAATGAATTGTGATGGCCCTTTCTGCGTTACTTCGACTTCTGGGCGTGAAACTGAAGGGCTCTCGGACCTGCTCTCTTGTTACTCAAGGGCTAGCCGCAATGACTGTCATACAAAAATCCCCCGACCAAAACTTTTTGGTTTCTCTAGGACGGCTTGACGCATGTTATGGGATTGCTCAAACTATAGTGCACTCGACAATTGGTTATCTGGGGGGGGTTTGTATGACATGATATTACTACAATATTAACTCGTCGGAATAGTTTGTAAAAATACTCTTTAGGAAACAATCCGCTACCTGGTCCGGCAGAGCTGTATCTAAAGACGGGGTCTTAGGTCCTTCTCTTTGGGATTGCGGGTTCAGTGACATATCCCCCCTGGGCTGGTGTTCGGCTATAAACTATCAATGGAGTTCCAGAGAGAGCTGCTTTAACCTGCATCGCAACAAAACGGGAAAAGAACCGCGCAGGCCCTATTGCACCTCCCATGAGCCATAACCCAGGATGTCCACTCGGTTTATAGGCCCCCTTAATCTCTCCTTCTTGGTCCAATCCCCAGAAATCATTCACTCGGGCTGCAATTTCTGGCCCTAATATTCTGGCAATGGTGGGACGATATGAGGTTTCGAATCCAGTTGCATGGAGGATAATGTCCGTTTTGAGTTCGGATCCGTCATCGAATATGAGGCCGTCCTCAGTGTAGCCTGCAATCAGGGCATCTGATTTTACCTTAATCTATGGCAAGTTGCATCGATTAGCTCTCAAAAAACATTTACAGTTGACTGTAGAAATAGGACATACCAAACCCTGAGCAATCTTTGCAGATGCGCCAACGTCGACGTAATGCCTCCCCCCTCTTTCATATATGGTATAGATCGGATTGCCAAAGGCGTTCACCTTAAACCCAACCCTTTCAAGAGCCTCAAATCTTTCGGGATTTGCACGTGCCATTGCATGTAAATTCATCGCAGCCGCCTTGCTTGAAATTGAAAACGGAGTTATATAATCTAAACGATCAGACAGATCCGTAGGGATGTCGTCATTATACCGGCCTTAATCGTATATTAGCATATTTTTAGCGTTTGCACAATGTCCTTCTGGATAACTACTCACGACTGACACCGGCTTGGTACCACTCAAAGGGTAGCACGTCTACGCCGGCCACGTACTTGTTAGCGGTATTTTGGCAGGATCCCTCCTCACGAGAAAGTTTACTCACACGTCCGTCCTCGCTGCACTATGGTAACAGACATGCCAGCATCAATCATGTCTTCGGCAATATCGTGAGCTAGTTACATTGAGCGTTAGATTAGCGTTCCTTTAGGTAGGGAGATATAAAACAACCTGTATTAGCGGATCCAATAATAGCGGCCGATTTTCCTTTCCATTGGGTCGCAGATTTATAATCGACGGAATGGAGGACCGAACCTCGAAATCTCTCCTAATTCGATACTATCAGTCACATAATTCTTTAATGGCAGACCAAAAAATAAAAAGCCAAGGAAAGAGTTAATAAATCCATACTCTTCCAGGAAAACTCGGGCTGATAGGAACCTGCCCCATAGGCCCCGTTGCAAGAACAAGATGGCGTGCCGTCAAGAGTTGCACTTCATTTTTGCGCTGAACCGTCAACGTCCATGTATTTGAATTTTCATCCCATGATCCAGCCGATAAACTCGTTGAGAGCCAAACGTTTATTCCAAGTTTTTTGGCCCATGCTTTGTAAGCTTTGGCAAGGTCGTACTTGGACAAAAATTCGGAATAGGATTCGGCCGGGAATGTCCGTTCGAAGGGGAGGTGTGCTGTGTATGTGGATTAATGGGAGGTTGACTTTAGGCTAGTAAGACCGATCTGACTTACAGGATGCTCGAAGGGTATGCACTATAGCTCACAATGATGTGGAATTAGCTTCTAAACGATGTTTCCCGACAGGTTATAGACTGCACAAACATTTTATACTGTCATATCTCAACATCCAATTATCCCCAATGCCAGTGTTCTTGTCAATCAGAAGATACGAAACGTCGAGAGACTGCAAGCGCCCCGCTGTAGACAGCCCAGCGTGGCCGGCACCGACAACCACACAGTCAAAATGCGGTAACGAGGGGATTTTATTCCCTTGATCAGGTTCGAAATTGGAGAATGGGGATCTTGGTTTCGGGGCGTCAACGTTTGGCTGTCGTTCAATTTGCTCTAGCAGTGTCCTCAAAAGCCATATCTTCCATCCTCCTAACCCATCCGGAACAAGAGATATGATGCCAAAACAACGAGCAGTAGGGACGCCATTGGTTCTGAACGTAAACCTTGCTTCCACCCAGGATGAGTCGTGGCTTATCTGCGCAACAGTAGCCGTTCCAGGAATAATCTCAAAACGAAAAGGCTTATGTATAGCGGAAACCTCATTCCAAGCGGTGATGATTGATTTCGCGGAGTAGAACGTCCTGGGAAGACCAGTAAGCGCAAAAAGGTCCCGCCACAGTGCACCCTCGGTGAAGTGAGAAATTTTAAGTGATCCCAGGGCTTCGATAAAAGGTGCAATGACCCCTTCAGGATCTATATCTTTTGGGACAGTAGAGATCGGGAGACGGCCTGGTAGGATATCTACCATTCCGCCTGTTTCGTGCTGGTCAGCCATATTTGGTCCGAATTGAAGTGAAGAATGTTGGGTTAGCAGTTAAGAATCGGAGCAGAAAATGGGAATTCGGCAGATACTTATTCTTGTTATATATCGTGAACAAGGATCTTGGGTGTAAGTGCAGCAGATTTGGGAACGTTATTAGCCGTCCGGCCTAAATGCCCTGACACGACCCCCTATCCATGTCTAGGACAATTGGCGGTGACAAATAATTGAACTGGCCTGTGAATCGTACGAGGATAAGCGGATTCTGGCTCCAAATATTTATCAGCACATAGGACTTTTCTGTAGTCCCTCTTCAATTTTTGCCAGAGCTTCTTGAGTGATGAGCAATTTGATGCTCAATGGCAACCGAGCTGAGGCCACCCCAGAAATACTCTTGTAGAAAAGAGGCATGCTTGATCTACAAGCATAGTGAGTAGCCATTGATGTATGAGCCGCCAAGTTGGATGCACATTTGAGCTCTGGCCGAGAGAACTACTCGCACGGCAGGGCCCGGAGTAAATTAAGGCCAAGTTCAGCTGGCATTGTGGGGTAGCTATGGAACATGACAAATTCTACGAAGAATGACGTACCTGGATGTCAGCATCTGGCTGAGATTACCTATGTTCTGCGTTTGGCTCACTCCACCTCATTTCCATTGGCTGGGGTTGGATTTTGCATTTTACCGGATGTGTACAGTTTCGACCCGCTACCCCCCTACATATTTTGCTACCTTTGCATGTTTTGCTACCTTTGCATATTTTGCTACATTTGCATATTTGCTACATTTGCATATTTTGCTACCTTTGCGTATTTTGCTACCTTTGCGTATTTTGCAATCCTTGCATGTTTCGAAACCTTGAGGTCCCGACTCGGCAACTCGGGCTGCCAGAACAAAATTTCGGCCCGGACCCGCTTTCCGACGTAAAACATGGTACGATATTTACTAGCGTGGGTGGGGCACCCAAAAAGTTTAATTTGACATCTCACCTGGGGTTAAGCCCTAATTTATTTTCCCCAAAAAGGAAAGCTGAAGGTCGATCCATAGATGAGGCCTGTCATGCAGGTTACAGTTCAACTGACCATCAGAATCAGTCAGCTGACTATGGAGGATGCTATCAAAAAGTGTGTGTCACTAAGATTTTGAATTATACCACTAGGAAACACCACCCAGTTCTAGTTAGTAATTGCATTAGTATTGAATTACCCCTTATTCTATTTATATGGGGTGCCTACCTATTCTCTGTTGATTTCCATTCCTCTTCTATATTCCTCTCACTGTAATATGGCACTCAACTCTGATATCACAATGCAGGCTCTCATGATAGTACTCAAATCTCCATATTTTAGTAAAATCAACAATGAGATCATTGAAATCACAAAGCTCTTAAAGAGTCAAATTAACTATATATATATGTAGGTAATTGAATGTGGCTTCAACCCAAATCTCCCTCATATATATCTTTATGATGAGTGGCTCACAGACACCCCTATTCCTAGCTAACTGAAAAAATAGAATGAAAATATTAAAGATGCCATTCTAGCCAAGGTTCACCATAATTGATACAGATAAGAGAAGAGCTGCACTGACCTCTCTGATAAATTCAGTGAAGAAGGAATTCAAATATCTATTATGACTATATGGTGAATCCTGTAAAAGGTAAAGCTTTGAAAAACAAAGCCCATATAGAAGTCTAGACTCATCAAGAAGATGCAGATAGATCATCTTCAATTCTACCTTAAATATAAGGACTGAATGTTGAAAGACTGGAAGAATGTTATTTAGTTAGATAAGATATCTATTATTTTTCTCCATTAATAGAGTAGTTATAGGATTTAGCACAGTTCAAATAAGGTCTTTACTAGGAGCTGTATATATGAATAGTGGAAGGGAGCATCTGAGTTCATATTCTAGGAGTATTTCTCATATAACAAAAAAGGATCCTGCTACTACTGGGCCAAGAAGATAGTTCAAGAAAGAAATGACTCTCTCAAATATATTAATAAGTTAAATAAGAAGATAGAGCTGATTAAAAAGGAAGAATGAGAGCTTTCAATGAGTATTTATAGACTATAGATTGATTGTTAGCAGCTAGGCATAAAACTAGTGTGGAAGTTTAAAAAATCAACAGACAAGCTATCTTGTGGTAAAGGAGGTGGAATTAACTAATATTAATATTAAATTTAAATTCTTATATCTAAGATCTTCTCTTTTGTAAAAGAGTGTGAAATTGAGCACCTAAATACTGTTATTTAAGAAGATAAGACACTATCTTATAATCACTATATCTAATAGTATATATATAGCCTTCACAGGGTTAATCAATTGCTCTGGTGTGGGAATTTATCTGATCTTAATGTGATTGAGGCCATCTGGCCATGGATGAAGTATAAAATAATGAGAAAGAGAGCTCTAAAGAGCTGTGTAAAGGCTATAAGAGTGTGAGAGCAGGCATAAGAGGATCTGCTACAGAAGAAGATACAGGCATGGATTGAGTAGATTCCTATACATATATAAAAGATTATAGAACTAGAGGGTAATAATAAGTATAAGAAAGACTACTGATATGGGTAGAGAGATGAGCAGAGTTGAGATAGAATGCTAAGTAGGTAGCAGATAGTAAGAGAGATAGAGAGATAGAGAGGTAGAATACTGAATAAGTAGTGAGGTAGATGAGAAGAAATACTACAGGCATGCTATATATTAAATGAGTGGGTAGAGTGAGCAGACTCTAAAATAATGATATATGAAGGGCTACACTCTTATACCCTATATCTATAGCTTGTCTGAACTTTGCCTGATCTCTGACTGCTCAATTAGATGCCTCTAACTAGGCCTTTATATAAACATTTATCTACTCTGACCTTATGTAATTTCCTTCTATTTATATCACATGATCTTATGATTTCTTTTCCTTTTTCCTTCCTTTCTCTAGTGATTATAATTTTGATTTTAATGTATAGCTTGCACAATTTACTTATCAGAGCATACCTATTATATTTTGTAATTACTTACTTAATCTCTTCTTAGAGATCCTCATTATATTTACCCTCTAAATGTGATTTATATATATAGTAGATTTCTTCAAATATGATCTATATGTACAGCAAACTCTTTCAAAATCTGAAATATAACTTGCTCAGCTCAGCTCCACTGAATGATATGTTAGTAAAAGACCCTAAAACCCTGATAATTTATATTAATATCTTATAAGATTTTCCTTTAAACTTTCTGAATCATCTGAACTTTCTGAATCCTCTAAACTCTCTAAATCCAAATAATCTTTTGAATTCATCATAAATATGAACTCTCTATATGAAGATAGTATCTCTTCTCAGGGCTCTAATGCTAAATTCTAAAACTTTATTTAGTAGCTTACAAATAAGATTAATCTCATTGCTGAATAAAATTATATATTTATACTGACTTTAGCTTCTGTCCTGACTCCTGCTCATCTAATTGCTCCTTTTGAGAACTTCCTGAGATGTCTAAAAGAAAGACTTATTATTCTTGAGAAATTTATAGGTGAATAAGTCTCTGAATACTCTATCTAGTATCTCAGTGCAGAGGCCAAAATCACTTTAAATAGCCTTATAATTAGATTTCCTGCTGATCAGACCTGGTATATCTATATCTAACTCTCTAGCACTATCATCACCTGATTTCACCCTTAAATGAAGATTAATATTAAACTTATTTCTATAACTTCTAATATTATTTTCAATTAGCTTGACATTCTTTTCTCTAATTCTTTAGTGGCCCAGAAGGCTCTAATCTGATTGCACAGTATTTACTAGAAAACTAATCTACTCTTCATCTTTCTTCTGAGATTCAATTAGAAGATCCTGGAAGCTAATAGCTAGCTATAGAATAATACTGTTAAGAAGGCCCTACTTAAAAAGATTATTAAATTTGAACTCTTGTAGTAGACTATTACCTCTATTAAACCCCCTATATATCTTAAATATTATATGAAGCTCTATAGTATAGAGAATAACCTATTCAAGATTAAGATCATTCAGGGCTGAATCTATAGTAATACCTCTATCATCTCTAAAGAGGCCTTTTCTAAGATTTCTTTATTAAAGAATCTAAACACTATGAACTGAATGTCTACAGGGCCTACTTGTATGAATACATTCTGTGTTCTAAATATAACTACTACTATTATTATTAACTGCTGTGCCTGAGGTATCTACATCAACTGCAACAAATCTGGGTATAGAGCTACTGACTGCTATAGAATCTATATTCTCCTAAAACCACCTATATAGTCTATAAACATACAAATCAAGTCTGAAGAGGAGGAAGACTTTAAAGATACCAAGTCAGACTTGGGAAAAAACTAGCTTTTATGTGAAATTATAAGTAGAAGCTTCTGAAGTTAGATAGAAAGACCTTTAAGAAGAAAATAACTATTTTAGTAATTCTTATATTTATTATAATTAATCATTTTTTTAATATGAATATTATAGTAGATAGTGATTACTATTACTATTTAATGATTCATTCTTATATAGTTAACTATCATAACCTTCTGTGTATCCCAATTAACCCCTGAAAGATTAAAGGTGTCAATGGTGATATAGGTAGCTTTATATGAAACATGGTGAAGCTTAATATTAATATTAGTAGATTTCTCTAAGAGAATGCCTATACATATAAAATTGAGAATCTCCTGTATGACTTTATATTAAGCTTATTATAGCTATCTAAACATTAAGTCCTCATCAATACTCATAACTGATGTGTTATATTCCCTAAAGGCATTTATATCTTCAAAAAAGATGTTTATAAGACTATTAACCTTCATTAAATCTCTACTAACACCTATAACTTCCTCTGAAGTCACAATTAGAAATTTAAGTTCTAACCTCTCATTGAAATCTTCACTATTAGTATAGCTAACATAGAGAAGGCTCTCTCATGACTCTTTAAGAAGTTGAAGATTAACTCTGTGACAGTTCTTCCTCTATAATATCATAAATTCCTTAATATTTTTAATTATAAGGTTGCTGAGAAGCTCCTGCCATTCCATGATATATATAATTATTATATTAAATTTAAGAAGATAGATGGTAAAGATCCTCAGCTGTCCTGAAAACTACTATATAATATGTTATGTAATGAACTGTTTATACTCTGCAAGACCCTTAATAATCTTCTGAATAAAGGTTTTATCTAAGTTAGCAATTCACCTGTAGGTATACCTATACTCTTTATGAAAAAGCCAGATAAAAGCCTCTAATTCTATGTCAATTATTAGAGTCTCAACTGCCTTACTCAAAAAGATTATTACCTACTGTCATTAATCAATGAGACTCTCAAATGAATTAGCTAAGTTAAGTAGTTTATAAAGCTAAATGTTATTTCTATATTCTATAAGATCTAAATTATAGAAGGAAATAAATGGCTAACTATCTTTTATATAAAATATAATCTATTTGAATGAATAGTTACTCTCTTTAATCTTATAAATACTCTAAGTATCTTCTAGAAATATATCAACTAGGTCTTATAAGACTATTTAGATGAATTTACTTTTATCTACCTTA
Source organism: Onygenales sp. PD_40 (assembly GCA_032988205.1). Classification (NCBI taxonomy): domain Eukaryota; kingdom Fungi; phylum Ascomycota; class Eurotiomycetes; order Onygenales; species Onygenales sp. PD_40. The sequence continues at coordinate 2,701 of JANTQD010000011.1, read as the reverse complement.
ATGATATTCTCATCTTCATCAATGGATTCTACAAGTAACATTAAGAGTATGTTCAAAAAGTTCTTACCTATCTCTATAAATATAATCTTCTAATCAATATTGATAAATCTACCTTTAAAGTTCAAAAGATGATCTATCTTGAGTCCTTAACTTCATTATAGAGGCAGGGAAGGGAGTCTATATGAACCCCAAGAAGATTACTGCTATTCTCAAATAGGAGGCCCCTATAACTATAAAAAACATATGAGACTTTCTAAAATTTATAAATTTCTACTGATATTTTATTCAAGATTTTTCTGACATCATCTAATCACTGATCAACCTCACATGCAAAGATTAGTAATTTCAATAATCTAAGAAAGTAGATAAAATATTTATACATCTTAAGTAGATGTTCATTTTTATTCTGAATTTCTGATGCTTATTACATTTAATTCTAATCATCTAATAGTAGTTGAAATAGACTCTTTTAGTTACATTACAAGCAGTACTCTCATGCAATGAGATGATAAAAACATCCTGCAATCCTATATATTTATATTTAAGAAGCTCAGCCCTGCTAAAGCTAACTATAAGATCTATAATAAGGAACTCCTCATCATCATCTAATGTCTAGAGGAATAGGACTCTGAACTTCACAGTGTAAAAGACTTTAAAATCATTATAAATTATAAGAATCTCTAATATTTTATAATAATCTATAAACTCTCTAAATACTAGATGTACTGAGCTGAATTTCTCAACTACTTTCATTTTATAATTTATTATTATTCTAGCACAGAGAACTTCATGGCTGATACTCTCTCTCAATATGAATAGAATATATCTTCTGAAGACTCTGATGCTCACTGGGTAAATCATAAATAAAGACTACTAGATCTATAGATCCTCAAAAAATTCAAAGTAACATCACATAAAGTAATATATGCCTTGTCTATTACTCTACTAATTATAATTACCTCATTCCTGCTCTAGAGACTCTGAGACATTGCTGCTGCCTCTAATAAATATCTTTAGATGATAATCTAGATCATTTAAGATAAAGCTTATCATTTTCTATTTAAACTTCAAGCTCATATTGATATTGCTAAATACTCTGTAAACCCTGACTTCTAATTATACTTTCAGAGGAGGCAGTGGGTTCCTAATTTAAAATCATTGTACATTTAAATTATATAAGAAACTTACAATTCTCTGATGACCAGCTATCCAGGCTATAAAGTACTCTACTAAATTTTATCCTAAGATTTCTACTGACCTAATATATTTTAGAGCATCTAATAGTTCATCTGAAACTATAATATTTACTGATCTATTATTATCTAATAAAATTATCATTAAGATCTACTTAAATTTCTTCTAATCTCTAAATATATCTGATGTGATATTATCATTAATTTCACAGTAGATCTCTTTATAAGTAATAACTGTAAGAATATCCTTATTATTATTAACTACCTCAGTAAAGATGTTATTTTTAAACTCTATATGAAGATAGATGTACTTATAGTAGCTAAAGCCTTCCTCTGAAGTTCATTTTATTACTAGTATAATCTACTTTATATAATTATCTCAGATTATAAAACTCAGTTCATCAGAATTATCTAAATCTGAATCTACTAGCTCCTTAAGATCTTCTAATATCTTTTAACTATCTATTACTCTGAAACTGACAGCAGCACTGAATGTATGATTCAGATAATTAAGAATTACCTTTAAAAGTTCTATTTATATATTTAGAATAACTGAAATGAACTTCTCTTGCATGCTAAACTTATAATTAATGGCTGTGATGCTATTAGCACTAATGTTAGTCTATTTTTTCTCTTATATAATTATAACCTTAAAGTTCTTAATCTCACTGAATCATCTGAACTTTCTACTTTATCTTATAATTCAATTTAAATTATGAACATCATCATCTTGAAACTTCAGCAAGCCTATAAGTAGGCTGAATCCTTTATGGTCAGTGCTCAGTAAGACTAATAGAACTATGTGAATGCCTGCTGAAATCCTATTAAATATTATAAGATAAATAATAAGGTCTGATTAAACCTCTGAAATATTACAACTAATTACTCATCTTGCATGCTTAACTATTAATATGCTAAGTACACTGTTATTAAAGTTCTAAAAAGTTATAACTATTACCTTAATATACTATCTAAGATTTACAATATATTTCATATGAATTTGCTCTGTAAGATCTCTACTAATCTATTTTTCTTGTAAGAGATCATCAACTGACATCTACCTGACATCATTAGGGAAGATAATAAGATAGAATATAAAATTAAAGTCATTCTCAACTACTACTACTATAGATGAGGATTTCAGTATCTAATGAAGTAGCTTAAATATGAGGTCTCTTTATGAGAATTAATCTTTACTCTGTAGAATACTACTATACTTATCTATTATAAAGAACTGCATCTACCTAATAAAACTCTATTCATACTATATTACATCTGATTCTCTGAACCCTCCTACCTGCCCTCTAAAATTAAATAGGGGGAGATAATGTGAAAAGCTATACTTTTATACCTTATATTTATAGCTTATCTGAACTTTGCCTGATCTCTGACTACCTAATTAAATGTCTTTAACTAGGTCTTTATATGAATATTTATCTGCTCTGATCTCATGTAATTCTCTTTTATTTATATTATATAATCTTATAATTTCTTTTTCTTTTTCCTTT